>BDMV01000008.1:40351390-40431124 GCA_008326285.1 Oryza officinalis | reverse complement strand
AGCGTTGCTGTTCGTAACCATTAATGATTGGCCTGCACTTAGCAACCTATCGAGACAATCAAACAAGGGGTATAGGGCCTGCACACACTGTATGGATGAAATTGACTGTACAAATTTGAAACATTGTAGGAATGTTGTGTACATGAGCCATCGTTGAATTCTTGTTGCAAGTCACCCTGTATGAAAGAAAGGCAAACATTTTGAACAAAAGGCAGACCACCGTATAAAGCCTAAACATTGTAACGGAAAAACTGTATTTGCTATGGTGAAAAATCTAAAAGTAGTATTTGGAAAGGGACCTGACAGCCAACCTATAGCAAGTGAAGATGGTCACATGGCATGCGGAAGAAGAAGTCTATTTTTTGGGAGTTATGTTATTGGGAAGTCTTAGAGGTCCACCACGCAATTGAAGTGATGCACCTCAGTAAGAACTTTTGCGTCAACCTGCTATGTTTCCTATGTATATATGGGAAGTTGAAAGATACACTTTGTCGGTGACATGGGACCGGGGGTGTCATGACTAGAGGCCTGGGTAGCCGCGGTCCTCCACGTGTCCCGACCCCCTCGGGGGGGTCGGGCCCGGGGGTGACGTGGCCGCCCCTTCCTCTGTCTCCCCGAGGGGTCGGGCCGCTCCCGTTTCGGCCCCGAGGGCTGGGGCGCCCCGACCCCCTGTGATTTTGGCGCCACCGCGCCTCGTCAAGCACGGCGGTGGCGATGAGGGCGGTCTCCCGCTCCTCTTCTACCTCCCTGGCGATCTCCGCCAGGTCCCCACGACGGGCCTCCAGCTGCTTGGCGTGCTGGCGGGAGGCCCTGCGGCCCCCCCCCCCCATGGCCTCCACCGAGCGCCGCCCCTCCTCGACGCGTGCCCATGCCGCGTCGAGCTCCGCCCGCTCCGCCTGCAGGGCCTCCATCTGGGCGCTCAGCCCGTCCAGCACTGTGCTGTTTGCGGTGGCTAAGGCCTGCAGGAGGGGCTCCGCGCTCAGCGGGGTAGCGGAAGGCAAAGGGGAGGGCCGCCTCGGTGGGGGTGCCGCGCGGCTCGGCCCGCCGATCGGCGTGCTGGCCTCGGGGGCGCCCCCCGAAGCTGGCCCGTCCCGCGCGTCACCCGGGGCGTCAGGCTCGGGCGGCGCGCCCGCGGCCTCGTTGTGGGTGGCCTCGGGGGTCGTCGTGGTCTCGGGCGCGGTCGGGTCGGGGGCTTGGCAGGCTGCCCGGCGTGCACCCGCCGCCTCGGCCTCCCGGGCGGACTCCTCGGCCCGGCGGTGCCTGGCCTCCTCCCGAGCGGCCTCCTCGGCCTGGCGAACCCGGGCGGCCTCCCGGGCGGCCTCCTCGGCTTCCCGGAGGCGGTCCGCGGCTTCCCGTCGGTCAGCCTCCCGCCTCCGGGCCTCCGCGGTCACCGTCTCCTCGGCCTCGGACCGGCCGGACTTGGAATGGCGCGGGGGGCGCGACGGGATCTCGCTGAGGCAGAAGAAAAACCAAAGACAAAAAGAAGCGGGTAAGAAAAAACTCGCCTTGGGGAGCAGATACGGCCGCGGTGGGCGTGGAACGAACCTGCGGGGCGGTCGGCTAAACGACCACCTCGGGGGGGAGATAAGGTTCCCCCGGCATGGCTCGCTCTCCCCCATCTTGCGGAGCCGTTTCTTCCGTCGCTCCCCCTCGGGTTGCGGCGCCGGCACGGCACCCTCCGGCCGCCTGCTGCTGGCGCGCACCGCCCCGCCCCCTCGGGGAGGAGATGGGGGAGGAGTACCTCCCTGCTTCCTCTTCCCCCTGGCGTCGGCAGGGCGGCTGCCCCCCGGGCCCCCGTCGCGGGGCCCAGAAGCACGACCCCCTCCCCGGGTAGATTGTTCCCCCCTGCGGCTCCCGCCCGCGCCATCGTGGCCTCGGGGGGCCCGTTCCCCCGACGCCCCGACCACCTGCATGATGGCCAGGATGTTGGCGCGCTCTGGGTCGCAGCAGAGGGGGAGGACCCCTTGGGGGATGAGGGATGCCTCCACGGAGCTGAGATTCAGCACCCGTTGGACCACCATCTTGAAATCCTCGGGGTCCCAGTCCCATTTTTGCCCCAGGTGGGTCCTCAGGTGATCCTCGGGCCCGGTGTACGCCCAGGCGCCTCGGGCGCGCCGCTGGAGCGGCGCAATCCAGCGACGTAGGTAGTCACCGAACACCATGGCCCCCGTGAGCCCTTGGGACCGCAGACCCGCCAGGCGGTCAAGGACGGCGTCGTAGCCGTCCCCTAGATCCACCGCCGCCCGCCAGCTGGAGGCCTGCGCCGGAGGCTGGCTCGGGAGTCGGAGGCGCGCTTCGTTCGCGAGGGGGGTGTAGAACCAGTCGCTCTTCCAGTCGTCCCACTTTTTGCGGAGGACGCAGGGGATGTAGCGGTTCAGCACCTGCCCCCGCGGCTGGNAGTCTGGGATCCCCCTTGTCCGTTGTTGTTACCACTTGTCCTGGTGTTGACCATCTGAAGGAGAAAAACCAGCAGAAAGAAATGGACAAGAAAGAAAACAGATTGCTCAGAACAAAGCTTTAATATATTATTAATTTAACTGTAATTGTTATGATCTAACTTAAAACACTTCCAAAACAGCACGCAAAAATCCTTAATAAGATAGCCATACCATAGGCACATGGTATCGACCATCGGCTAAACCCCAAGCAACAAACCTAACACACAGCAACTAACAAGCAATCAAACTAAGAAAACGGAAAACTAAGGGTAACGAGCCTAATGCTCAGAACGATTTTCGGAAACCGCCATGGCAGTGTCTCCACTTGTTGGCTCTGAACTTGAACCACTGCCGTTGCTACCACTGGGTGTGGCGTGCAACCAACCTCCGCTACCACTGGTTGGACCCTGGTACGCAGACGCCGGGGCGAAGGTGATGGCGAACCCTGGTGGCGGCGGCGGAACTGGCGTTGGAGCGGGTGGTGAATTCATTGGCGCAAGCTGGATACGTACAGGAGCGGTGGTCCTCTTCCTTGGCATGGTGCGAATCTTGAGTCCTCCTGACGCTGGGTGTCCTCGCAACCTAGCATTATCGGCCTTGAGCCTTGCGACTTCATCCTCCAAGCGGGCGATCTTGATCAACTTCTGGTCATTAAGAGCCTTGGATGCCTTGTGGAGATCGGCGTGCATCTTGTCCAGGCCCTTCATCACCGTGACCATCCGTCCGAAGGTAGTGTCGTTCTCCTCCGCTGCGGATCGGTAGGTGCTGCTGGTAGAAGAGCTACCGCGACGAGGATGATAACGGTACGCTGAGTTGTGGAGAGCGTAGTCGTGTAGTTCTCGCATCCTGGCCATCATCAAGTAAGCCGCCTCCTGACAGGCGTGCTCGTCAGATCCTCCTGAAGCGGTGACCACCATTGTCGGTGGCATGGGACCGGGGGTGTCATGGCTAGAGGCTTGGGTAGCCGCGGTCCTCCACGTGTCCCGACCCCCTCGGGGGGGTCGGGCCCGGGGGTGACGTGGCCGCCCCTTCCTCTGTCTCCCCGAGGGGTCGGGCCGCTCCCGTTTCGGCCCCGAGGGCTGGGGCGCCCCGACCCCCCGTGATCTTGGCGCCACGCGGGCGGGTTAGGTGAGCACAACAGGGCGCACCTAACCGCATTTATAGCGGGTCAGGCGAGCGCACCACGCCGCATTTAATGCGGCGCAGCGCACGCTTATCCGGTCCGTGCCCGGTCGCGGTGTGTGACCGGTCACAGACCGGTCAGATCGCGGGTTAGGTGGCGACAGGCGGCCGATGGCACGCCTCGCCCCGTCCCGTCGGAATGATGAGAGTCTTCTGGCTCTCGTCCCTAGCCGGAGCCGGCGTGCTAACTCCTGGAGTTGGTATGTCAGTCCCGGTCAGATCCAATCCAGATTTCAGCGCAGGCGTGGCGAGGAAGTCGCCGGCCATTGAATGAAGGTTGAAACGGGCGTCCACCGGAGAACTGGCGAGCGGGGCAGAAGGCGTGCAGCGTGCTTGTCAGAAGTCACTTCCGGCTGTAGACCGGCCCTTATTGTAAAAAGAATGTTTCTTTTCTTAGGCAACTTGAGGCCCATGTGGTGACCCCTGATCAGATAAAAGGAGGCCCAGGCCTAGGAAAAAGGAAGGACTCCAGCATATGCGTGGGAGATAGAATTCCCTTTGTATTGTTGGAGACCCACAGATCCACCAGAACACAGGAGTAGGGTGTTACGCTTCTCAGCGGCCCGAACCTGTCTACGTCGCCCGTGTCTTGCGTGTCTTGCCTCTCGCTGACTCTCTTCCGATCGAGGGCGAAGAACCTCACTTAGCACCCCCGGCCGAACCGGCAAAGGGGGGCCCGCACGGTCTCCCGGTGAGGAGTTTCGCGCTCCGTCAAGCTCATACCAGACTTTATCTATTGAACATGCCCTTACTATTCATTAAATGAATTTTTCTTGTACGGGGTAAAGAAAATGAAAGAAGGATAATAAAAAAATATTTTTGATTCATTAATGATTATAAGAGGCCTTGTTATCTCAACTATGGTAGAAGGATAGTCTTTAAGTGATATGTATTAACTAAGAGCTCATATCAAACTCTATCTTTCTACATGTCCTTATGGAGATGGATTTTTATTCCTCCAGTGACATCCCTCGTTTACTGTACGTCACCTAAATAGTTATCAAAAAATTAAAAAAATCTAACAAAAAAGATTAATATGAAATATATCACTCTATAAACATGTATGTCAAATTCGACTTCTACAAGTTGCAAAAAAATGACAAATTAAATTAAAAATAGTTAACATACACTTGTAATCATATTTGTTATTTTTGTTACACCTTGTATAAATTTGAACTTGTATATTTGTAGAGTGATATATTTTATATTAATCTATCTTACCAATTTTTTCAAATTTTTTTTGATGGCTATATAAGTGGCATACAAGAAACGAATGGATATCCCACGTATTATGCCAGTTGCTATTTATGCAGCAAATATATCTTCGTCAGTTTGATCTCATGCAATCTAATGCCAAACCATCACTACAACAAAAACCTTACATAGAGATATTTTGCAAAGGCGATTCCACTAAAATCAGAAGTTCTATAGTCTAGAGACATATTTTAGAGGCACTTTCAAAATCGTCTAGAATACTTTTACTCAAAAGACACTTTAAAGGCATTTATAGAACATTTTGTTAAATTCATTTTGTAGTGATATTTTTTCGGTACTTAAAAATTGCCTGATATGTAAATGCATTTTGTTAAGGCATTTTAACCTCAGTAGAGGCATTTTTCAAAATATTAATGTATGCTAAGCAACTAGATATAACTAATACAAGACACACATTTACAATTAATGATATGAGGTTGAGATGGTTAATAGGTTGAAGATAAAATTTATCAATGTAAGAGGTCATGAGTTTAAGTATTGGCAAGATATGATTTTTTTTCTCTTTTTGCATATTGATTTCCTATAGTTGATGCACAATTTAATGTCTCTAAAAAATGTCTGTATTTTCTTATAGGCATAAGAACATCTCTCTAAAAAATGCCACAAGGCATAGAGACATTTTATAAAATGTCTTTTCGTTTATAGAGACAATTCACTAAAAAAACATATGATGCATTCTTTAAAATGCCTCTACAACATTGTAAACGTATTTAAAAGTGTCTCTATAGTACTAGAAAAATGTCTCTACGAGATATTTTTCTTGTATACATCACTAATTGCTTAGGCTGTCTCATGCTGGTTTCTAAGATTTAACCATCAAAAACAATTCATAACCGGGTTAGCCATTCATCAGTTGACTGGTTTTTTATAATCTGTTGAACGGTTCAGGTTACATCAAAATTTGTGTAACAATCTAATTTTAATCTAGCCTTCTCCACCCCCACATCTCTTGTGCCACCAATTACCTGACTTCCAACTTCTCTCTACATTGCCAGCACCGACACCTGTGAGGCTGGGCAAACCTTCCCCGCTGCCTTTCTCCTTCCCTCCTCCTCCACGCCATTACTAACGCCCTCTTCATCAACAAACCTAGATGTGTTTTCTCCTCTATCTCTGGTGGCTCACGCTGCTAGATTTGTCACACTTGCATCCTAACCACATGACCTCTCTCGTCTCGACCGTCAACCTCACCACCGCCCACCCATCTCCACCATGCATTGTTTGGTCCTCTGCCACCCTAGCCTTCCCTCTATACCAGTCCTCACTGCCTCCTACCTCCTTCCATTGTCACCTAACTAACCCTGAAAACCTAATCCGGTATAGGTCCATACCAAAGTTTTGATGTGATGCCGCTATCAAGGGCTCGCCGAAGAGAATTGGTGGGACGTTGTCGCAAGTCCTCTCCGCCATATCCCTCTCCTTGTCATTTCTCCCTCTTGGCTGGAGCTACAAGACAGATCGATGGCTCTAATCAGTCGACTAGGATTTTCCTAAATCTCAATCGACTTATTAGTAGCAAATTAAGGTGGTTTGTAACTCCCTCTTGGAGTCTTAGAAAGGACAATAGACGTCATGCAAATTTCCATCCAATAGAGCATTCAGGAGCTTATTAAGGTTACCTTTTAACTTAAACTCTTTGACCATGTGTATTCAAGGTGCAAGGACCGGAGACGTAACTATGTTTACATCATCCAACGTACATTCGAAGTGTCTTTGTCAAAATCACCGATAGTGACACCGGATAGACCACGGTTAAATATATGATTCAAATTTTATATCTATAATATATTCAGATTAGTTTCCTAATTAGGCTCTGTATTATAGAATTAGTTTCCTACTGAAACTTCGTATCTTTACCTATTAGGACTTATAGATTTTTTTCTTTATATATTGGTAAATATGTGATCCAAATTTAGGTCTACAATATGATCAGATTAGTTTTCTAGTAGGACTCAATGTCGTTTCCTATTAGATGTTTTTCCTTTATCTCTTATATATACTCTTATAAATCATACGAAAAGGTGACGTTCCCATTGTTATTTTTTTTAATCAACTTCTCAACAGTGATCATTGCCGGTCGGCATCCGTGTTTTTTCTATAAGGATTTTTCACATAAAAATTATATCTCTGTTGTATATCTATCTTCATAACAAGTGATATCAAAGCATTGGAGATCGATTACTAATTCCCAGCCATCGACGTATTTTCCCAATTGAAGAATCGATCTAATTAGTGGTGGCGGCACGCGCCGTCGTATTCGTCTACTCCTCGAATCGGTCTAGTCGGTGGGATTGAGTTTGCTGCAAGTCTGAAGCGGACTCAAATCAATTTGAGGCGGCACATCGAAGAGATAAATCAAGCAGAGGAAAACAGTAGTCTGCGCACGCATCTGCAGAGAAAAAAAAGACCAATCTGCAGGGCACGGTTTCCATGGAAAACTCAAAAGGAATCCATCGACAGCCCCTGATCTGGTGCTACATTCACCCAAGCTTGTGTAACAGGAGGTTTCCAGATCATTGCTATGTGCACACAAGAAGTGTATCCAGAGGTTCGTATTTTTGCTAGGTTTACCCTAGTTTCTTATCAGCGAATTCAGGATTAATTCTCATAGCGAGTTTAAAGTATGATCTACCGTTCCTAGACCGAGAAACAAGATTCTCACTGTGGCAAATAAAGATGCGAGCTGTTTTTGCACAACAAGACCTCAATGATGTTTTATCTGAATTTGACAAGAGAACTTAGGATTAGTCCAATGATGACAAGAAAAGGGTTGTAAGGCTATGGCATATATTCATCTTCATTTATCTAACAATATTTTGCATGAGGTGTTTAAGGAGAAGACATCCGCTGAGCTGTGGTTGAAGCTGGAACAGATATGCATGACAAAAGATCTGACCAGTAAGATGCACCTAAAGCAAAAGTCTGTGATCCTGAAAGCTGTAGTTAAGTCTGTGATGAATCATTTCTTCACTTTTAAGGAAATTATTGCTGAACTTGAGTCTATGGAAGTAAAGTATCATGAAGAGGATTAAGGTCTTATTCTATTGTGTTCATTGCCTAACTCATATGCAAATTATAGAGATACTATTTTTTATAGTCGTGATACTTTAACTTTGAGAGAAATTTATGAAGCTTTGTATGCAAGAAAAGATGAAGAAGATGGTACCGTCTGAAAGTTCAAGTTCACAAACAGAAGGCTTGGTTGTTCGGGACAGGCAACAAGAGAAGAACACAAAGAATCAATCAAGAGATAAAAGTTCAAGTAACTACCGTGGGAGATAAAGTTCAAAGGTAGGTATAAATCATGTAAATACTACAAAAGAGATAGACATGATATCTTTGAATGTTGAAAGCTACAGAACAAAGACAAGAGAACCGGAAGTTATAAACCGAAAGGGAATAAAGAAGAGAAAGGTAAAACCATAGTTGTTACTGATGATAAGTCTGATGCAAAATTGCTTGTTGTTTATGCTGGTTGTACACGAACTAGTGACCAGTGGATTCTTGATACTACTTGTACCTATCATATGTGTCTGAATAGGGATTGGTTTGCCACATATGAAACTGTGCAAGGTGGTACTGTGTTGATGAGTGATAATACACCATGCAAGGTTGCAGGTATTGGAACAATTCAGATCAAAATGTTTGATGGTTGTATCAGAACATTGTCAAATGTTGTGGCATATTCCAAATTTGAAGAGAAGTCTGATCTCTTTATATACTCTTGATCGTAAAGGGAATATAAATATTCCGGCGGAGACGGAATTTTGAAGGTAACCAAAGACTCTTTTGTTGTGATGAAAACTGATATCAAAACTGCCGACCTGTACCATCTGCGAGGTACAACTATATTAGGTAATGTTGCTGCAGTTTCAGATTCATTATCTAATTCCAATGTTACTAATCTTTGGCATATGCGTCTTGGGCATATGAGTGAAATTGGTTTGGCAGAATTGAGTAAGCGAGGATTGCTAGATGGACAAGGCATCGAGAAGCTCAAATTTTGTAAGCATTGCATCTTTGGCAAGCATAAGAGGGTGAAATTCAATACATCTACACGTACTACAGAAGGTATTCTTGATTATGTGCATTCTGATTTATGGGGGCCTGCTCATAAGACTTCATTTGAAGGTGTTCGTTATATGATGACTATCATTGATGATTATTTGTGAAAAGTTTGACATTATTTCTTGAAGCACAAATATTAAGCTTTTGATGTGTTTAAAGCATGGAAGACTGGTTGAAAGACAAACTGAAAGGAAGGTGAAAATACTTCGTACAGACAATAGGATAGAGTTTTGTTCTAAGATATTTAAATCATGTTGCAAGTCTGAAGACATTGTATGTCACTACACCGTTCCTCATATACCTCAACAAAATGGCTTAGCTAAGTGTATGTACAGGACAATTATATCAAAGGCTTGTTATATGTTGTCTAATGTAAGTTTGTCTAAACAGTTTTGGACAAAAACTGTTTCCACTGCTTGTTATCTTATTAATTGGTCACCCATTTATGCCATTGATAAAAAAAAACTCCAATTGAGATATGGTCTGGTTCCCCTGCAAATTATTCAGACTTATAGAGTATTTGGTTGTACTGCTTATGCTCATATTGATAATAGTAAATTGGAGCCTAGAGCTATTAAGTGTATTTTTCTTGGTTATTCTTCTGGTGTGAAAGGCTATAAGTTATGGTGTCCTGAAACTAAAAAAGTTGTGATTAGTAAAAACATTGTCTTCCATGAATCAATTATATTACATGACAAACCTTCTACTAATGTTCCTATTAAGAGTCAACAGAAAGCAAGTGTGCAAGTGGAGCACTTGATCAGTTCAGGGCATGCACCAGAAAAAAAGATGTTGCTATTAACCAAGATGCACCTGTTAGTGAAGATTCAAATTCTTCTACTATTGAGCAGTCGTCAAAACATTCTATTGCAAAAAATAAGCCCAAAGGAATATTATACCCCCTCAAAGATATATTGAAAAAGCAAACATAGCTGCTTATGCTTTGAGTGTGGCAGAGAAAATTGAAGGTAATGCACAACCTTCTTCATATTCTGAGGCTATTGTTTTTAATGATTGCAATAGATGAATAACTGCTATGCATGATGAGATGGAGTCGCTTGAAAAGAATCATACTTGGGAATCGTTGCAAGTATATCTTCAAAAGAAAGGAAGGTATATCTTCAATTGATGAGGCAAGATACAAAGCAAGGTTAGTTGCTCAAGGTTATAATTAGATTCTAAGTATTGATTTCAATGATGTTTTTCCCCTGTTGTGAAGCATAATTCAATTCGCACTTTACTCAGTATCGTTGCAATACATGATTATGAATTAGAGTAAATGGATGTTAAAACTGCAATTTTTACATGGGGATTAGAAGAGGACATTTATATGGAACAACCTGAAGGTTTTGTTTTGTTGTTCCAGGAAAAGGAAACCTAGTCTATAGGTTGAAGAAATCTCTTTATGAGTTAAAGCAGTCAACTAGACAGTGGTGTAAGAGATTTCTCTTTAATGTTTTATCAAAAGTTCAGAAGATCAAATTTGATAGCTGCGTTTATCTCAAAGTTATTGATGGTTCAGCTATATATTTGTTTTTTATGTCGATGATATGTTGATTGCTGTAAAAGACAAATTAGTGATAGCAAAATTGAAGGCACAATTGAGTAGTGAGTTTGAGATGAAGGATTTGGGTGCACCGAAGAAAATTCTCGGTATGAAAATTAATAGAAAAAGACAATTTAGCAAGATATATCTTAGTCAAAAAGGTTATATTGAAAAAATTCTTTGTCGTTTCAGTATGCATGATGCAAAACCTGTGAGTACTTCTTTAGCTGCACATTTCAGATTATCTTCATATTTATGTTCATAGTCAGATTATGACGTTGAGTACATGTCTAGAATTTTATATTCAAGTGTAGTTGGTTCACTTATGTATGCCATGGTATGTTCTCGTCCTGACTTATCACGTACATTGAGTGTTGTCAGTAGATATATGGCTAATCCTGGCAAAGAACATTGAAAAATAGTTCGGTGGATTTTCAGATACCTACGTGGTACTTCTAGTGCTTGTTTGCGGTTTAGGAGATCTAGAGATGGACTTGTTAGTTACGTGAATTCAAATTTTGCTGGAGATTTGGACAGAAGAAGATCGCTCACAGGTTATATTGGAAGTTGTGGTGTTAGTTGGAAGGCAAGTTTACAAGCAACTGTTGCCTTATCTACTACTGAAGCGAAGTATATGACTATTTCTAAAGCTTATAAAGAAGCTATTTAGCTTAGAGATTTGTACACTGAGCTTTGTGAAATTACGTCGTGCATTAATATATTTTGTGATAGTCAAAGTGCAATATGCCTTACAAAAGATCAGATGTTCCATGAGAGAACAAAGCACATTGATATGAGATATCACTTTATTCAAGGTGTGGTTGCTAAAGGTGGTGTCAAGATCTGCAAGATAAGTACTCATGATAACCCTTACTAATATGATAACAAAGCCAGTTCTAGCTACTAAGTTTGAGTTTTGCTTAAGTTTGGTTGGTGTTACAGTATAATCCTAGAGACTACTTGGCGCGCGGTGATTTTACCTACATGAGCTATTTTTGGTGATTGATGATTTTTATGGTATAAGCAAAAATTCGTCTCAAGAATATCCGAGTAAAATTCCCGGATAGTTTTCGACCGTTTTCTGGTCGATTCCGATGGATAGTGTCCTTACTATGTTCGTTAAATTCCCGGATTGTTAAATATGTGATCCGAATTTAAGCCTATAATATAGTCGGATTAGTTTTTTAGTAGGACTCCATGTCGTTTTCTATTAGGTGTTTTTCCTTTATCTCTTATATATACTTTTGTAAACCGTACGGGAAGGGGTGACGTTCTCATTGTTATTCTCCTAAGTTTGTAATTAACTCCTCAATAGTGATCATTGCCGGTCGGCACCCATGGTGTTTTCCTGTAAGGGTTTTTCACATAAAAAATCATGTCTCCATTGTGCATCTATTTTCATAACATATATTCTTTGCAAGCCGCACCAAAAAGGTGTGATAGCCCAATGTATCCCTTACGTTTGTATCATACATTATCATGTCTTAGTCCATATTTGTTCTTCCTCACGCTCATCATTTAATCCAATTATTTACTGACCCCCTTCCACTTAAAGATCACCGAACAAAATAACCTGACTGGTGCTCGGCAAGTCCGAAGAGCAGGCATGACGGAGAAAGCCGGTGGCATGTACTAATTACACCTATAACTGGTAAAGTGATAGTAGTATATATCTGAATAAAACTGTATATATTGTGATGTATGGCTTGAAGTGATCTAGCTGAGGACCTTGTCAGGCGTGGCGAAGGCGGTTGGCATGCTCGTCATCGCGCTCTACGTCGACATGGTGATCAGCCCGCTCAACCACCACCACTTGTTTAGTAACAAAGCAGCATCTTCAGCATGGGGACGAGGACATGGTGGATGAAGGGGACGTTCCTGATGTTGCCATCCAACACGACATGGTCGTTGTGGATCGTGCTCCAGGCCTCGCTGCTCTATGAGTACCCCCAACAAGCTTCTCACCATGTTGCTCCAGTGCGCCCTCAGCATGCTCCAGTCATCGTTGCTGGCGGCGGCGGCCGTGTGGGGTGACCCGTTGGCGTGGAGGTTGCAGCTCAACGCCGGTCTTTTTGCTGTCGCCTACACATGCTTTGTCGGTGTCTCCTTCTACCTCCAGGCTTGGACATGTCGCGCTCTCAAGAGGCGGACTCGATCAGCTACCGGTCCCTTGCTTGCGCGTGAGCCAGGCATGACATCAACCATGTGGCATATCTTGGACACCATGCGCAACAACAAGCTAGGACATGGTGATACTATGAACTGATCAATCTAGTGTAATCCAATGCAATGTGGTACTTGTCATCTTCCTCGATTCCAAAGTCCAAACTGATCTGATCTAATGAACATGCAAATGAGTGTGTTGCTTTTTTTTATTTTTATGCGGGACACAGACAAAGAAGTTTTCGAATTAGGATCTGAACAAAGTGGGTTTGACCTGATCTGGGGAGGAGTGATTTGTGAGGAAAAATTGGTCGCTAGGTTTGGGAAGGAAGCGATCTATTTCTGATTTTCTATTTTTTACTTTTAGGGTCAGATCTTGGAAGGAAGAGGGATTCGGACGCGATATGAGAAAGGAGTGATTGGCAAGAGAGCGATCTGAGAAAAAATTGACGGCAAATTAGATTATATTTTTATTTTTTATTTCTAATTTCAGGGTTGGTATGTCAACTAGAATGATAAAAATACTATGAATCTTTTAAGTGTATATATATATGTGTGTGTGTGTGTGTGTGTGTGTGTGTGTGTGTGTGTATATATATATATATATATATATATATATATATATATATATATATATATATATATATATTGTGTGTGTCTCTATATACGCACACCCCACTGGGTGCAACAATCAATACCAAGGGCTTGGGGTCTTGGGGAT
Source organism: Oryza officinalis (assembly GCA_008326285.1). Classification (NCBI taxonomy): domain Eukaryota; kingdom Viridiplantae; phylum Streptophyta; class Magnoliopsida; order Poales; family Poaceae; genus Oryza; species Oryza officinalis. The sequence goes on along the minus strand of BDMV01000008.1, from coordinate 40,417,731 downwards.
CCTGGCAGCCAGCGGTAGATGGAAATGAAGACGGATTAGATGACGATTAACTGCATCGTGGAGACGGACAAAAAGCTGTTTTAATGCTATCCTATCTGCTCTGACGCTCCCGCGGGAAGCTAATGCCGCGTCGTGCGACACACGGACGACGAGCGCGCGCCATCGAGCGATGTGTTCCCGCGCGGGATCGCTGCTCCGCAGTCGGACAATAGTAAAAATAGGTAAAGAGATATATTTTTAGGGATCGTATGTTAGGTGAAATGACAGGGACATTATTAAATTTTTTAAATAAGATATAAAAATAAAGATAAAAATAGAGATATCAAAGTATTGGAGATCGATCTATGTCCCGGCCACCGGCGTGTTTTTTCCGATCGAAAAATTGATTGGATCGGCGACGGCGTCGGTCGTTGTCTTGTCGAAGCGGCGAGTCCGAAGCGGAGTTGCATCGCGTCGTTGCTCCTCCCCGCAGCAGCGACGCATCAATTCAAGCAGGTGTAGCGCAACCATCTACCGAGACGAAGCAGCAGCAGACCACTGCCACCGAAGCCATCTACAAATACTACTACTGTTGCGCACGTCCCCCAAGGAGCAAAATCAAGAAAAGTCAGCCAATTTCTGTTCATGTCAGGGGAAGGCCAATTCACGTGCAATTCTGTTATGCTTACACAGCCAAGTCCACACACAGGAGGTTTATGCGAAGATCAAATACTTTTATGCACCTAGAGTGTAGTTGACATGAAATTCATCACACACATGAAAGTATAAGAGATTTGCGTCGCACACATGAAAGTATAAGAGATTTGCTTTGCTATAGTGCAGGTCCTAAAATTTGGGTTCAAGACGTGCCAGTTGATTTGATCCTGCAATCAACAAGATAAACAATTGCAAATGTTAGATGACAATAATCAATCAGCCACAGAGTCGATTAGAGATCGTGTTACTAGCCGATGCCCGAAAAAATCAGCTATACTCAAGGTTGTTGGAATAATGATGTGCATTGACAAGAGTTGGATTGAATATAACTATAAATAATCTTTTTTTAATAAAATCAATCTTAATAGGTTGAACCAAATCGATGCAGCATAAGATTGATAATATCAAAGTAAGTTATTGTATAATTATATGATCCAAATGACAAGTCGATGAACAAAATAATATAAACAGGACCCAAAGTAACTATGATCGGTTCAAAGGTAAATATCATGTAATTGCTAATCTAATTTTTTTCTTTAAAATAAGCAACTATGATAGATCGGACCAAACCGATGCAGTATTAGTCGCTGGTAACAAAGATTAGATAGATTAACGATTATATGAATTTAAACAATAGCCGATAAACTTGCTTAGGAAAGCTAGCAGATAATGTATTGGCTATAGCTCCGATACAACCTTATGTAATAGTATCACACTTAGTTAAATTTATTAAACAAATTATGTTCTTAATAGATTTGAAGATCAATAACGAGCTTAATAGATTTGAAGGGGTGATACATTCATATAAGATGATAAATATAACAGACCTAGTAAAGATAGCAAGCAATCTTAAGCTAAGACAGTTTTATCAGGTAAGATTGGTTAAAAGTTCAATAGAACGCTTATCGACAATTATAGAGCAAGTTAGTTCTTACAATTTTAAATATAACTTGGTAGATCAAACTCAACTGATGCAGCACCAAGTCGTAGCTAAATTTGATAGATCTAAACATGCCGATAACTGCCGTTCAGGGTGGTAGATATATTGATCAATCTTAGATAACAAAATAGGTTAGATAGAATCGGCCTATTCGAAATGAATTGACTGATAATAGCAAACAACGATATCAACTAAGATTAAACAATATATATGATAAATAACACTTGCGTTGGTTGGAACAGAGTATCGGACCCAACCGAGGAAGCCCTAGCCCCGCCGATACAAGCGAAATTGACGAAACTCACTTTGTTGTCAGAGATCGAACTCAACCGATGTAGCCCAACTCAAAAATAAGAACTCGTCGAAATAAACCTAGAAAACTAGGGTGGCGATGCGCCGAAAATTGTATTATTGAATTGATGTTGTTTACAAAGAGTTTAGGTATACATATTTATACCCTTAGGTTATACTAAATCCGACCCGATTACGATCGGTTTAAACTAGGACTCTATCTCTAATTTAAGGAAATATTTACAGACTCCGACTCTTATGCGACTCATATTGGCTAACCATACCTCGAGTCCGATTCTAACACGACTCCATCGGCCCGGGTTTCTATTGTTAAAGATAGCGACTACGATACACTTCTCTTATTCAGGAATCTGGCCAAAATAATGAGATAAACTTGCCAACCAAATCTTCTAAAATCACGACGTGAAATCTTCCTTTGAGTTGGTCTTTGACTAACGGAAATTACCAAATTTCACCGTTAACAAGCATATCCGTTAACAAGCATATCATGTTTCTGCTAGGTTTCATAAGTTTTATACTATCAGATTTAGGATTTTATTTCCAAGATGAGTTTGAAATATGATATACCGTTTCTGAATTGAGTACACATTCTCTTTATGGCAAGTAAAGATGCAAGATGGCGTATCTACCGAGGAGGAGAAGCTAGTACGGTCGTGTACCTAAGAGGCAGAAAAGAAGCAGGATAATCAAGGTGATCAAATTTTCGACGGAATTTTGCTACCATCATACCCTACGTACCAGGAGGTTGTCAGCAAATCTAAGTACTTTGTTTTGTGCACACGAGTTTCGTGTAGGATCAAATACATGAAATAAGCTAGCCAGAGAGAGGTAAATGGTTGAAATACCAAAAACAAAAACTTTTAGCAAAAATAAAAGTTACCCTCAAATTCGATGAAATCGTGTTGTCGGCTGTAGCCTGGTCTGACCGTCAGATTAACTTCGGTCTGACCATAGTACCGTCGTCGGTCTGACCACCTGCTCACCATCAATCTGTTCGCCGCCTTGCCATAGGTTGGACCGCCGCCTCGCCACCGATGTGATTGCCCGCCGATTAGGCCGCACAACAAACTCCAGTCAAATCATCGGGATCCAGAAAAACACGTATCGACGAAACTCTTGCAACTTTATTGCATCAATATGTGTTTACAAAGTGCATCTAAAGCACTTCTCTCTTAAGTCACGAACTAGGATTGAAACCTTGAAGCAAACCCTAACTTTTCTTTTCCAAAAAGTCGATATCTTCTAGCCTCATCCTGTCTTCTATTTATACCCATAACATGGTTGCCTTTAGCCAGAAATCCAACTAGATCTAGGACTCCTAATCATATAGATAACCTACCAAACAAGAGAAACAACATCCCCATACAACTCCACACTCCAATCTTTTCAAATATGGACTTCAATCCAAATTTAATTCCTCTTGCCATACGCACACGACACCACATGTATGCCATATGAAAACCTTCACCTTCACGTGAATTGTTCTCTAATCTAAGCATCCCGCATGATATCCTTGACCGTATGGACCTCAATTTTTCCTAAGCCTAGTTTCGATCCATCACCGGCTATACTCCTATGGCCTCAAGCAACACCTGCACATGAACAACAAAGAAACTTTATATCCAAGTACAAGTTCGCACCAACTTGACTCATATTAGCACGCAATAGTATCACATACGAATAGAAACCATCTAGAAGTTTGACGGAGTGTGAAACTCCTCACCGGGAGACCGGGCAGGTCCCCCTTTGCCGGTTCGGCCGGGGGCGCAAGGTGAGGTTCTTAGCCCCTGATCTGAGGGATCTCAGTGAGAAAGAACGCGTGGACACAGGCGGTTTAGACAGGTTCGGGCCGCTGAGAAGCGTAATACCCTACTCCTGTGTTCTGGTAAAGTTGTGAATGTAAAGGAATCCAGAGAGAGTTCAGCCTCTAGACCAAATCAGCCAGAGTCCGCTCTCCTCTCTCCTAGGCCTGGGCCTCCTTTTATATGGCAAGGGGCTACCACATGGGCCACGAGCTGCCTAAGAAAGAAAACATTCTTTTACAATTAGGGTTATCCTACTGCTGGAAGCAGTCTCTGACAGACGCCGCAGCACGTCTCTGCTCAGCCAACTGACCCATCCGGGGGACGCCCGTTTCGACCTTCATTAAATGGCGGGCGACTTTCTCGTCTCGCCTGCGCCGGAATCTGGAATGCATCTGACCGGGACTGACGTACCAACTCTGAGAGTTGGCACGCCAGCTCCGGCTGAGAGACGAGAGACAGAGGGCTCTCATCATTCTGACGGGACGGGGCGAGGCGTGCTGCAGGCCGCCTGGCGCCACCTAACCCGCGATCTGACCGGTCTGTGATCGGTCACTCGCTGTGACCGGTCACGGACCGGATAGGCATGCGCCACGCTGCATTAAATGCGGCGTAGTGCGCTCGTCTGAACCGCCATAAATGCGGTTAGGTGAGCTCTGCCATGCTCACCTAACCTGCGCACGTGGCACCAAAACCACAGGGGGTCGGGGTGCCCCAGCCCTTGGGGCAGAATCAGGAGCGGCCCGACCCCGGGGGGAGACCGGGAGGGCAGCCGCCACGTCACCCTCGGGCCCGACTCCTCCGAGGGAACAGGCCACGTGTATCACCGCGGCCGCCCTTCCCTTTGATCTCGACACCCCCGGTCCCATGTCACCGACAAAGTTATAAACATGAAGCAATCTAAAAATTTTACGAAAACAATCCGAAACTGACTCCCTCCCGGAGTCTATCGGTCTGATCGTTGGGTTACCCGATCAGACCGCCTGGACACCTTCGGTCTGATCGACGTGCATCACCCGGTTTGACCGGCCTCTTAGTGCTGACTGCATTGTTCACGGTGTGAAAACACTATTCATCATATTTTCACAAACACTCACCTTTGACAATTGTTCATCATATAGATTAAATCAATACCTTGATTCTCCATTTCACGTTTCTGCTACAACAAACTCAGGATTTTATTCCCATGGAGAGTTTGAGTCTTTATTAGGTTCATACAGACTTATACCAGCAAATTCAGGATTTATTCCCAATGGTGAGTTTGAAGTATGGTCCATCTCTTCTGGTCCGAGGGTGTTACAGTAAAGTCATAGAGACTATTTAGCGCGCAACAATTTTATCTCATAAGAAAGTTTTTTGGAGATTGATGAATTTTATGCTACAAGAGAAAATTCCTCTCAAGGTGAAGATTGTTAAATATGTTATCTAAATTTTAGGTTTACAATATATTCAGATTAGTTTTATAATATGACTTTATATTATAGGAGTAGTTTCCTACAAGGACTCCATGTTTTTACCTATTAGGACTCCTAGATTTCTCCTTTATATATTCTCATTGTGAGCTACAAAGGAAGGGTACGATGTTCTTATTGTTATTTTTTTATGTTTGTAATTAACTTCTCAGTAATGATATTTGTCGGTTGACGTCTGCAGTTTTTTCGCGTAAGAGTTTTTCACGTAAAATTTATGTCTTCATTATGCATCTATTTTCATAACAACCACTATATTACAAACAACAATTGGTCATGTTAATTTGTTCATGATGCATTGATGCATGGGAGCCCTTATATACGGCACAGTGAACTGATCGTGCAAAAGCATCGGCTGATCATTCTACCAAGGGACAAAGTACATGCTGAGCAGTGATTAATTACATTCTGCTATAATATATAATAGCTAGCCACTAAAGTACATATATATAGGAGCATTGTCAATATAATAGAAAAGACAGAAATATTAAATTGAAGTAATGAAAGCTGGTACGTAGGGTGGTCAAATTAAGTGGGTTAATTAAAGAGGTCAGCAATGAGAAAGATGGAGGATGATGGGCCGGGCAGATTGGAGATGCTTTCGTTCCTGGCCTTCCAATGTGGGGCACGCAGACGCAGTGATGAGATATGATTGAGCGCCCACTTCACCTCCATTTTTCTCAAGTAATATTATAACCTCGTCAATCTCTCTGCTTTATTTTCCCCTTGCTATCACGGAAACCTCAATGTCAAGGGCGCTTCTGTTTCCTTCTCAATTCTTAATGAGAGATTTACCGGTGTTTGTTTTTTACTTGCTTGATGCGTCTATCGAATTGAGACATGTACATCGTCTATGGAGTGGTGGTAGATGATCTATGTTATGAAATTTTCTTGAAAAGTCATCAATACTATTAGATTATTCTTTTTAGATAATAGATAAGGTGATGAAACACGCCCTTAAGTTGTCAAATGATTTCCTACTTTCTTTAGCCGCATGTGTCATATATTTACCTTTCTCTTAAACAACTCGTTCTTAAACAACCCATACAAGACAGTGATGAGTTTTATAGTGATATAGCAGTAAAAGATTACTAAGTGTATAGTCAAGAGAGGCTATAGCTAGGAAAAAAAAAAAACAAAACCACACCATGTGTCTACTGTTGAAAATATGGTCATAATTCAACATATTTTAATCCAAAAAATAAGCATACTAAGCATGATATGTCTATAAAAATATAATCTAATAATAGTGCTAAACATGAACATGCTAATAACAAAATAAACATCATCCAGAAACATATGTAACACTATGGTTAGAAATTTGATATGCCCGGAGAACACTCCAATACTGGTTGAGGCAGTGTTGGTGTAGCTACCTCTGTTGATGGAGCCGTTCTCACCTCCAATGGTGACGCCATTCCCGCCTTCTTCATTGTCGTCGTTGTCTCCACCGGTAGACATGTTGATGCAGAGGATGAAGAGGTTGCAGAGGAAACAGAGAGAAGTCACATTGGAGTGCACTTCCCAAAAACTTAATTGCTCGTCTATCCGTGCAGGTACGCAAGCAAACGGAGTTCTGGAGGCTTGCTCGTCCCGATAACCTGTGCGTGCAGGTGATCGGAACTAGAGAAGCTGAAGCAGCACAGGAACAAGAACAAAAGGACAGGGAAACTGATGAGTATCTGCGAGAGAGAATTGAATGTCTGTCCTGGGGAGGAGACTTATATAGTGTGCGAGAGGGTAACGTTCCGGGAATCAAATCGGGATTGAATTCCCGTTCGTTACTGGAGTAACAGCGGTGGAATCAATCCTATTGATTTCCCGTCCATTGCGTGCGTTTACGAGTGTCTTTATCTCCGTCGGTTACATCAAAAATCTTAACGTTACAGAGAGAGAAAGAAACAGCAGCCAGCCAGCTAGCCAAGCCACGCCACGCCCTCGGCACAACGCGGCTTGTCGCGCGCGCGTGTGGCAGTTCCACCATCATCTCAACCGTTCAACAAGTGCTTTCTGATAGCAACCTATTTAAGTTGAAATCTCTCCACTTCAATTTTCAAGGTGGTATTAATCCCTTTAATATTAATTATGGGCCTATAAAATTTATTGGGATTAAATTGGGTCTAGCCCATTAATCCAACAATCCCCACCAAATTTCAAGGCTTACAGGAAATGTTCTCAGCTCTGCACCTATTTGTATACCGGTGTTTCGGTGGAGACTGTTAAGTTGAACTTTCATCTAGAAAAGGAGCTACACCTGACCACAACTAAACAATGAACTAGGCCTTGAATTGTTAGTCTTGTACAGTTAGGCATTACTCAATTCCTTAACTGATACTAAGCTGTCATTAGCATCCCATCTGTATGGAGCATATAAGACGTACTCCAGGCCTTTTTCATGAGTATCTAGAGATTACCCAAATCTCATAGACTATGACTAGCAGTCGGACTCATATAGGTGTGTTCCTTCTAAGATGTTTTGTAGGCCAACATCTCTGCTTTAAGAAAAGCCACTCGGATCACATTAACGTGTACACCATCCTGCCATACAAACACTGAGAGAAGTACATCAGAGAAATGAGTCTTTTAAGGGTCTCTCCTCCCAGTTACCCAATAACTTGTTTCACCATTCTAATTCACAGGATCTTCGATCACATAGGATAGGTTACCACTATTGTGTAACTCAAGTGAGTCTCAGGTCCATCTCATTCGATACACTATTTATCACATTACATGATAACCCCTTAGTAAACTGATCTGCCAGATTTTTAGCAGTCTGAACATAGTCCAATGCTATCACTACGGAGTTTTTTTAGCTTTCTGACAGATTTCAGTTTCCTCTTCACATGCCTTGATGACTTCATGTTGTCCTTCAAACTATTCACCTTGATAATCACTGTTTGATTATCACATTTCATCAGGATAGTTGGTACTGGTTTTTCAACCACCGGCAAATCCATTAGGAGCTCACGAAGCCACTCGGCCTCAACTGTGGCAGTGTCTAATGCTGTGAGTTCTGCTTTCATTGTTGACCTTGTTAGATGGTCTACTTGCAAGACTTCCAAGAAACGGCGTCACCTTCAAGTGTGAACACATATCCACTTGAGGCTTTTATCTCATTAGCATCAAAGATCCAGTTTGAATTGCTATAGCCCTCTAGTATTTTTGGGTACATAGTATAGTGAATTCCATAGCTTGTAGTGCCTTTTAGATAGTGCATTACTCTTTCCAAAACACGCCAATGATCATCTCTCGAATTTGAAACAAACCGGCTCAACTTGCTCATAGCAAATGAGATGTCAGGCCTCATTGCACTAGCTAAATACATCAATGAACTAATGATCTGGGAGTATCTCAGTCGATCCCTTGCTATTCTTCAGTTTTTCCTTAATAGCACACTGGGATCATAAGGAGTAGGAGCTGGCTTGCAGTCACTGTAACCAAAGCGACTCAAGACTTTGTCCACATAGTAGGATTATACGAGTGTAATCCCACCATCATCTCCTCTCTGTAACTTAATGTTAAGAATACTATCAGCCACCCCCCAAATCTTTTATCTCAAAACTTTTGGACAGAAAGTTCTTGACCTCCTCAATCACATTGAGGTTGGTCCCAAAGATCAATATGTCATCGACATATAAACACAAGATCACTCCTCCCCCACCATAGCAATAGTATACACATTTGTCAGCTTCATTCACAATGAAGCCAGTAGATGTCAACGTTTTATCAAACTTCTCATGTCACTGCTTAGGTGCTTGCTTAACGCCATACAAGGACTTCAACAGCTTACACACCATTCTCTCTTGACCTTCCAATACATACCCGTCTGGTTGATCCATATAGATCTCCTCCTCCAACTCTCCATTAAGGAAAACTATCTTAACGTCCATTTGATGAACGAGAAGACCATGAGAGGCTGCCAGTGCAAGTAGTACTCGAATCGTGGTCAAGCGAACAACTGGTGAATAAGTGTCAAAAAAATTCTCGCCTTCCTTTTGAGTATAAACCTTAGCCACAAGTCTTGTCTTTTACTTTTCAATTGTACCATCAGGCCTAAGCTTTTTCTTGAAAACCTATTTGCATCCTACAGGTTTGCACCCATATGGACGCTCAACGACTTCCCAAGTACCATTAGACATAATAGAGTTCATTTCACTGCGTACCGCTTCCTTCCAATAGTTAGCGTCAGAAGATGAATATGTCTCTTCTATAGTTCTTGGAGTGTCATTTACAAGGTATACAATGTAGTCATCATCAAAAGACTTAGCAGTCTTTTGTCTCTTACTCTTTCGACTAATTACAATGTTATCCTCCTCAGAATTTTCCTCAGGCGTTTGATCATTGTGTTCTATCGATACAAAAGACTCAGGTGATAAAATAGGTTTTTGACTAGAAGTGCTAGGTGTATCTTTCATGGAAAATTCATTCTCAAAAAATGTAGCATCTCTGGACTAAAAATTGTACCAACACGCATGTTAGACACTCCAGAATTTACAATTAAGAATATATATCCCACGCTGTGAATAGCATAACCAAGGAACACACACTCTATGGTTTTTATTCCAAGTTTGTGCTTTTTTACTATAGGAACATTAACCTTAACCAAACATCCTCATGTGCGCAAATATGAGAGATTCAACCTTTTCTTTTCCCATTCCTCGAATGGTGTTATTTCTTTATTTTTAGTAGGAATTTTATTCAGGATATGACAAGCAGTCAATATAGCCTCACCCCACCATTCCTTGGAAAGTCCCGCAGTATCTAACATGACATTCATCAACTCAGTTAGAGTGTGGTTCTTTCTTTCGACTACCCCGTCTGATTGGGGTGAATAGGAAAGTGTCCTCTCATGAATAATTTCAGACTCTTCACAGAATGAAGTAAATTTATTTGAAAAATACTCTCTACCTTGGCCAGACCTTAACCGTTTGATTTTCCTTTCAAATTGGTTTTCTACCTCAGTCTTATAGATTTTAAAGTAATGCAATGTTTCATCCTTTGTTTTCAGTAAATACACATAGCAAAATCTAGTTTAATCATTTATTAAGTGTCATGAAGTATTTCTTTTCCCCTTTAGTCAACATGCCGTTCATTTCACACAGATCGGAACGAATAAGTTCTAGTGGTGCGAAACAACCTCGCAAACCTCTGATGCCTTGTGAGGTTTGCGATGTTGTTTCGCTTGAACACAGGTATGGCACTTATAACCTTTGACCAAAGTGAATTTTGGGATTGAACTCATGTTAGCTAAGTGCGTCATACAGCTAAAATTCACATAACAAAGTCGTGAATGCATCATTGCTCACACAGTTCATAACTTTATTACACACATCATCTAAAGAAAAGCAAAACAAGCCTCCGTTGTCATAACCTTTACCAACAAATGTTTCATATTTGGACACAACACATTTATTGGACTCAAACATAAGTCTAAAACCATCTCTACAAAGTAGAGAGCCACTAATTAGGTTCTTTTTTATTGAGGGAACATGTTGAATGTTCTTCAGCTACACAGTCTTTTCCGAAGTAAACTTCAGATCGATCGTACCAACACCATGAACAGCTACAAGCGAACCGTTCCCCATCAGCAAGGAGGAACCTCTCTCGACCTGATAAGAAGAAAATAGGAAAATGTTAGCATACACATGAATATTAGCACCAGTATCAACCTACCACTCAGGTGAGTGAAAAACAGAGAGAACTATACGTAAAAAATTACCATACCCCAATGTTCCTCCTCCATTGCTAATAACCATGTTTGCAGATTTTTTGTCCTTGAGATCAGGACTATCCTTGGCCCAATGACAAGGCTCACCACACACAAAACAGTTGTCTTTTGCCTTTCCCTTGTCTTTCTTCTTAAAATTGGTTGTAGCCTTAGGTTTGACCTTCTTCTTGTTGTTGTGGGATGCATGAGGGTTCTTCTTCTGCACCAAATTGTCGTTAGAACCTCCCCCGACCTTTTTGCCGCGGTTGTCCTTTGCCCTCGTCTTCTCCTCAACACTCAAAGAGCCAATGAGATCGGTTACACTGAACTCTTACCTCTTGTGTTTTAGAAAAGTGGCAAAGTCCGACCAAGAAGGTGGCAATTTGGCAATAATGTAACCTGCCACAAACTTGTCCGATAACTCGCAGCTGTTGTTCTCAAGTTCCTTTGTCAGTGCCTGAATCTCATGAGCTTGTTCTACCACAGAACAATTATCGACCATCTTGTAGTCATAGAACTGCTCCATGACATACAGCTCACTGCCAGCATCGGAAACCCTGAACTTGGCCTCAAAAGCATCCCACACGTCCTTCCCTGAAGACATGTGCATGTACACGTCCACTATATTGTCAGCTAATACACTGATCAATACTTCACAGAACAAACAATCCGCAAACTCGAACTTAGCCTCCTCCTCAGGCGAGAGAGGCTGTTCGGTCATCTTGCCCCATGAAACAAAGAAGCATTGCATAGCTATCAACCATAGTAGTGCACGTGCTTTCCATCTCTTATTGTTTGAACCATTGAATGCATGCAGTTTTAGAGATGCAGCAAAGCCAACTACCGAAAAAGACCTACCAAGTTTTTGAATTGTTGAAAATATGGTCATAATTCAGCATATTTTAATCCAAAAAACAAACATACTAAGCATGACATGTGTATAGAAATGTGATCTAGTGATAGTGCTAAACATGAACATGCTAATAACAAAATAAGCATCATCCAGAAACATGTTTAACACTATGGTTAGAAATTTGACATACCCGGAGAACGCTCTGGTACTGGTTGAGGCAGTGTTGGTGTAGTTGCCTCCGTTGATGGAGCCGTTCTTGCCTCCACCAATGGTGCCATTGCTGCCTCCTCCATTGCCGCCGTTGCCTCCATCAGTAGACATGTTGATGCAGAGGATGAAGAGGTTGCAGAGGAAGTAGAGAGCAGTCGCGCAGGAGTGTACTCCCTAAGCACTTGATCGCCCGCCTACTCATGCAGGTACACAAGCGGACAGAGTTCCAGAGGCTTGCTCGTCCCGACAACCTATGTGCGCAAGTGATCGGAACCGGAGAAGTTGAAGCAGCACAGGAACAGGAACAAAAGGACAGGGAAACCGAGGAGTGTCTACGAGAGAGAATTGAACTACTGTTTGCCTGTCCTGGGGATGGGACTTATATAGTACGAGAGAGGGTAATGTTCCAGGAATCAAATCGGGATTGAATTTCGTCCGTTACTGGAGTAACAGCGGCGAAATCAATCCGATTGATTTCTTGTCCGTTTCATGCGTTTACGAGTGTCTTTATCTCTGTCAGTTATGTCAAAAATCTCAACAACAGCAGCAGCCAGCCACGCCACGCCCTCGGCCCAGCTCGGCGCATGCGTATGGCATTCCCACCACCATCTAAACAACTCAACAAGTGCTCTCTGATAGCAACCTATTTAAGTTGTGATCTCTCGACTTAAATTTTTAATGTGGTATTAATCCCTTTAACATTAATTGTGGGCCCATGAAATTTATTGGGATTAAATTAGCTTAGCCCATTAATCTAACATCTACAACCGAATCCTTGCGGCTAAAGAGCAAAACAGGAACACGACACCCCTAGGGGAATGGGTCTTCAAACAACGTCTCCAAGGGAAGATTCGATGCCGAGAAACGCCGCCGCTGCCGTCCTAAGAAAAGGATGTGGTTTTTACCTAAAGAAAAACCATAAGGGAGAGGAGAGATTCCGTGACAACGCCCCAAGGAAAATACAATGCCCGCGAGCGTCGTCATCATTGTCAGCCCAAACAAGCTAGGTTTTCTGTCCTCCTAAGCCAAAGTGCATCTGCCAGTATCAGTGACCGCCACCAACTGAGTGCCTTCAACACGTAGCCACCACGCTAGCTCTTCACCTCCGACCGGCCAGCAAGTAGGAACGCGACATCCGACGCACTCAACTTTCATCCACGCAATTAGGTTAGAAAGGGAGGGGGCGAGAGAAGAGTGGATCCCTTCTCCCTTGCAAGGTGACCATCTTGTGAGGGTAAAATGCCCGCAAAAGGACTAGCGTTTGGATTGGAGTTCGCTCCAGACCTGCAATGCCCACCTCAAGACACCATATCCACCGCCACCTCGGACAGATTGCCCACATTATGGTCGTCTCATGCCATCTGTCTGCATCGTCATCACCAGATCTCCCGTGCGGCAGCTCCTCGTCGGCACCGCCATCCTAGCCTCCATCCCCACGCTGTCGGCTGCGCCGCTCTAGTCTTCCGTCACCTCCCACTGCCACCCCGGTGGACGGCCTCCCTTTCAAACAACCTTTCTCTTCCTGTATCAGACAGTCATGCTGATTGATCCTGCCTGTAATTCAATTCTATGCCCGAAGAAGGAAGGAAACAGAGGTTAACAATCACGCAGGAGATATGATGGATGCAATGAAGAAGACGGCCAGCTAGATGGGTTTAACTGCATAATGGCCGGCCCAAACACTAGATACACATGACGCGGTAATTAATAATATGTCATAAACCATCTGGGCCGGGTACCAACAAGGATTGAACGCCCAGATTAAGCTGATGGCCCACGGAATACTACATTATTTGGGCCAGAATATGCATGATCAAACAGACCGCATACATCCCAGCATGTCGTCTAGCTAGGTGGGCCAGAACAACATACTGACTGTACGTAATAACGATTTTTTTATTTATTATTTATTTTTCAAAAGATTTAAACAATAAATTTTTATTTTAAAGTTTTACATAAATATATTCCTCCCTTCTTACCATAGGGCGAAGTATATAAATCACCCTATGATACGATAATCTACGTGACGTGACGTCTCAAGGAAAAGGCGTGTCGCAGTAATTTTATAGGCGGTCCATTCTTGTCCTTCCCTAAGACGATTTATCGTTGGAAGGAGGTCACTTGCAAAATTTTCATGACATATCTCATGCATCATCAAACTATTGCTAATATCATCAAACTAAATTAATCGTCCTACAAGAGGAACGAGAAAGGACTGCCTATAAAATTGACACGACATGCCCCTCCTGTCTTATGCCACGTCACATAGCTCATCTCACGTTAGGACGATTTATATTCCCGGCCTACGGTAGGGCAAGAGGAGTATGTTTTTGCAAAACTTTAAAACAGTAATATATTTTTATAACTCTTTTAAAAAATAAAAATTCCGTAATAACCTAGTCGTCCTGAAGCTCATGCATGTCCTTCTGATTTTAATTAATTATAAGCTCATCGCATGCGGTTTCTTCTGGAAACGACATCCATGCATAATTAAGAGAGATTAATTAAGGGGAATAAAAGACAAGAGGACGATTTGCAAATCCAGCAAAAGAGTGAAAAGTTTTGCCTTTACCCAAGAACAAAATGCCAGCGCAAAAAAATGCATCTGATTCCTCCAGTGTACTGCAGCTAACTATAGGTTAATAATTCAGTATATTTTTGTTTATATACATGCGCAACAACGGCAAATCAATATGAAACCATGCCTATTCATCGATTGATATATTTATAGAGCTATTCCAAGGGAGCGAATTAATTAATTAAGAAAAGGTCACTATAGATTCATTCTTTTGGCTTTGGCACATCAATCGATGGACGCTGTGCAGTATTCTATAAGGCCGTATATAGACTTTTTCCCCAATTATTTTTAGACTAAGCCTTTCTGTCCAATTTTACTCTTGTTTATGTACCTATTATATATTTATGCATCCGTAGACTTACGTAGTTTCGATTACGTATACATGCCTCTCCCTTACAGCATCAGCAAAACAGTTGATGAGAAGCTCAGCATGCACCATTTGCTCACTAATAATCAACTAGACTATTATTATTACCCAATACTAGATCTTCCTCCATGTCCCTACAAATGTAATGATATTGATTCAATGGGAGAATTATTTGGACCAAGCGTATGGTCGCTCATGTATCTTTCAGCAAGTTTCAACGACAAGATCAGTGTGCTTATAATTATTTATGGACAAGTTAAATACCGTACTACATATATACGCATGCATGAAGGACAATGCTCAGGCATCATTAATTTTCCGTGAAGGGCCTCGCTTGAAAAAAACTATGCAAATCCATCCTCTTGCAGAACATAGCTAATATTGGATGCAGTAAGCCTGTATAAGCGGTAAGAATAAATTAGATAATATATTATTTTGCTTCAAGGATATGCAAGCTAGCAGTAACATAATATATTCTCTGCTACCTAATATATGAATTTGTGGATGACATTTGATTGGATGTAGAAGCCTGGTTTATCCCTTTTTTTAAACATTTATTGAATTTTTGGATGAATTGGGTAACCTAGAGCAAATATATGCTAGTGAAAGCATGTAAATCAAGGAATAGATTAATTAAGATTCTACCATTTAAACACTATTTCCATGAATTCTTCAATTTGCGGATGACCAGTGCTTCAAATTCATTACAGCTACTACAAGGCGTTTTAGGATGATCCAAATAATAACCAGAAACACCTTGATATATATCGAGGAGTGTGTATCTGATCACCAGAAAAAATTTACAAGGATACGAGTAATGTTTAAAATAAGTGGCACGGGATCCTACCTAGCTAGCTAATAGCTATATATATCACACATAGTCAATCCATATTATCGATCTTTATATCCTTGCAAAAAAAACTGGAGTATTTTATCTTTATCTAAAAATATGTATGTAATTTTTGTGCCGATCAATATGAAAAAATAACTTTCTTATATAGTTATATATGCTTGTCTATTACGACAGATCGAACTGGTGGGCAAAGTTGTAGCGTTGTTGCGTAGAGAAAATCATGTCAATTTTTGAAAGTGCCAAATTTTTTTTGTGACCGGAAGTACGTATTACGTTCTGATAATGTGTGACCGATTTTAGCCAGTTCGGACCTATCTAATCCAATGATGTATGTGGTCTCGAAAATATTTGATATCCATCTTAATTTCTCCGATGAATAAACCGCTTCCGATCCACTGTCGATCTTTGTTCGATTAGTCTTACGTACACTTCGTATGATTGATCCAGCTAGCTAGACCCAAGTAGATGAATTATATGATTCTCCTCTCTAGCCAGCTAGCTATAATTTCTGCCGCATAGCCTCCCCCCCCGCTGATTATATATATGCACATATATATAGCGTGCCTCCTTTGTATATGCACACTTTATTTCTAGACAATTTTTATGGTGGTTTGTAGGTAGTAGATTTAATTTAGGTTGATCATATGTTCTCATCCAAAATCGACCCTATCTATTAATACTACCACATCAACTACTGTATAGAGTATAATAGCTTTTCCCATTAGTAATATAGGACTAATATAAATCAATGATTTATACTGTTTCCACTAGTGATAATGTTGTTAGTCGAAATACCTATTAGTAGAAACCACCGTAAAAGAACTCCTCTCAAAGACACACATATGCACACCACACGCACACTCATTTGTGCGTCCGTTCTAATAAACATTATGGAGACATGAGATATATAATATTTCTTAAAAACCTCAGCAAATCTGTACTAAAATTATAGCTATTAATGTGTGTATAACTATGTATCATTGTTGGGATTTAAACCCTAATGGTTACAATCATAATAGAAATTCTATGGTTCTAGAGGTATCAAAATTTTACATATCATGAGGTATCAAGTTTTACACTATAAAATATGATGCCTACCAGTACCTCGTCAAGAATAATAAAATTACTCTAATCATAGACATACAATTAATGTGACTTTGCAATAACGATACCAAATGTGCTATACCTAGCTGACGTGCACAGTTTCTAAAATGCTTTAGCACAGGATTAAGTTAATTAACCACAGCATGTTAACTGTTAAGCATATTGGTTCTGAAAGTTGGCGATGCAAAAAAAAATTAATATCTGGTAGATTTTCCGGTGATCTTTGTAATTAAGTACGTATGTGCAATGTATTGCATACGATGCTTGGTCATAATCAATTTCAGCATATATTTGTGCATCCATTATATATATATTAAGCATAACGTCGATCGTCGCGATATGACTCATGTGCATTCGGTGTTATGTATCCAGACCATTTTATGTTCCCGGGCCTTCATCCGTTAATCGTCAATCGGTGCAAAATAACTATTAATCACTCGCACAAAAAAAAAAGGAACATCTCATGCTTGCAGGCGCGCATATCACATAATTTCTGCCAAGCTATATTTAATTTGCCTCCAAATTCCCGGAAGACCAAGATATATGAATGGAAAATTCATGAAGCTAGCTAGCGATATGCATGGGATCGACACTATGCATGCCAGCAGCTATATATGGGCTATGGCTAGGGTAAACGGTATATATATAAATACATGAACATTGACAATTATTGACGAAACAAATTAAAATCATTTTTTTCGAAAAACCACATAAGGAAACAAATAAATCATGCACACATATATAAGATGGTGAAACGATCACGATCAATACAAAGGACGCCATGCTTAGTGACGACGTCGTCAGATTAATTAGATCTCTCTCAGAGAAGGAGAAGAAGAAAAAGATGGTAACCAGCTGATACTGATCAGTCGATCTCGATCTATATATATGCATGTATACATGCACACAGCTAGCAGGTACTGCACACAGATCGATGAGAAGAAAATCCCAAACGTCGATCGCGCTCGCTCGCGATTGTAAGTAGGTTAATTAACAACATATATAGGTAGCTAGTAGTTATTCCTCTTGCTCCCTGCTGCTGACCTGTACTGATCATCGCCGCCCTTAAGCATCTCCTGCAGCACTTGGTCGTCTAGGTACTCCAGCTCGATCACCTGCCGCTGCTGATGCTGCTGCTGCTGTCGGGACGACGACGACGACGAAGACGAAGACGCGCCTCCCCGCACGTAGTTGCGCGCCTCACCAGGGAAGTTGAGCACGGCGAGGTGGCCGCGCATGGCGTAGGCGGCGCGGTCGTAAGCCCGCGCCGCCTCTTCGGCCGTGTCGAAGGTTCCCAGCCACACGCGGACGCTCTGCCGGCTGGAGTCACGGATCTCCGCCGCGAACTTGCCAGAAGGCCGGCGACGCACGCCACGGTACTTGGTGGTCTCGCCGCCGTCCTTTCCCTGATCGTCCCATCCGCCGCCGCCGTCCATGAGATCGATAGCGACGACTGACCGGACAATCAAATTAACTAGTACTGTTACGGGCCGGGGTGTGCTAAATAATATTGTATATCTAATGCAACTCTAGCTATTCCATCGATCGATCGATCAGCTAGCTAGCCATGGAGTATATATATATATGTCTCTGAATATAATGTTTAACCGATCGATCGATTACGCTATGTATATAGCTGCTACAGCTGCGACGACGCTGGAAATGGCTAGGGGCCTGGACTTGTATTTAAGAGCAGCGAGCTTAAGCCCTAAGGGAGCTAGCTAAGGTAATGGAGATGCAATTTGTGATCATGTTATTCAAAGCAGAGTGGAAGATGCCGATTCTCTCGCGCTCAAGTGATCAGATAGATTGTGGAAGATGGGCCCCGGTCGCTGTCCTCTGCATCTCTTGTTGGCCTCTGCCTGTAATATATAATTAGCTAGTTAAAATTAAGCACCCACAATCCCCCCCCCCCCCGGCCTTTTCCTAAAACAAAAAAACACACATATAATAATGTTACTAATTAACTTAAATAACATATATAATAATAAAGCAGGTCTTGTGGTTTCAGAGAGCTTGATCGAACGGATATATACGTGTCCGGGATGATCCGGTCATGCATCGGTACGCCTGATTTATGTAGGTCGAGTCATTCTTTAATTAATTTCAGGTGACTATCTAAAACCATATAGATAGCTAAACCGACCGACCGACCGTACCTCACGCGTTCTACTTGCGTTGAGTTCAATGACAGTTGCCTAACTTTAGCTATTAACTTTTGCATATCATTGGGCATTGAAACTCCGTCTTGGTTTTATTTGTAAGCTAATACTCACTACTACAGAACAATTTTTTCTGTACAAGGCCCCCGATAGATTTCAGACGGATCGTAAGTGACGCCGTCTGAAAAAATTGGTCCACCGGGGCTCGGTCATCGCCCGCACGGGATAATCTATTATCTCGTGCGGTCGTCTTAACACGACCACACGCGATAATCTCCATTATCCCGTGCGGGTGGCTTATCTTTACGTGCGGTCGGCTTAAGCCACCCGCACGCGATGGCCGCCCCCTATGTAAGGTATGGGCAAGCTCCGAAAATTTCTAAGTCCCAGAGAAATTTGCTAAGCCCGCCGCTAGGCTGCCAAAATCCTCCACCACCACCTCCTCGCCGACCGCCGCCTCCTCCTCTTCTCGCCTCCTTCGGCCTCCTTCTCGCCCTCGTTGTCGGCCGCCTGCTCCCCTTCGACGCCACCTCCTCCTCCACGACGCCACCTCCTCCTTCCCGACGCCACCGTCTCCTCCACGATGCTGCCTCCTCCTCTCCGACGCCCCCGCATCCTCCACGCCATCGCCGCCGCCTCCCTGCCGCCGGCCTCCTCGCCTCCAAGTCCTCCACGCCGCCGCCGCCGACCTCCAAGTCCTCCTCGACGCCCCCGCCTCCTCCACGCCATCGTCGCCGCCTCCCTGCCGCCGGCCTCCCCCTCCCCGCCGCCTCCAAGTCCTCCACGCCGTCGGCCTCCCAAACGACTAGCATGAACTAGCTATAGGGCGCCTGCAAGAATCTATTATCCCGTACGATCGGTATAAATAGACCGCACGGGATAATCCATCTTCCCGTGCGGTCGACTTAACACGATCGCACGGGAAGATGAATTTTTCCGTGCGGTTGGGCCGTCCGCACACGAAAGTATTTATTTTCCCAGACACCTGAGTGCAGACGGACAAGACCTTCGTACGGAAAAACCCTTTTTGACCGCATAGAAAAATCCTTTTCGTAGCAGTGACTACCTTGTTTTCAGTTTGAATTGTCATCACCATGTTTGTATACTTGGAGAATCCTTTCTGATTCTTATATGGACGGATGCAAACTAAATTAAGCTCAACTAGATGATGATGAGGGATGGAATCATACCTTGATGAATTGTAGCCTTTATATAGTTAGGCCTCGTGCCTCAATTGACTGGCTAAATATAATTTATGTCAACACCAACTGTGATGTGGACAATATTAATTTGTCGTATCGCTAACTTTATTAATTAATGACTCCTTTGTCACAATTGACAATAGTTTTCGGTTAGTGGGATTGCACGTATAGTATATACAAGTACATAACTCACACATGCATGCATGTACGTACTAGTACTGTTTTTTAAGAACAAAAGATTATTTGAATTGCGCACCTTAATTTTTTGATTTGGGATTATATTCTTGTTTGGACTTTGAAACGAATAGGGACGTACTGGCCTTGATTTCCCTACGACCGGCCGGCGATGCGCATGTGCATGCTGTTTGAATTCATGTGTGATCGATCCTTCGAAAAGGAATATTGGAATGTCTTTACTGGAATTAACTAAAATTTTGTTAGATGAGCCCGGCTTCCCCCTGTTTCTTTATTGCTTCTGCTCTTAAATTATACAAGGGTGTAATGCTATATATACTAGAATGCAAGCATGTTTTTGGTTTGAGGAATCTAATACGATTGCATTTGCTGGCCAACAAACAAAAATGGTAAATCCTTAAATCCACAAATCCCTTATATGTATATATGTATTCAATACAACATGCATGGTGTTAGTGGCACAAGGATGACATAGAAAACATCGTCGTACGAGATTTTGCGCTGCAAACAGAGTGAGTAGTTGAAATGCAGCGCTGTATAGCGAAGCTTGCGCACTAGACAATTTTAAAATTGATAAAAAAATATAATTTAACTTCCTACCGTCAATAAGTTTTTTCTTTGGTTAAAAAAAGTTTGAAAGCGTTCTAGTTTCCAATTAAAAAGTTTTTTACTATTCAAAAGTTGTTGTGTAGTGAAGAAAAAAGAAGATGAGGAAGTAGCAAGGGACGGTATGTATCGCTTACATAGGACTATTGCGTGCATAGGACTGGCATTACATGACATGCATAACTGTTTACTCCCTCCGTTTCATTCATTTAACTTTTTTTTCTTAGTTAAATTTTTTTAAATTTAATTAAATTTGTAAAAAAAAAATATAGTAATATTTATAACGCGAAACAAATATATTATAGAAATATAGTTAATGTTAAATTTAATAAATCTAATTTGGATTAGTAGATGTTGTTTTTTAATAAATTTGATTAAACCTAAAATAATTTGAGTAAGAAAAAAATCAAATAATTTATAATATGAAACGAAGTACTTCACACGTGTACATGGAGGAGCTAAAAACTGTTTTTAGGTAGGGAGGATCGGATGGGAATGGGGTGGGGATGGGGATGGAATGAGGTTGACTTGAGAGTCAAAAAGGGAGACGAGGGAGGAGGGAATCAATCCATCCATCCATTTGGATTGATTAGTTAGCCCCGCTAGGTCCCTGTTCCGACCATGCATCCGCGTACTCTATGTAGTTGGCGTTGACCAGCGCGTGGACTTGTACTATGATCATCTACTAAGAGAGACTTGTTTGTTTGCTTGGTCAAAATTGTCAAAATTGGCACGTGAAGTAGTAAGAAAGGCTGCAGGCGTGGACGCTGTGTCTGTCAGTCTCCGTCTCCCCTTCCCTTGTCTCCAATTAATTAATTCGTTCGTTTCTATCGAAACAACCCGCATGCTTTCAATTCAAGAAGTCGCATATTAACTAGGAGTAACTAAGAGGTAGAGAGCGAGAGTGGCGAATTAGTGGCGATGGGTTCAGGTCTTTCGGGGTCCGACAGCGGGAGCTTGCTGGTCCTCTCCGTCTCCGTCGTCGGCATCCTCTTCACCTCCATCCTCCTGCTCGCCTGCTACCTCTTCCTCGCCTGCTCATTCTCATGCCGCCGCCGCCGCCGCCATTCCCACCAAACTGCACCCACGCCTCTTCCTTCTTTCTTCTTCGATACTGCTACCACCGATCAACCCCGCCGCGGCCTGGAGGAGGCGGCCATCCGCCGCATCCCAACGCTCCGCTACCAGCAGCAGCAGCAGCACAAGCAGCAGCAGTGCGGCGTGTGCCTGGCTGACTTCCGCGAGGGGGAGAGGCTCAGGCGCCTGACCCCCTGCCTCCACTCCTTCCACATCGACTGCATCGACGCCTGGCTCGCCGCCGCCCTCACCTGCCCGCTCTGCAGGGCCCACCACATTGACGACACTACCAGCAGCGTTTGCACCACGCGGCAGCCGGACCACCACGACCCGTTGCTCTCCGGCGTGCACCAGCCGATGAGGAGGTCGCTCTCCCTCGACTCCTGCGCCGACAACCACCTCTACCTCGCCCTGCGCACCATCATCTTGCAGGGAAGCAAACCCGCCGTCTCAGCAAGGACGACTAGGAGGCTGCGCCGATCCTCCTCCTCCTTCAGCCACGCCAGGACCTCCCCAACTCCAATCCTCCCAATCTGATTCTCAACACAAATCTACTACTAGTACAATATTATTATATTGTTGTCTTCATTACATTCTCGCTTCTCTTGCTCATTCCTCCTTTTTTTTTCCGACTGTGCAACACTGCTGGTTACTGTAATTTCTTAAGCATAGCAAGTGGAATCAACCACCTTTAATTTTGGCACCTTTTTTTCCTTTCGTTTATGCGATGTGCATAAGCCATGTAGCAGCAACTGCATGCATGCGTCTGAAAATTACGACTAAAGGTAATCCTGCCAAACAAAAAAGAAAAGAAAAACTCAAACACCATCATCTACACCTAATAAGATGGACCCTGCCAAATGAACAGGACCGTATGGGAGACATCGATCATTACTTCCTTGCGTGATGCCTCCAACAGTATTTAACAAGAACATACATGACGGTTCAACCAGAATTTCATTTTTATTACCTGATGATTTGACACCAACCAAGTATTTCATGTTTTTTTTATTATTTTATTCATATTGCCTACTAGTAATCATTAGATCCAATTCATCCATTTTATTTGGACTTTGGATTGGTGGTTACCTACAAGAATAAGGGTATGTTTGGTTGGACTTTTGGTTGTGGCTTTTGTCCCCAAAAGCTAAAAGCCCAACCAAAGGGCTCAAAAGCTAGAGTTGCTTTTAACCAAAGCTAGCTTTCACCGTAGTACAAAATGAAAAGCACCTCTATCCCTGCTTTCATTGGCTTTTGGGGTAAAAAATTACACCACTGCCACTGGTTATGAGAGGCAAATAACGTTTCGGTCTGTTCTATTCCTCTTCTCCGTTACTCCGTATCCTCCCGTCGCCCACCCCCACACCGCGAATGGAGTTCGCTGTCTAAGGTTCCACCGCTGGCCGCCGCCCCACTGGCTCCACCCGACGCCGGCCCCATCTCCGGCTGATGCCGGCTGGCCGCATCCCCGTCTGAGGCCGGCGCCATCCCATCCGCCCGTCCTGCTGCTCCGTCCGCCCGTCCTGCTGTTCGTCCACGGAGTCGTCTCCATCGGCAAGCACCACTACCAGCGTCGCCTCATCTCCGCCCGACGCTGGCCCCAAGACCATCAAGCTGCACCCCAGCCTGGCTGCTAGCCCCAGCCAAGGGCGAACCAGGTCGCCCTGCTCCTCCACGGCATCGTCTCCATTCGGCAACGAACCTGCAAGGTATGTCCCATCTCTCTACCCTTGTTGGAATTTGATGGATGCATGAGTAATCTGCGTAATAGATGTACGATTAGTAGTGATTGACTGGTTCTGTGATGTATGGTCAAATAAATTGATCGAAAATTCTTTGTTTGGTTCAAGTATGTCTGACAAGGCAGATTGGAGTGATAAGTTTGTGAGAAGTTTGTTTGATGCCTGCAAAGAAGAAATAGAAGCTGGCATATCATTATGGCTTGTCTTGCTTTGCATAATTTTATTCGTGACAGCAAATTGAGAGATAAAGAGTTCGACAGATGTGATGCAAATGAGGATTACTTGGTACCAGACACGACAGAAGAAGAAGAGGATGAAAGTGACGAAGTGGAGAACAAAGATACCATGAATAACGTTCGTTCTAGGATAGCTGATGAATTGTTGAGTGCGAGAGGAGGCTAGTTATGTTGAGAAATGACATCATTGTATAAGCTCTTTTGATGGATATTGTTCTATTTACATGGACTACGGAGAACTAAGAAAACCTATTGAAAATTATTTTACCTCGCTTAAATAGTCATTCTCATGTGAATTAGCAAACAAATTAGTTTGTTACGAGCAATTTCCATATAAACATGTCCCAGACATTCAGGGCATTACAGGTATTTCTCAGACAATCTACAGTTTGACAGCACCTCTAACCAAACGGCCTTCTGCTTTTTCCACAGCTGTTTTCTCACAGCTGCTTTTCCACAGCTCACAGCCCACAGTAGTTTTTCCAAAAGCCACAACTCAACCAAACACACCCTAAGTTTACTTCATGTCTTATTTTTCTTTTGAGGCCTAAGTTTACTTCATGTCTTATTTTTCTTTTGAGGCCAAATTTCAATCATATCCTTCAACCATAAAAACTGTATACAACGCATTTCTCAATCTTGTTACAAGGTCCTAACTTCTAAAGTAGTATTACGTCTGATTTTAACCAACCTGACGTCTACTTGACACTCAAACAGAAAATAAATAAATAAAAATACAGGCGAGCCTTACATGTCGCTAAAACATGTCCTTCTTCCTTCTCTCACCTCTCTCCTTTTCCTATTTCTCCCAACATGGACATGCATCGGCAGTGGTGGCCGGTGAGCTCGAGCTCGCTAGCTCGTCGACGGGAAGGCAGAAGCGGCGGCTGGTGAGGCGGTGAGGAGCTTCTCACCTAGGCCTCCTTGACCGCCGCCATGGAATGGGGGGAGAGAGAGGAGAGGAGGCGGTGGCGGCGAAGCAATAGAAGAAGACGCTCGATGGCAGGGGAGAGCAGGGGGAGGCAGAGGCTGATGGCCGGGGAACCTGCTGCCGACCCGCACGGGGATCCCGTGGAGCTCGAAGCTCGCGGCGGCGGCGGCGGCCGACCTCCCCGGGGACGAGTAGTAAGGCAAGGCTGGCCCTTGGTTGAGGAGCAAGGCAGCAGAACGGATTGATACGGATCAATGAGCTCACCTGACGG
Source organism: Oryza officinalis (assembly GCA_008326285.1). Classification (NCBI taxonomy): domain Eukaryota; kingdom Viridiplantae; phylum Streptophyta; class Magnoliopsida; order Poales; family Poaceae; genus Oryza; species Oryza officinalis. The sequence goes on along the minus strand of BDMV01000008.1, from coordinate 40,392,418 downwards.
AGGTGGTAAAGGGGCTAGAGCAGCAGGCCCCCAACGTCCCCAAGCACCTGCCACCCCCGCAGCAGTCGCCTGCTCCCGTGGCGGTGGATCTGGAGGCGGCAAAGTAGATAGACCTCGGCGCGGGCCTGCGCAACGGCTGAGGTGGAGTCCATGCGGCCGTCGTCATCCATGCAAACCAAGGCCGTCGCCCTCGCCGCCAGCGTCGACGACGAGCATGCTGCCTGGCTGACTACCATCGTCAACTTGTTCTTCTCACTGGCGAGAGAGAAGACGGGAGAGAGAGGTGCTGAGGAGGAAGAAAGGGATGTCTTATTTTTTCTAATTGTTAAGTGTAGGACGATGACCAGATCAACACGTCACGTGAGCGTTATATCAGCTAAAATTGTGAAACTTAATTTTCATTGGTTTTAAAAAGTTAAGAGTGCTTTGTATACGATTGAAACTCAACCCCTATTGAGGAACCTTTTTCCTTACCTACTGGGCTGTATTTGGTAGTTACTGATCGACCATGGGTTACTTGGGCCTTTTTGGTGTGCTTTCATAAATTTCTGTGGGCTGGCCTGACAGATATTCAATCCTGGGCTGGCCTGACAGATATTCAATCCATCATGTAAATAGGCCTTAGCATTGACCTACTATACGTGTTTACAATACACGGGCCTAATAAGCCCTCTGAAAATAAAGAAGGCCCTTCAGATAATGTAAGTGCGGACACGCATAGTTATCCAACAGTGTAAGGGAGGAGCTTGATTCGCAATTACCTGAAAGAGATGATTCGCAATTTGTTTGATTTACCATATGGACTCCACGCACCTTCCTTCAGGCTCAGAAAGATGGATAGATGTTGCCTCCATCAGACTGGTCAAAATGATATTTGCACCGTCCTTTCAGTTCTGTCCAAAAGATAATGACACAAAATGGCGACAGGACAATGATAGTAAGAGGCTAGGAAGGTCAGAGCTGAAGCTGTTTCACACAGGAAAATAAAAGGAGGTGAACTGGTGCTTACGACAGAATGTATGTGTAGCTTGTAGGCATCTGATTGCTCTTGTCCAGACCAGCCATGATCATGCATGTATGCGCGTTTCTTGAGCCGCTAAGCAAAAGCCCACAAGATGACAGACCAAATGCATCTCCTCTTACATTACACGGCCGGCCAGTCAAAGATACCTACCAACTCTTCCGGCGCCATGGATTAATACAGGGGAAGCAAGCAGCTTTCTTCCCTTATTTGCATGCCGCATGTGCGCCGGTGGGGCACTCTAGCAACTCGCTCCATCTCCATCACCAACATGGATGCAGACCTGCCTTAGAAAAATAAAATCAGTTTCTTCGGTCATGGCCCCGTGAGGCTAGAACGCTCAAGAAAACTTCCTCCATATAGCCAGGCTTGCATGTCTCTGTCCTACGAAAGGAAAATTTTAAACACTAGGTCACTGCAGCTATTAACCCTGATGGCATCAAACAACCGTGTCAAAATTAACAACACACCGGCTAGAGGATGAAAACGACCTGACCTTGCTGTGGTTTGCATTTTCTCCGGCAAGGGCAGCCATGGGGCCCTTAGGTGTTCCCTTCAGCAAGCCCATTTTTCTGCCAGTGCGAATCTGTAACTCCGGTCGGTGGCTCTGAATGCAGATTTCATCGATCAATCTGGACAGTTAAATGTGTCATCCAACGATCGGAAGCACCTTATCTGTACATAATTTGAACCCAATGAGAGGAAGAGAGTTGAGGAAGAACTGCTTCCTGGATTTCAGCAAGGATCATTACGACACCGACACTTGTTTCCTGCAAGATGTGCCTCATGACTGGAGCCCTGCATGCAAAGGCTGAGGGATTATTATAGGCAAATAAGTGATCAGCATGATATACCATCCCATTAGGCTTAACAAAGACGAAAGAGTACTCATGTGAGCACATACTTAACAGCTAAGAGGAAAATTAGGGTGGTTGATTTTTAGATAAGGAACTATACGAATCTAGAGTTGCTTAATCAAGTGAGTGTTCATGAGCAAGACACAGGGAAAGACCTCCTGAACCTTAACTAGTGATTCTAGCAATCATGCACACACGTGCACTGTGGTTGTGATCTGTCCATCATCTTGACTCTTGACCAGTGTCCAAGTGGGTACAAATCATCTATACTGCAGCCAATTAATTTGGTGTATGCGTGCAGTTAACTCTAGCTTAAATTCTTTATATCATTGTTTGTCTCCGTGCATCGTCTAATGAAGACAAATTTGACCACCAAACAAAATCCTCCATAATCAGCAGCACCTGAGATTCACCTTTCAATTCAGGCAACAATGAGAATCATAGTGTTAAGTGTTAACTTGTTATTCTATGATGCTGTCAGTTGCTTCATTTTAATCTTACCATTGTTTTTACCAAAATATTTTGCGGTTTTACTCCTGTCATTACCACTTATATGAATTTGATCGCTACATACAGCGATGAATCCTACTGTTTTTTAAGAAGTATCATGTTGCAAAGATATTATAAGTCTTGAAAATCCTGCATGTAAATGTCTAGGGAAGGATGCAGTACGGTGACTTGATTTTTATGGTACGGTGACCATTTTTAGGTTGAGAATCAAAACAATCTAACAGAGCAATCCGGGGGACCAAAAACAGCAGAGTTTCATGCTTAATACATGCAAATCAATTGTTTCCTTTATAAGTTTTGAATACGACACACACACACACAAAAAGTGAATGTCATATTGTATCAGCTTGGGATACCAGAACCATCGCACATAAGTTATGGTAGTACACACTCAACTCCAGTCATTCGAGGCCGGATTATTCCATTATCTGAAAAAAAAAACTCTAGTCATTCAGTTTAATCACTAGTGCAGGAAAGGACTTCGTCTCATAATCAAGTGGTTTTCACTTTTCATACTTAAGTAGTTAAATAGTGTTGGGCCTAGAGAAGTACAGTGGCGAAGCCGCTGATGGTTTGGCGGGACGTCTAGAAAGTAAAAAATAAACCCAAACAGTAATTACGTTTGAATTTTAAAATCCCAATGACAATAAAAGAGGAGGTAGCGGACGAGCCGTATAGGAGTACAGTGACGGTGTTTGACGAGACTTTTAAAAATTATAAAAACGAAACCCAACAAGACAATAAACTCTAAAAACTACAAGGTTCAATTTTTAAAGGTTTCAAGGAGGATGAATAGAAGTCATGATAGCAAATAAAAGGGTGACAAAGAAGTGAGAGATAACGACTGGTGTGACTTTTAAAAACTATAAAATTAGAAAAACGGAGATGATAATATTCGATCTTTCAAAGTCCTAAGACAACAAGATAGCTATGTAACAAATTTTAAGTAAAATCATATATAAAAAATAGATAATTTTATATAGGTGCTAGTCGCGCAATTGCGCGGGCCACCTAGCTAGTTTTTCTAATGTAGTCAATGTCATATTGTCATGAGGTGGTTTACATAATAGTTCAACTTCTAAAGCATTCTATTGTGTCATGGACGTGCACTCTTTGCCAGATAACAACTATAAAGACAGGCACATGAACAGGTGAAGTTCTGAAGGGCTCAAAATGCTTTTCCTTGTGACAAAAAAAAAAAGATGCCCATGATGAAGTTATCATGCATTATAAACTAACTGCATAAGGCACTAAAAGATTGACATGTAATCATAAAGTTCCAAAAACAACAAATGATTTACGGGTCCACTCTAAATACCCAACTCACCGACCACCTCACTTGGTTTCCCACAGGGTGGGACCCTTACATAAGCTCCAAAAGCTATGATGATGCATAAATTACTAATGTGCAATTTGGAGCAAAAGAGCTCTACACGTGTGTCTCTTCATTTGAAGATTTAGTATCTACGGTTAGTTTGTGATGGGATCATAGGAATGCTTGATGAGAACAAAATTACTGAACACTTCTGATAATTTCTCTGTGCTAGATTTGTAACAGCATGGTACGACTACATTTTACAAAACACTATAACTGTTAAGGCACTGCCTGGAACTTAGGGAAATCTCCCAGGAAGCAAATTCCATAGAAATATTTCATGGCACAATAACCATGTGACAAAAGAAGGTAGGACTCTGGGTACAAGACTATAAATACCAAAAAAAATACTAACTTTAAGCAGAGCAAACAAAATAAGGTTGCCCTTATGGACCCTGTAGGCCAATCCTGAAACAATAGGTACCAGATCAACTATGAAAGAAGGATAAGGAATTATGAGCTGTACACAAGCTGTCAATTAGGGGCTGAGGACATTTAACTCATTCAGGTGATTATTGACCCAAAAATCTATCTATTAATTTCCTCTGGGTGAACAAGGAACTTTTTAAAAGTAAGTTATTGTGAATATATAGGTAATTGGAATAACTAATGGTTTTACATAATAATAGAAGCCAGCCTTCCTGCCAAAAGAAAAGAAATAAGAACCAGCTAAGAAAACATTGGCACAAGTAGGACCAGGGAACCATTAATTGTGTTTTGTTGGGTATACAGCAAAATTTGGTTGGGAAGAAAAGAAAGCTAATTAAAGCTAAATACACGTCATTGGTGTGGCAGGTAATGACTACACTCCTTTTCATTTGTATATTTTTATGACTTACGAGTATCTGTAAAGTAGCAACTTGATGTAAGCATTTTACTTGATTAGCTTAATTCTGTTTCATGACTTGACCAGCTTAACCATAAGGTTACTAATCTGCCGATATTTTAGAATTATATATGCGTTCCGATGGAGGAAACACTCCAGTTTTTAAAATAATGAAAAACAGAGTCGCCTAAATTTACGAAAGTATAGTTTTGGGATCCATGCGATAAAGTAACCACTGTTACTACTATGATAGTTCCAAGAAAAATAGGAAAGGAAAATGGACATATTTAGATGTCTACTCAGGTAGGATGCACATAAGGTTGATAGGAAGCAATTTTATAACCTAATCACATGTCCATATCTCATAAACAGCACAAAGTACCCATCCTGCATTTTGTTGTGGGTACAGGCATGCAACAAGTAGTTCTGTTTGGCCCAATATGTGCTGTTTAATTACTGAACTTGTAAAAATTGAACAGCATTTGCATACATATTAAATAATACAAAATTTTAACTATTACATATGTGTTCAACCATCAATGATATATATTCCACTCAGTGCTATGCAGTTGTTAATTAAAACCATTACGAAAAGAATTTGAGTGTATATAGAGTTGGAAATGAGCATGAAAGGGGTAGAACAACTGGGCTTAAAATAATGAAACTTTGTAGTCCACTAGGGAGACCAAGATGAATTAATTATTTGACAGACTTTGGCAATCACAGTACTGGGGTTATCTTTATAAATAGCAGAGAATGATGAACTGAAGATCCATATCATAACCAGCAAGGAGCAAGAATAAGACCAACAACAGCATCAAGAAGAACAAGGATGACAGGACTTGGCTCACCATGTGGCGCGTGCAAGTTCCTACGCAGGAAGTGTGTGAAGGGGTGTGTCTTCGCCCCATACTTCTGCCATGAGCAAGGTGCTGCACACTTTGCCGCTATCCATAAGGTATTTGGGGCAAGTAATGCCTCAAAGATCCTTATGCATCTCCCTGTTAGTGACCGCTGCGAGGCTGCAGTGACCATGTCATATGAGGCGCAGGCTAGGCTCCGTGATCCAATATATGGTTGCGTCGCGCACATCTTCTCTCTGCAACAGCAGGTGAGCAAGTTCTTCATTAGTACTAGTCTGTACATTACAATGAGGGTTTTGGTTCACAATTTTTTTATTAAAAAAAGTGGTTTCATTCTTCATGGAGTGGGAAAAAACTAACATGGTGAGTGTTGAGAACTCAAGGCTCACGGGCTATCCTAACTAATCTGTATGTTCGTAAAAGGGTTTTGAAGTATCACAATAGTATCCATAGATGCACCTATGTGCCAAGAAGTAGTGCCATCAAATATATCTTTCTGTCCATCCCCTTTTTCTTTGTTGAAAATGTGAAGGCTTCTAGGTTCTTTGGATGGTTCTTTGTATCAAAATATTTTTTTTAAGGAAAGGAGGTTCTTTGCATCAAAATATTGTCTTACCATATACTGCAAGGAAATAGGTGACACTGACAGTGGTGTTCCTGTTAAAATTTTCACAGGTAGTCAGTCTGCAAGCACAACTAGAGTCTCTCAAAGCTCAGGCAACACAAGGGTATGGAGATGGTTGTTCAATCTCAAGCCCTCAAAAGGATGGCTGTGGAAATATGTTTACATCTATTCTGCAAGATGAGCAACAGTTTGTTGGCCCAACAATGGCAAGTAACTCTTCAGTAAAGAATGAGAATCATTCATACTTTGCAAATTACCACTTCGCCCCTATGTCAGCTCAATCTTCACAAGGCTTTGAAGCAGAGTTGTGCATGGCTGACTACAGCAACACCAACCCTTGTTGCAGTGTGCAAGGGAATGGGTATCATGACATGGAGGACCTTCAGTCAGTAGCATTTGCCTATCTGAATCAGGCATGAGATGATGATCCATATGTGGTAGACTGGTAGATACTGTACAAGTTGGAACGGTTTTGGTAACAATAACTTAAATTCTTATAGGATGAACATTGAATTGTTAAAATAAAGAAGAGTTGTGATGTAGCTGTTCAAATGTTGCGAATACGTAAAATTTTTGTGTCGATCTGAAGTTCCGTAGTTAGTAAAAGTAAGTCGTCTGGTTTCTGCAATACTAAAATCGATCTGTCAAAAGCATGAATTGGAGGTTGAGAGGAAAAAGATGATTATGGCGTGAACATTCGCAATTGATGTTTGCAAAATGGGCTAAAGCTTAATGATGGAAAAATAGTTAGACGGCGTAATGATTGAAAGGCCTAAGCAATAGATAAGGCGGAGTAAAAGGACGCATATAAACTGCACTGCATGAATTAGTGAAAGGGCATATTTGAGAGGAATCTGCAGATGAGGACGTTAGGCTAGTGTGAGTGTGACAAATCATTGGGAAATCGCGGGCTGTGAAGCATACTATCGAGCAGATGGTGGGCATGGGCGGCCCGGTAAGCACGTCATAGGCGGATCGCTGCTAGCCGTGCGCGGAGGAGGAGGATATCGAGGGTGGGAGGGAAGGAGGCTATATACCTTGATGCCTTCCGTCGAGGCGGCGGGCTCTGCTAGTGCTCTGCCCGCATCCCTCCCTCGTCTCGTCTCGTCGATTGCCGATCAACGGAGGCAGCCAGCCAGACAGCCAGACAGAGACCTCGTCGGGCACGCTGATGAAGATTACCTGCGCCGCCGGCTGCTGTGCGACCGCGGCGCTCCGCTCGCCGCTCGCCGTCGCCTCCTTGATCGAACGCGAACACCTTGCCCGCAGGCGCAGTGGCCTAAGACAGACGTGAGAGATTCAGAATTTGGATCATCAGAGTGGCCGGTCACAACATTGGTGGGCCGGCCCATAAAATGGTCAACCTGCGTAACCCCATGTAGTTAGGAACTATATGGGCCCAATTGACTTTTATGGGCCGCCAGACTTGTGAATCATCTTCTTCATCGTCTCCGTCGTCGGCGCAGGCGCAGATCTCCGGTTGCTCCTCCCTCGGCCTCAGTCTCTCGCTTTCCCCTTCTTCGTTGGCCGGGACCGCCCCATGAACTCCAGGAGGTCAGTCTCCCAGATCCCCTATCTCTTCAATCTATTCATTCCTTTGGTTTCTCAACACTAGTTCACCGCCCAAATATTATGTGTTCGATCCGCTTAGTTTCGTTTCGCCATTAGCTAGGCGGTTGCTTCTATTCCTTTCCTATCCAATCCATCGTAAACTTTTTTATTTTTGTATTTTTTTTGGTTGATTCACTGACTGACTGATTAGTCAGTTCATTCATGAATTGGGCATCGAATATATACTAGTAGATCCAGCAGATGTAAGGCCCTTTTCACTGGGGCGGGGTTGCCGTCAGAGGCAGTTGCAGCTCTTCTTCTTTTCTTTTTCTGTCACTTATTAATAATCCTACCATGCATCTACCCCACCTGCTTGTTAATTACTACCAGTACTTGTTAATTGACATTCCATCCCATCTTAGCCCTGCCTCTTGCATATATATGTATTTTGCCCATTTCGTTCATCATGCTTATCCCTTTATCCAATCTTACCGTATGATGCTACTTCTTTAGTCTTTACTGATTTTCCACAAATTAAACTACCCCTTTTTCATTTAACATGGCATGATTCATAAGAAGAAATGCTAATAGAATCTCATGGAAACTTATAAAGTAAGAAAATACAACACATATGAAAATAATAATAATTAAACTGCTTATTTCTACTCTGCTACTTTTCAATCATTGGAAGTAATTTCTGAGCTAACGAAAGTGATGCATACTAGAATGTACTAAAGTTGTTCAGAACACGGTAGTAATGCCTTTTATATTCATTCGGCTGTTTGCAGGGACTTTCGCAACCACAGAGCTGCTTTATTTGATGGTATTGAGGAGGGTGCGATCAGAAGCTCAGCTTACTCTTCTCATATTCATGACCATGAGAATGACCAAGCTATGGACAGTCTGCATGACAGGGTCAGCGTTCTCAAAAGAGTATGTATTATGTACTTCTTTTTTCTCCAAAGTTTGCTTGACGCATTGAGCTATGTGCAAGACAATCCTGGAAAGGTTTTCACAACCTCAATTACACAAACCTCCGTTCTACTGCAAAGGGCTAAATTGTTTGGTCTGATCAAATCACACTGTGTTATACAACAATGCTTGGAGCATTTTAAGTTAATGTTTGGGTTAGATCGTTTTGTACCATAATACCAAAGACGGAATTTCTGAGCTACCAGAAGAGTATGACAGGGTCAGCATTCTCCAAAAAGTACATATGATGCACTTCATTTCTCTGCAAAGTTTGCTTCACATGTTGAGTTATGTGCAATACAAACCTAGAAAGGTTTTTACAACCTCATTAACACAAAACCCTGTGCTACTGCAAAGGGCTAAATGGTTCGGTCTGATTGGATCACATTGTGTGCGATAATGGTTGGAGCCGTTACAATAAGGTTGGGGTTAGATTTTTTTTGGGAATACGCAAAAGGTTTGCGTATCATTGCGTTAAGATGAATAACGTTTGTAAAACCGAAAAACAAAAGAGAAGATAATGAAACACTGGTGCCTATTCTCGCGATACAAATTGGCACAACCTAGAGCGACCACGGTGTAGATGGCCAGCTCCGGTGACACCGGCTTTGCAGGTTGGGGTTAGATCGTTTTGTACTATATAACACCAAGGATGGAGTTTTTATCGAGCTGGTAGAAAGAAAACGGCTTAATTTGGAATTGTTAACTGATGGCCCATGACTTGTTTTCATACTAACTGCAGAAGGTGACTACTTATAGCTTTGTACACTAACACGGCAAGAATTGGGCACTTTCTTGTGTATTTGCTAGTATATATTTCCAGATATGTCTGATATGTCCATCGAAGAAAAATATAAGGACAGTCTGAACATCTGAATGTGAGATCAACACATTCAAGAATCCAAAAAAGCATTATAGAAACAGCTAGAAAAAGACGAATGAAGACACATCATTCAAGGATAAATTATTCCACTGTTCCAGCCTCCATGAGGTCCCGACGTATCGTTAATAGTCCTTAGTTCACTGCAATATTTTGTTGCGAGGAACATGGCGCAAAGTTCACTGCAAAATTTACCATATGTTATTAGTATGATGGTTATTGCATGTGGATGATGTGAATATCAAAAGTAAACAGCGCTGCATCTTTTAGCTTTTGTATGTTATTGTTCTCAAGATTTTGCGTGCTAGATCACAATGTAATCTTCATATGTGCTTATAGCCATTCTAAACTTACTGTACCTTTGATGTGCTTCATATGTGCTTATAGCCATTCTAAACTTACTGTACCTTTGATGTGGTTTATCTCTTCAGTTGACAGGCGATATACATGAAGAAGTGGAGAGTCATAACCGAATGCTGGACAGAATGGTACTAATATCCTGCAAGATGCTATTTTTCTTGTCACTACTCTGATGCATTTCTTTGCTATTTAGGGTAATGATATGGATGCTTCCAGAGGATTTCTTTCTGGAACGGTGGACAAGTTTAAGATGGTAATGAATTAAGGAGTTCCTATCTCCACATCATGGGCTACTCCTCAACTGTTCTGTTATTCTTACAATTGCTTTTTTTTTGTACTTCAGGTTTTTGAGACCAAAACAAGTCGCAGAATGGCTACCATGGTGGCTTCTTTCATTGCTGTCTTCTTCCTTATATACTACCTGACCAAGTAGAAGAATTGCCTGACTCTGCCTTTCATTTTCCTCTTGCTTGCAAGTAAAGTACATGGCTGACCGTGTTTATCAAGTTTTGTGCACTTGACCAAACATTTGAGAATTTTGTCTCAAATTGTGGATTGTAAGGCGAGCTGAATGTGGTGAGAACTGTTGTAAAACTTTGTGACGGCAAAAGATGAGTTACGAGTTGATGATATATGCCCTCGTTGGTGGTGCTGCACTTATGCCCATTTCTGCCATCGTTGTATGCAAAGCGGCATTTGGATTCGCTTCACTCCCTGCAATTGTTCTGCTGGGATTTTACTGATTTGCTAGAGAAGAGAAGATGCTGTGTGTCTGTCGATGGACCGCCTGCAAGTGGCTGCTGCAAATGTCAAATGGCGACTTTGTCCTGCTGATGCAACACTGGACACCGAATGAATGAATGAAGAGTTGTGTTGCTTTGCTCTTCACGCTATTGCGACTTGACGTTCCAAGAGACTGTGCCCCTGCCAAGTTTTTACTGTGTGTTAGGCCCCCAAACCTTGCCAACAGGTTGTTGTATCGATCACTGAAGACATCGTGAGTTAATGAGGTCACTGTGTGCTACACACAGAACTGCTCTTTCCCGTCACAAAATAAACAAACCTAATAGTATGAAATACAACACATTTTAATTAGACGAATGTGTCATATCTTGCATTAGATTTATTTGTTTTGTGACAAAAAAGTTCAGACAAATATGCCAGACAAATATGTCATATCTCGTACTAATTTATTTATTTTAGAACAAAGAAAACTCGAGAAAGTGTGAGTTGTGATGGGATCATGTTAGCATCCCAGAAGCCGGATGGAGCTTCTGTGCTTACTTTCTTGTCGTTCCGAAAATTGCACAAATCCTAAAGTACTCCTTGCTTCCTGCCCGTACACAATAAGAAAAATTCGACCATCCTAAGGTTGTCCGATTAATTTAGTTGCTGCTAACCTCACCTCTCCGATCTTGTCTCTGCTGTCTCATCCATTTTCCAACTCCAACTGGCCATTCAAGGGCCAAGGCCCAAGGGAGGTGATTAATTACTTGATAATGGTTAATTTTAATCCAAACAACGCAACGAATGCAGCAAAAAGGCGCACAATTTAATCAGCAAACTAAAAAGGCAGTACTAGTATTATTCATCTAAGAATACGAGAGATCCCAAAGATTAACTGAACATATTTATAAAAAAATCGTTCATCATTGCTGCAGTTGAGATTAATATGCTGTGAATAATGCTGTCTTTTGACGTATTGCACTAACCAACAAGTGAAAGCTAGCTTATCTTAATACAGTAATTTAATCCGACCTGACCTGTCGTAATTAATTAAACAAAGTGCATGGCGATGAAGCCTTGCAAGTTGTGTCCCCGGACCACCATTACATTAGGAGGCTAACTACAGGAATCTGTGCCCTTTTATATTAGTGGGAGCTGTCATTAAAGCTAATTTAACACTTCTTTGATCTCCTTTCACGCATCATTTGGAGCTTTGTATGGCCACTGCCAATAAAATTATCAGTCAATCCATGGTCTTAGCTTAGCTACTAGTATAGGTGGTTGTTGGGTCCATCACAACCTAGCTAGTGTCTAGGTACAGTGTTATGCATATGGATGCTTGTACTTTTACCCCCTCCAACCAAAATGTTACAGGTCTATATTTTTTATATGATTTTTAATGATATATTTTAATCATTAATTTATTTCATGTTATATTCTCAACGAATATAAAATTAACATCACATAAAAATACTTTAAAATATAAATTTAGTGATATAACATGCATAATACATAACATAGATATATTTAGTATAATTATTAGTCAAAAAGTATTGAATTTGATTTTTCTTAAAGAGAGTGTCCTATAATTTGGGACGGAGGGAGTACCTAGTAAGCATTCAAGAGTTGAGTCTATTTTAAGGTTGTAAAAGATGTAGTTCAGCTCCTATAGGAAATCTAATGAAAAATCTCAAAAAACGGCTATGTTGACCTAATGAACTCTTATCTCAACAAAACAATAGGATTGATCTCCAAATGATGATAACTGAAGTCAGTGTCTTTTTAGTATATTCAGTTTCAAGGAGTATCTATTTCTCTTCCATCTCTAAAAATTGGTGTGTGTATATATATATATATATGTGCACTAGTACTCCTATATAATACTAGTAATACTGCTAAGCAAGCTAATAAATAACGTTCGTAGCGACTGTTATAGCAGTAGTGGATCGAAGATAGCGTGTTGAAACTTAGTGGCCGCTATAGCGCTTCGCGACCACAATAGCAACCCACCATAACGCTTTGCGATAGCTATAGCAGCCTGCTATTGACTTTATTGGACCGCTATAATGCTTGAATAATGTTCTTCACATCTGGATAAGATAACTTCGCATCTATGCCTTCTTTATCTTATATATTTATATGTTATTTCATAATTTTTATGTTATGACATGAAGGAGTGATTAAGTATGCAATTTAAATTCTAAATTTTGAGTGAAATTTCATGCTAATATTGATGTACAATCTAAGTTTATGGTTGTTTTTTTAAATTTTGTTATTAGAACTTAGCGGCCGTAATAGCATCCGCTATCCGCAATCCGCTACGCAGACACTAATTCGTTACCAACCGCTAAACACTATTTATTAGCTTGCTACTAAGAGCCTAAGATAATTGAGATAATAGTAAATTAATGATTAAATTAAACTGGCCTGCATATGCTTTGGTATATATATATGGCATGCAGTTCGATCGATCATTTTCTCAAAATTAAACTGGCCCTGACAAGAATATATCGTACGTCTTGCATGCTTCCTCTCTCTATCTATATCTCTCCACGGGTTCGGGCATTCGATAAAATATGTAGTACTTCTCAAAGAATTAAACTTTTTTAATCTATTAATAAATTAATTAATTACTCCAACGTAACCTAGCTGGTAAAAGCATACCTTCCACCAACAAGGCAACGAACACAACGAAGTGTCGTCCTTAGCTGCAGGAATTAACTAATTAAATCATTCTATTAGCCATTTGTGAGGAAATTATAGAAAGTTTACCTACAAGATTAAGGGTGTGTTCGTATGTGTGTGTTTCCAACTCCTCTCCCTCGTGTTTCGCACGCACGTATTTCAAACTGCTAAATGGTGCATTTTTTGTAAAAAGTTTTTATATAAAAGTTGCTTAAAATCATATTAATCCATTTTTCAAAAAAAATTAGTAAATACTTAATTAATCATGTGCTAATGAGTCACTCTGTTTTTCGTGCGAAGAGAATTTCTTCCCAACATAGGCTGCCAAACTAAGCCAAAGTTGATCACTCCTACACACCACCGCATCATCTTCATATATATGATCATGCCGCTCCCATGCTTCAAGTTAACCAAATGAACGCAACGAGCAATGTGCATATATATACACACACACATATATAGGGCACCATGATGCCCAGACATTAAGGTATAAAATACACAAATTTACTCTAATTTTCAAAAAAATTCAAATTATGAGTATATACCTAGGTATAAGAATTTGATTCATACCTATACCTAACAACAAAACAACTCAAATTCAACTTTATTTCACAATCCATTATTACATACCTAACTAATTATATGTTTGGATGCTATATGCCTAAAATCAAAATCTAACAAAATAATGTTCAAATTTAGTTCAAACTTATTTGAACTAGTTAGTAAAGAAGTTAATGTTCATACATTTAAAAAAAATTCATACCCATTTGAATTGGATATATACTCAATTTAAATCTTGGTGTCCGGACACCATGGTGCTCTAGTTAATTTTAAAGGTTATATATATATATATATATATATATATATATATATATTAGATCGAGTAACTTGTATTGTTTAAAGGTTATTCCATCTATTTTCATATCAAGACCGTGGGCATTCTCATTCATTAGCTATCACAATCAAATAACTAAAAACCGTTGGATAAAACATATATTAAGGGTCCGTATGTTTGGACTAATTAGCAAGTTAATTTGTATGCCAAATTAAAAATCCTAAGCTCAAATAAACATATATTTTGTTTGGATTTATTGACTTTTGTGGATTACTGGATTGGAGCACTTGTGAGAGTACTCTTCTCTTGGCCTTGTAGTTCAAAAGTTTCTTGATTATATAAACTACATATTTTTAAAGAAAAAGTCAGCCCAAATTAAATTATAAACCCAATAAGCTTACGACAAACTAAGGGGCCCCTAGTTGGATGTATGGTTCTTTTGGATAAGCACCACAGGAATTAACTAAACTATATCCTATATAGAGGCTAAGAAAGACTACCACAAAGGGTTGATGGTTTGTAACTACATATATACATACAAAACTATACTAATTAACACTCATGCTAACTACAAAAGATATTGTCAGAATATTTCTGTATTATACATTATGAGACCAGAAAGTAACGTCTCACCCGTGCCTCCATCGATTTTAGCTTAAATTGTCCATAGCAAGTGTTGATACAAGAAATAAAACCACATAGGTCCAACATTCTACCCATGGCGTGATCGCAATAAACTTGTAAGGTGCACCCTCTGAAAGAGTGTATGTAGCCTTTTTGACACTCTTTCCTCTCTACTTTTACTTTTTTATATGTCATGCTTGTACACATATTCCATGTACACCAACACAACTTGGAATAGAACAATTAAGTGCCCCAAACCACCCTTAGTTACACGCTAAATCCCTGATGAAATAATAAAGAGCAAAGCTAGTCTTCTCCCCCCATATGTAGCACCGGCCGGCCGGGCAACCATACACAAAAACGGATGAAAAATTAAAGGGGATCATATTTCTATCGGAGGATCGGAGCAGCATATTAATCACACAAGAGGAGAGCTAGCTAGCTTGAGATCACCACCTGCAGATAGAGAGGTCGATCCAGAGGCCTTCAAATCATCTTGCTATGCTAGCTACTACTCTTATTCCATCAATCCTCGACTGAAACGCAAGGTACAGCTTACCTTAATTTTCTAGCCCCATATTATTCCCCATTTTTCTTCCATCAAAATGCTACATATATATATATATATATTTAATTTGATGTTAATTTCCACTCGTGGATGTTCTAGCTAGCATGCAAGATCCTCAGTCGATTAATTGCAAGCTCGATCTTCAACCTGTGATATGTGTGTGCATCTAATCTTCCGATTGATAGATAGAGCCTCCACTAGCTAGCTAATGGATCGATACATATGATATTTGATGCAGCGAGCAAGAAGCCAAGAAGCATGCATCTAGCTAGCCAAAAGCTAATCAATTGAAGGGATCGATATCGAGAAGAAGAAGAAGTAGTAGTTAACCCTAGCCTAGATATATAGCTAGGTAGAAGCTGGCGAACCGGTGGTGGGACGAGGGGCGGCTCAGCCTGCCGGTGACAGCCGCCGACCCATCCCTCGGCCTCGGCAACAACACCGCCGCTGACGACGACATGGCGTCCAAGGAGCCCAGCGGCGACGACGACCACGACCACGACCGCGAGCTGAACGGCACCAGCGCCGGGGGCGGCGAGCCCAAGGACGGCGCGGTGGTGACCGGCAACCGGCGCCCCCGCGGGCGGCCGCCGGGCTCCAAGAACAAGCCCAAGCCGCCCATCTTCGTGACGCGGGACAGCCCGAACGCGCTGCGCAGCCACGTCATGGAGGTGGCCGGCGGCGCCGACGTCGCCGAGTCCATCGCGCAGTTCGCGCGGCGGCGGCAGCGCGGCGTCTGCGTGCTCAGCGGGGCCGGCACCGTGACCGACGTGGCCCTGCGCCAGCCGGCCGCGCCGGGCGCCGTGGTGGCGCTCCGTGGGCGGTTCGAGATACTGTCCCTGACCGGGACGTTCCTGCCGGGGCCGGCGCCGCCGGGCTCCACCGGGATGACCGTGTACCTTGCTGGCGGTCAGGGGCAGGTGGTGGGCGGCAGCGTGGTGGGGACGCTCACCGCGGCGGGGCCGGTCATGGTTATCGCGTCGACCTTCGCCAACGCCACTTACGAGAGGCTGCCGCTGGATCAGGAGGAGGATGAAGCTGCAGCAGGCGGCGGAGGACACATGATGGCGCCGGCGCCGCCCCCACTCATGGGTGCCGGCGATCCAGTACTGTTCGGCGGGGGAATGCACGACGCCGGGCTTGCTGCATGGCACCATGCCCGCCCTCCGCCGCCGCCGCCCTACTAGCTAGCTAGAGCTTCATGAATTCGTTGCTTAATTGGCATATATATATATACATGATATATATGATAAAGCTATAGCTAGCCAACTCCAGCTAATTAATTAACAAAAGGTGAGCCAACATAATGCAAGATCGATCCAAGCTATAAGTACGTTTATACAGGTAAATTTTAGTGGTTCAAGTGCCTGGGCCATATATATTTCTCTTTCTCTAGCATGTGTGTAGTATAGCAGCAACAGCTTAATTAAACATCATCAAGTAATTGGTGTGTTGTGTGTTTGGTTTACTCACATATATATGTATGAGTGCTAAATAGATTAATCATGAATGCCTCTCTCGCACTCAAGTCGCATATATATGCATGCATAGATCGAGTAATGCATCTATCTGCTCATTGTGCACTTTATACTAAGTTTGTTAATCACTTAATACAATTATTCCAAGCTAGGTAGAAGGTGATAAAACTGACTATACATACTGTATTACTCCTACTATATATGCTTTAATTTATTGTCTAATTTCTTCGCGGCAAGGGTAGCTTGCTAGCTAATAATGTACCTCTTATATGCACAGCTTGGTGAACAGCAGCAAGGGATGTGAAATTGGAAATAAGGGTTGGATCAGAATGAGTTTGGAGGGGGTCTTGATTATCTCCTCCCTCCTCCACCCTCCTATTCTCCTTCTTTTTCCTCTTCTTCCCCCTCCCCTCACTCCTTCCTTCGATGACGATCACAGCGGTATATAGGGGGCTCTCAGCACTTATATATACATTATAAAACTCATCTAGTTTAATTAAAAAATTGTTACGAGATGGACCAGTTAATTTTCGCGTACACATGCGTGTGTGCATTAGTCCGTCGTAGAGAGAGATTGGTGTGGTAAGTTTTGCGTGTTTAATTGTTTGTTAAAATTATTTGATGAATGTACAAACAATTAATACCACGAGCAAGATGAAAATAGCTCGTAATTTAATTTGGGGCCCTAACCACCTGCTAGTTAATTTGATGAAATAGATTAGTGCATGAAATTTCCGTAGCTAATTAATGAAAAAGGAAATTAAGTACAAGCCGGCCGCCGGCCGCCGTAAGGCTAGCTTGAATACCATGGCCTCTGCAGCACACGACGGCGCCGACGACGCCTCCGATGCACCTCTTTCTCCGATCGAGAAGCTGGAGAGCTTAATTGGACAGCGATCCATTTTACGACTTCTTTAATTTGCATCCATGCATTTTGGAGTTTAATTGGGAGGCCGCACGCTGAGCTTGATTTAATCTCGTGATTAGCAATGTAGGGAGGAGATGCAATTGAAGTAACCAATGATTTTGATTTTTGAAGGGAAAAAATATACTTGTTTGTAGTGGCACGTACGCTAAGCCAAAAAGAAGAGGAAAAAGAAAAAAAAAAGAGAAGGGAGAGAGATTTTGATGCAGGGCCCAGCGGAATGAGTGAAGAAAAGGCCCACTGGGCTTGGGAGGGAGGGTTGAAGCCCAATAGAAAGAAAGCCCAGCAGCAGCTACTAGTCGTAGAGTTTGTGGGGTGGGGGGCCCACCCAATAATACGTGAAGACGTGGCAGCTGTTTGCGCCGCACACCCAACCCAACCCACACCCTCGCTGACACGGACTGGAGTACGGGTTTTTTTGGTTCATAAATAAATTACGAAAAACAATAGAGAAAAATGGCTCAAATGATGACGAATAAGGCTGTGTTCGTTAGTGGGGTTGGGAACCCATCCTTCACGGCACCGAAAACGAAACGATCCATTAGCACGTGATTAATTGAGTATTAGCTATTTTTTTTCGAAAATGGATTAATTTGATTTTTTTAAGCAACTTTTGTATAGAAACTTTTTGCAAAAAAAATACCGTGTAGTAGTTTGAAAAGCGTGTCCGAAAAAAAAAACACTGTGCGGTGGTGCGGTGGTAGTAACGTTACTACCGAACTCAGCCTAACAACTAACAACTACTAGTACCGTTCTATACGTACAGCTATAGTATACTAGAAATGACGGTTTTGTTTTTGCTCTGAACCTGTTTTTTTTTCCTTTTATTCTCTTTGCGTTCGTTGCATAACTAAATAATTCTAATTTGAATTAGCTGGGTGACCCACACAATTACGCGGCTAGTAACCATATAAAATTATTTATTTTTTACATATGAAACTTGTTAAATAGTTATGTCATTGTTTTAGAATTTAAAAGACCGAATCTTATAATCTTTTGTTTCTAATTTTATAGTTTTTAACCTCTTACTCTCTTGTCAGTTGTTATCTCTTTATTTGTTTGTTCGATCTACCATAGTTTTTATTCATTTTCCTTGAAACCTTCAAAAATTAAACACTATAGCTTTTAGAGTTTATTGTCACGTAGAGTTTCGTTTTTATAATGTTAGAAGTTCCGTCAAATGTTATCATGGTACTCCTAGAAGTCCCGCCAACCGATGGTGGCTCCGCCACTGTATTCCTCTACGACCTGTCTGCTATCTCTTCTCTTTATTGTCATTGAGATTTTAAAATTCAAACGTAATTATCATTGAAATGAATTTTAATTAATCTCGTATTGTGTTTTAAATGGTCTCTTCATTCCATAGTCTTTATTTTTTATTCCAAATTTTGGTTACTTATAAATTATATTTTTAGTTGAACTTTATTTTTCTAATTTCAGAATTTATTTTATTTTTAATTTCGAATTTTAATTAATCTGGTATTACTATTCTCTTAGTATTTTTTTTATTCCCCAATTTCGGTTGTCTGTAAATTGTATTCTTACGTGACCTCTTATGTTAATTTTTCGAATTTCGAAATTTATTTTATTTTTTATTTTGAATTTCAGTTAATTCTACATGGACTCTTCTTTTAATATATTTTAATTTTTATTTTTATTCTAAATTTCAATTATTTTCAAATATATTTGTACTCGAACTTTTTTTTATTAATCAAATTTTCAATTACCCTTTTCAAAACTATTTTATAATATTATAATAGATAGTGAGGAGGAGGAGGAGGATGGGCGGGTAGCTGGTACCTACCAAAATCCAAGCAGCAAGAAGAGAGGCCAGTCATATTCATTCATTCATTCATTCGGTAGCTTGTCAAATAAATGACGCGCCTTCGCCACACATTTGACCAGAGATCCTCCTGCTGCTGCTCTCATCCATGGGCTCCGTGTCACCGCCGGAGGACGACGCGGCCGCCGTGGACTCGGCCGGCGCCGCCGCGCGCATGTTCTTGCATGAGACGAAGCGCCTCTGGGCCATCGGCACGCCCATCGCCATCGGCACCATCACCAACTACGCCATCAGCTCCGTCACCACCATGTTCATCGGCCACCTCGGCAACCTCCCCCTCGCCGCCGCCTCCGTCGGCCTCTCCGTCTTCGCCACCTTCGCCCTCGGCTTCCTCCTCGGAATGGGCAGCGCCCTCGAGACGCTCTGCGGCCAGGCCTTCGGCGCCGGACAGGTCTCCATGCTCGGCGTCTACCTCCAGCGATCCTGGATCATCCTCCTCGCCGCCACGCTCCTCATGGTCCCCGTCTACCTCCTCGCCGAGCCGCTGCTCCTCCTCCTCGGCCAGGACCCGGACGTGGCGCGCGCCGCCGGACGCTTCACGCTCTACATCCTCCCGGGGGCCTTCGCCTTCGCCGTCAACTTCCCCTCGGCCAAGTTCCTCCAGGCGCAGAGCAAGGTGGCGGTCCTCGCGTGGATCGGCGTAGCGGGCCTCGTCTTCCACGTCGCCATCACCTACCTCGCCGTGTCCGTGCTCGGGTGGGGGCTCGCGGGCGCCGCCGCCGCCTACGACCTGTCGCAGTGGGCGTCGTCTCTGGCGCAGGTGGCGTACATCATCGGGTGGTGCAAGGACGGGTGGCGCGGGTGGTCCATGGCGGCGTTCCACGACCTGGGCGCGTTCCTCCGGCTGTCGATCGAGTCGGCCGTGATGCTGTGCCTGGAGATATGGTACCTGGGGCTCATCACCGTGCTCACGGGGGACTTGGAGGACGCGCAGATGGCGGTGGACTCGCTGGGGATCTGCATGAACATCAACGGGTACGAGGGCATGATCTTCATCGGCCTCAACGCGGCGATCAGCGTGCGCGTGTCCAACGAGCTCGGGTCCGGGAGGCCTCGGGCGGCCATGCACGCGGTGGTGGTGGTGGTGGTGGAGTCGCTGCTCATCGGCCTGCTCTGCATGGCGCTGGTGCTCGCCTTCGCTGACAAGCTGGCGCTCGTATACACCAGCGACGTCGACCTGCTGCGCGCCGTCTCCAAGATCGCCGCCCTCCTCGGGGTCACCATGGTGCTCAACAGCGTGCAGCCGGTGCTGTCCGGTGTGGCCGTCGGCGGCGGATGGCAGGGGCTCGTCGCCTACATCAACCTCGCCTGCTACTACGTCTTTGGCCTGCCCGTCGGCTACCTCCTCGGTTACTACTTCAACCTCGGAGTTGGGGTACATTACAAATACATACCAACCTTCTCTTCTTCTTCTTCTTCTTTTTATACTACTCCACTCCACTATACTATATGCACTGCGAAATTATAATTGATCACATAGACAATTAATTAATTGGCTGCAGGGGGTTTGGGGTGGCATGCTCTGTGGAATTGCACTTCAAACACTCATTCTACTGTTTGTGGTCTGGAGAACAGACTGGAAGGCAGAGGTAAATTAACACATACTAGTAGTTTTACATTTACGTTTTCATTTTAATTGCTCATCATGATATATCATTGCTGTTGCCAATTAATGTATATATTTAATTTCAGGCTGCGCAAGCTTCAGCTCGTGTGCACAAGTGGGGAGGCACCGATGAAACCAAACCTCTCTTACAAGGAGATCATTCAGACAGAGATTAGCATATGAATACCCTGTTTTTTTTTCCCCCTGCGCCGCGCAGATATGAAGTTGGACTCCAAATTCATATTCTTATCCTGCATGTACCAGGCAGCTCTGTATTCTTCAATTCTACGATTTTTGTATACGCTACTGGGTGACAAATTAACAGTGTACGCTATTCCAGCGAGCGAGGTCGGGTTCTTCCCTCCCTCTTCTATTTATTATATAAAGAATACAACAATGAAACTGAATGAATTGCAGGCTTCCTAAGATCGACTTACTAGCAAACGTTGCCCTGTCCGATGTTCAACTGAACTAGTCAAAGCTAGATGCAGGACTGAGCACCGCATCTGCATCTGTATGCGTAAGATGAGAATGCAGAAGCGAAATTAAGATGTTGATGATTGTTTTTGTCAGTATCACGTCTTACATTTTGATCTAGTTCACTCATCTTTATCGATTTGCTTTGTACGCTATAAATCGTCCTTGCTGTGAGAGTCTGAATACTCTTTTGTAGATTTGTTTCCGTCACTGTTTATCCCCAATCAATCTAACGACTCTGTTAGTACCTCGAGGCTTTGGGTGAATCGTTATGGTGACCCAAAAAACGTCAATACGACTCATTAATTAAGATGAATGAATTAGTCAAACTGCGGTATTTTTCTGACTTTCGGCGACGTTCGTTCTAGCATATCTTGTGTGCAAGTTTCAGCAACTAACGGCACCACAAAAATCGATTCCTTTTCTTTTCTTTTCTTTTATTATTTTTGTCGAAGAATTAAAAATAGAGCGAGAACTAAAAGAGGAAGATATTTTATGTCGATATATCTCACCGCCATGTGGGCCCAGACAGTTATATTTTTTGAGAAAGAAAAGAGAGAGAATGGGTCCGTGGTCCCTGCATGTCATCGAGGTGGAAAAACCCCAAACCACTCAATGGAAACAGTAGAGATAAGGAGCACATTTGGAAAAGAGCCCCTCAAAGATTGGAAATTACTCCACTATATCCTCCTCCAATCTCCAACTACCTATTATCCATCCAACAACACGGACCCCGCAGGCTCCGGCGAACTGCTCCGAGCGATCGATCGATCCATCGCTCGCTCGCGGGCACGCGAGGAGGTAACGACGGCCACTCACGCCATGCCTCTCTGCTCTTTCTTCTCTTTGATCCTTCTTCGCGGTCGTGTAGGGAGGGATCGATCGATCAAATCTGAATATCTAATCGAATCCATCTATATGGCGTTGCGTTTGATTTGAACCCATGATGATGATTTTGCTGCTGTGAGAGATGCTGCTGCTGATGCTAGGGTTTGCTTGCTTCATCTTTTCTTGTCTTGTCGTAGGGTGGGTGAATCGCTTAGGATTTGGGAATGGCTCGCCGTTTGATTAGCCCCTGCCAAGGCTCTGGTTTGCTTAACGCCGGATTTCTGGGCGTCTTCTCCTCCCTCCATGTGATTCCACTATCCTCCTTCCCCTCCCCCCCCCCTCCGTCCTCGACTTAACCAGGCACCTCACTCACATTCCATGCTCAAACCCTTGCCCTCCTCTCCTCTCCTCTCCTCTGCAATTTGTTTAATACATTATAGACACAGAGATATATTTCGATATAGATTCTCCTAGTGTGCTGGAATATTGTTTGTACTAGTATTATAAGGTTTATATATGTCAATGCGTCTAACACAGATGATAGATGAGTGATCTACTGTGCTTCTCCTCACTGTTTCTTCCCCCATTCTATTCTGTGTTTATACCAGTATCAACGCCTGCCATTGTCATCATCGCATAGGAGTTCCCAAGTGAAGAATTGCTGTAGCTACCATCCTAATTTAAGGAAGGAGGTGGGTGGCTCCCTCTTGCTCTCAGATGATAACAGCACCTTCATCTCATGCCACCACCCAGTTATAGCTTTTGTTGCATGGCATTGCTGCTGTTGCTTATAGATTCCAGTTTGTATTGTTGTAGGTCGCGCATTGGACAATACCAGCCGCGCCTTCCTTGTCGCTATATGTCTGTATCATCTCCCTTATGTTACTATTCTCCATTAACACCATGTGTTCACTTCTGTAGAGTACATCTTAATTCGGACAAATTTCCGATATTTCAGAGTGCAAGGCTTGCCAGCAAGAGGACAACTTGTTCCGTTGCAACCGAGCCGCCACCTTCCGCAACTGAAGAACCAGAGATGGATCTTCCAAAGGAGATATTCCTGAAAGAATACAAAAAACCTGATTACTTATTTGACTCGGTAACTACATACCTTTCTTTTTTGCAATCATCCAAAATTTTCAATATCTCAACTTCGGTTGCAGGCTTTCTAACACCATATTTATGGATACTTAGCTGTTTGCAATTTGAATTTAACTAGATATATATGCTAGCCTGTATGGGCATCTTGGCGTTTAATGAACATAATGGACTACCTTCCTGACTTCATGCTGGGACCTAATTTTGGGCAGGTCAATTTGCAATTTCAACTTGGCGAAGACAAAACAATAGTTACATCTAAAATAGCTGTATCTCCAGGAACTGAAGGTAACATACACCGTCTTTAGATCTCTCTTGTGTACTTGTTTGTTTCTTAATTTCTTTCCTTAGCTTATCGTGCTTAAAATGAGGCTCTGTAGTCTGTACTTCCTTATTAATTCTTTTTAATAATTGTATCAGGTACCTCCTCTCCACTTACTCTTCATGGGCGTGATCTGAAGCTGCTATCAATCAAAGTCAATGGCAAGGACCTTAAGGTGGTAACATTAGTTCCATGCTACTTTTTTTCCTTTTGTTATGTAGGATCTATTTGTCTCGGTCAGGGATGGAGGTTTATTATGTCCAAGTGTGGCCATAGCAACTGTGGCCATCTATATATAAAAAAAACTAGGACTTAGGTTTATATTCCTCACTGAGCTTCAAATGACCTCTCTAATTTTCCTGATTTATGTATATTATAGAAAATCATATATTACTTTTGGCATTCAGATTGCATGCCACTTCTATACGCACATATCTAGAGTATGATACAAGCCTGTTTTACTGCTGAGCTCAACTCGGAAACATGTTTAGTTATAGTAAGCCAGCTGCATTTCATAAGTATGTTCTTTTTATTGAAAATGTTTCTTCAGCTCTTGAATGTCATGATTTACTATGTATGTTGTCTTTCTGACTTTTTAATGTGTATACTGAATTCTAGAGTGAAGATTATATGGTTGATTCACGCCATTTGACAGTTTCAAGACCACCTGGTGGTACATTCAACTTGGAAATTGTTACAGAAATATATCCTCAGCTAAATACATCACTGGAGGTATATACTGATTTGATTCTTGAAGGAACATAATATGCACTAGATAAGAATTCAGTCCAGATAAAAATACAAGCTGTGGTGTCCTGTTCTAATTTTCTGTAAATTTACAGGGACTTTACAAGTCAACTGGCAATTTTTGCACCCAGTGTGAAGCAGAAGGGTTCCGGAAAATTACGTACTTTCAGGTACTCATCCTCTTAGATAGCTATGATCTACAGACAACCATGATAATCTTCTCTATTGTTTATGAATGTAGGACATCATGTATTGAATCTATGTGTTATCTACTTGCAAAAATCATATCTATCAAAGATCTTGAAATGACTTGTATTCCGGAAATGGTAATATTGTTACAGGATCGTCCAGATGTTATGGCAACGTATACTTGCCGTATCGAAGCTGATAAAACATTGTATCCAGTATTGTTGTCCAATGGGAATCTTATAGAGCAGGGGGATCTTGAGGTACAGTATCTTTGTAACTCAATTGTCAGAACTGACAAAGTGGTAATCAGTGAATACCATGTCTAAGAATATGCATCTTCCTAACTGTAGGGTGGCAAGCATTATGCATTGTGGGAAGACCCCTTCAAGAAACCAAGCTACTTATTTGCTTTAGTTGCTGGTCAGTTGGATTGCAGGGAGGACTCATTTACTACATGTTCTGGCCGAAAAGTAACACTTAGAATTTGGACTCCTGGTCAAGATTTAGCAAAGACAGCACATGCTATGTATTCTCTTAAAGCAGCTATGAATTGGGATGAGGAGGTTGGTCCCGATTCATTTTCCTATGTTTTTGTGCAATTCTTTGTCGTATCATTAACACAATTATTAATCAGATTACTAATACAATTCTACCTTTGGATTCGTGCCAGGTTTTTGGCCTTGAGTATGATCTTGATTTGTTCAATATTGTTGTTGTTCCGGATTTCAATATGTAAGCCTTTTCTCTTATTACATTGTCATGCTGCAATTTTGTTCAGTTTCCAAGACCTAGGACTTTGTGTTTTGTTTTGTTGGTACAGCTGTTCTTCCAGTGGTTTTTATTTTTCTACTACAGATTGTTCTCACTAAATCTCCTGTATTGGTTAAATAGCAGATCAGGTCTACCTTATCTCTGTAACACTCATACTAATAAACTTTTGTGTTGTTTTGCAGGGGAGCAATGGAGAACAAGAGCTTAAACGTAAGAATCTATCTGTGGTTACAAAATACTTAAACATGAAACAACGCTGATTCCTGTTATATCAATGAACAGATATTTCAATCTAGACTTGTGCTGGCATCACCAGAGACAGCCACTGATGGGGATTATGCTGCAATTTTAGGTGTTGTTGGACATGAGGTACATTATCAGAAATGATCGATTTTCACTCACTATATTCGTTCTGATCATGAATTTCTTTGTGTGTGTGTGTGTGTGGGGGGGGGGGGGGGGTTTAGTTGTACTGTTGATATCAACTTATCTTTTACTTTATTTTTGCAGTATTTCCACAACTGGACTGGTAATAGGTAAATATCTTAACGACTTCACCATACTGGTTACATCTAATTATTAAATTTCAACTTCTAAAACATGATGTGTTTGGTTGATTTGTTGCCAATTGCATCTTTGCTCGTGTTTTTTCATTAGTACTATTTTTGTTGATCTCACGAGCTTCAGTTAGTTTAGAATCCTCCAAGAGAAGGCATCCTTTCAACTATCCTCTGTGTCATGAGATTCGTCATGATTAGTACTAGTTAGGACAGAACATATCCTGATGAATATCTTGTTGCAGAGTGACTTGTCGTGATTGGTTCCAGCTCACTCTGAAAGAAGGATTGACTGTATTCCGGGATCAGGTACTCATGAAATAGGCTTTTAGTGATCTGCTGCAATGTTTGGGTTTTATCATGCTGTGTTAATAAATTTGGTCTGCAGGAATTCTCATCAGATCTTGGTTGTCACACAGTAAAACGTATAGCCGATGTTTCTAAACTCAGAACCTATCAATTTCCACAGGTTGTTTTTCTTTAAATTTCCCTTCACTAGTACTGGATTCTAATTGGTTTGATGGCAGTTACATTTGTTTTCTTGTTTTAAATCATTACTTTCCTCCCTGATATCCAGGATGCTGGACCTATGGCGCATCCTATTCGTCCGCATTCGTATATCAAGGTGACAATACTTAACTGTCAGTTATTGTAACTACTTTGTGATTTTAGCCACCATATAGATCTGGTATGTAATTCTTCTAATTTTACTGGCAGATGGACAATTTTTATACTGGTGAGTTGCTCTGTCTTTGAAGTATGATGTGCATCTAATTAGAAGTACTACATTATTAGTTAATTATTTTCAATTATTTTATGCCCTGGTGAACCTCCAACCTTATTTGTTGAATCCTGTGTGGTGATTTGAATGTGAAAAACCTGGCAGTAACGGTATGTTTTCTGTTCTGTTCAATTAGCTTTCAATAAAGTTGTATGGGAATTCTTTTGTCTAAAGAAATCCTGGAATGTTCTGACATTTTCTTTTGCTGCTTTCTACTTTTTCATCCAATGATTATGGGATTTCATCACAGGTTTATGAAAAGGTTCGCTTGATTCAATATTTTCTTATTCATTTTTTGTCCCCTAACCCCAGTGGGATGTAATCTGTGGATATGTACTTGTAGGGTGCTGAAGTTGTTAGAATGTACAAGACCATGTTTGGAGCTTCAGGGTTTCGAAAGGTAAAAAGTTAAATGCGGAAAGCATGATGATGTTGTCTTTTTTCCCATGATGGCGCTGTGGGCTTAAATATATGAAAATAAAAGCAATAAGAAAACCAATTGCTTCGTTATCTTTTGGCAAAAGAAAAGGAAGCACCAAAGAATGAGAATCTTCATGAGATCTGTCTCTTTTCTTCAGTTATCAAACGTGCGTTATCTGCTCATTCTGTTTAGTTAACAGTTTGTATCTCCCGCACAGGGCATGGATCTTTACTTCCAAAGGCACGACGGGCAAGCTGTGACTTGTGAAGACTTTTATGCTGCAATGTGTGATGCAAATAACGCCCAGCTGCCAAACTTTTTACAATGGTACTAGACATCTATCTTTCAACCATGCGCATGTTGCAAGCACAATCTGATCTTAAAACAACCATGCAATAGGTACTCTCAGGCAGGTACTCCAACTGTTAAAGTGAGTTCTTCATACGATGCAAGTTCTCAGACATTTTCTCTGAAATTTAGGTGAGCTTCTACACTACCAAGTTTTTAGTTACTTTCACTTAAAGAGTTAACCCAGTTTATGATTCTTTTTCTGTATTGCTTGATTTTCCGTTCATGTTTTCAATCATCGGATTATATGTATTTTGCTTCTTCCTTTTCTGCCTTCTATAGATAATTTGTGAAAGTAGAATATTTTCAACTAATTCCTTCCGTCCTTTTAAATATCTTAGTCAAGAAGTGCCACCTACCCCTGGCCAACCAGTTAAAGAGCCGATGTTCATTCCTATTGCTGTCGGACTTGTTGATTCTACCGGAAGGGATATGCCCCTAACTTCCATTTACAGTGATGGAATGCTCCAATCACTCTCTAGTGATGGCCAGCCAGTCTTCACTACAGTTCTTCAATTTAATAAGGTATAAGAACTGATTATTTTCCAGTCAAAAATTCCTCTTCAATGGCAGCTTCAGGGCCACAAGTTGATTTCTTTGGATTATGAACCTTGCATGCCATGCAATTAAGTCATTTGTGAGATTTTCATTTTGAACTCAAAAGTCATTTTGCTATACTTATTTTTACAGAAAGTACTAAGAATTGTGCCTTAGTCAGGATCATGTGGTTGAGATATGTGAAGACATTAACCTGTAATTTTTATATTTGCATTCAGACATTACATTACTCATGTTCTTGTCTGATCTTCAAAATGGCTGAATGAGACATTTTTTCATCTTTCAGAAGGAGGAAGAATTCATATTTAACAACATACCTGAGAAACCAGTGCCTTCCTTGTTGAGGGGATACAGTGCTCCTGTCCGTCTTGATTCTGATCTGACTGAGAGTGACTTGTTTTTCCTACTTGCCAATGATTCGGATGAATTTAACAGGTTGCTCTCTGTTTCCTGTTTAAGTCATCTTCTCTTTTATTGGAGATTTTTTAATCCGAGAATTCTTGCATTCCTTAGGTGGGAAGCTGGTCAGGTGCTGTCACGTAAACTGATGCTCAGTCTTGTAGCCGACTTCCAGCAACAGAAAACACTGGTCCTGAACCCTAAATTTGTTGATGGACTTAGATCAATCCTGCGGAACACAAGCTTGGATAAAGTATTTTTTTTTTCTGATGGTACTATGATTTATCATATGGAATTCAACTGTAAAATGTCTTAACATGTGTTCTTTCAGGAATTCATTGCAAAAGCGATAACTTTGCCCGGTCAAGGGGAGATTATGGATATGATGCCAGTTGCAGATCCTGATGCAGTTCATGCTGTCCGTACCTTTATTAAGAAGGAGCTTGCGCTTCAACTCAAAGATGACCTTCTTTCAACAGTAAGTGGCACCAAGCTATTGTCTGTAGATGTGGCTACTGTCGAATGTGCTCTGGTGTAGTAATTGTTTTTTGAGGTGATATAAGTTCCACTCTTGTGCCAAGTAAACATGCTGAAAACCATTATAACCAGGCGGTTGTACCTTTTTCGGTTTTTGTTTGCTTACTATTGAATACTCAAAAGAGTGGGATTTTTGTGTGTGTGTTAGCTTGTTTTTGACTTACATTCATGTCTATTTCAGGTGACAAATAACAGAAGTTCTGAAGCTTATACATTTGACCATGATAGCATGGCCCGCCGTGCATTGAAAAACACATGCCTTGGTATGTCTTTCAGTCAAGCATTTTAACATGGAAATTTTGTTCCATACACTGTGGCTTCAAATGTATATTTCTGTTTTTGTTTTTCAGCTTATCTTGCATCTCTGAATGAACCGGACACCACTGAACTTGCATTGAATGAATACAAGTCTGCTACTAACATGACGGAGCAGTTTGCTGCCCTAGCAGCATTGTCTCAAAACCCAGGCCAAGTTCGTGATGATACCCTTCTGGACTTCTATAACAAATGGCAGCATGACTATTTGGTAAGATGCTTGCTGCTTATTTATGTTATTCTTATACATAAGTATTCATCTATGCCAGAGTGGCATGGTAATTTTCTTTTTTACATCGGAGCCCATACCTGTCTTTCTTCTCGAATAGGTTGTAAGCAAGTGGTTTGCTCTTCAAGCTACATCTGACATCCCTGGAAATGTTGCTAACGTTCAAAAGTTACTTGGTCACCCTGCTTTTGACATGAGGAATCCGAACAAGGTATGTGATGCTTGTCCTTCAAATTTTTGAGTACATAGTTCAGGACCTTACAGAAAACATACTAAAAATGCAGGTGTATTCGCTAATTGGAGGATTTTGTGGGTCCCCTGTGAATTTCCATGCAAAAGATGGCTCTGGTTACAAGTTCTTGGGTGAAGTTGTTTTACAGCTAGACAAGATAAATCCTCAGGTTCTGTTTCACGTGCTAAATGAATGAACAAACACTAGTTTGCCTATCACCCTCTGATTGTGGTTTTTTGCTGGACTGAAAATGTAGGTGGCCTCCCGCATGGTGTCAGCTTTCTCTCGTTGGAGGCGATATGATGAGAGCAGACAAGCTCTTGCTAAGGTATGTATGTCGTTGTTGTAACACGGGATGATCACATGGCTTTGGTCTAAACATGTTCCTTTGTTGTACAACAGGCTCAGCTGGAGATGATCGTGTCAGCCAATGGGCTGTCAGAAAATGTGTACGAGATAGCTTCAAAGAGCCTGGCAGCTTAATCTCCCATTCGAATAATCCCGTGAACAAGTCAGTCGGTCCTGGCTCTCATGAAATGACATCCACACAGGGTGCTAAAAGTGTAGTTAACTGAATATGTTTATGTGGCATGAGTAAAAGAAGGCTGCTTTTAGACTAGTATCACAGACCCAAAAGTGATGCAATGCTTACCCGATGGTTATATCTGGAACCGAGGTTTTGGAATAACTGGACTGATAGCATTTCTTGTATTGGTTTATTGCCCTTGCCGTGTTGGTAGGCATGGTTGTGACCTTGCGCAACACTAGTGATGCAACTGATATTTGTTCCACCACAGTAACAGTAGCAGTAGGTGTTGGGGTGGGGCGTATAATGGGGGTGATTCTTAAGCTGGCTGTCGGTTGAGCATCTGGTTCTAGTGGCAGGGAAGAGAAGAGATGCTTAGCATTTATATTTAGTGGAGGTGAAGCTTATATGGGACTCTCAAATTGATTCCTGATGCTAGAGTTTGCTCAGCAACAGAGTCTGGGGGTCCACAATCTGAGTTGCAACAGGAGTATGGTACTAGTACCGTTATTTGCCTAAGGGCTGATGATTATTTATCTTGGTCGTATTGTGAACGGACCGGCGTGCGTGGGACGGTTAGACTTTTGTTTGTTTATTTAGTTGGATTGGAGGGAGGGTAGACGCGGCTGCGCGTCCAGACCGTGTGCGTCGGTGCGTGTGGCTAAAGAAAAGAAGTTGTTCAAAGCGTGCTCAACAACAATAAAGGTCGCTCTCCCTTCCTTCCTTGTGGCAGTCGCTTCCCTTCGCCACCAAGTCAAGGATGCACTGCGATGTCTGAGTAGTACATAAATAAATATCTGGTGTTCGCTCGCTGGGGTGCTTCTCTTCTCTTGTATCAGTATCACTGGGGTGCTTAGCTCCTAATAAGATTAAGGCTGTGTTTAGTTCCCAAAATTTTTTTTCAAACTTCCAACTTTTCCGTCACATCAAATGTTTGGACATATGAATGGAGCATTAAATGTGGACGAAAAAAAAAATCAATTGCACAGTTCGACTGTAAATTGCATTAAATGTGGACGAAAAAAAAATCAATTGCACAGTTCGACTGTAAATTGCGAGATGAATATTTTGAGCCTAATTACGTCATGATTAGTCATAAGTGCTACAGTAATCCACATGTGCTAATGATGGCTTAATTAGGCTCAAAAGATTCGTCTCGCAGTTTACAATCGGAATCTGTAATTTGTTTTGTTATTAGTTGACGTTTAATACTTCAAATGTGTGTCCGTATATCTGATGTGATGTTTTTTTTAAAAAAAAAAATTTTGCACCTAAACACGGCCTAAAAGAAAAAAGTGACGAAGGAAGTAAGTCAAAGTGACCGTCATCCGAACGATCCATCCATCTTCTCTACTATTAATACCCCCTTCTCCCTCCCTCATCTCATTCATTACTCTCTTTTTTACTCTTGATGATTGAGAAGAGTAGAACATCATCTATCAGACAATCAGAGCAGAGGATCGAATAGCGAGCAAGCAGAGAGTGATCGGTCGGAGGCGGAGGATGGGTTCGCGATACGAGGTGGAGGTGACGGTGTCGTCGGCGCGCGACCTCAAGAACGTCAACTGGCGCAACGGCGACCTCAAGCCATACGCCGTCCTCTGGATCGACGACGGCGCCAAGTGCTCCACCCGCGTCGACCTCGACAACGCCGACAACCCCACCTGGGACGACAAGCTCACCGTCCCGCTCCCGCCCTCCACCCGCCTCGACGACGCCGTCCTCTACGTCGACGTCGTCCACGCCAACGCCGCCGAGGGCGTCAAGCCGCTCGTCGGCTCCGCCCGCCTCCCGCTCCGCGACGTCCTCGACGACGCCGGCGTAGGCGCTCGCGTCTCCCGCTCCCTCCGCCTCAAGCGCCCCTCCGGCCGCCCCCAGGGCCGCCTCGAGCTCCGCCTCGCCGTCCGCGAGTCCGCTCGCTACTACGACCCCTCGCCCTACCCGGCTCCCTACGGCCAGCCCGCCGGATCACGCGACCCCTACGGCGCCCCGCCACCTGCCTACGGAGCAGGCTCAGGGGGGCAGTACCCGTACGGTGGTGGCTACGGTTCAGGCGGCGGCGGCGGGTACGCGGCGCCGCCGGCAGGGTACCCGAGCGCATACGGGGCGCCTCCACAGCCAGCGTACGGCGGCGCACCTCCTGTGGCAGCGTACGGTGCAGGAGCAGCAGGTGAGCCGGTGGTGGTGGACGAGGCGAAGAAGAAGAGCAAGATGGGGATGGGGACAGGGCTGGCGGTGGGCGCGGCGGCGGGCGTGCTGGGAGGGCTGGCGCTGGCCGGCGGCGCGAGCTACCTGGAGGACAAGTTCGAGGAGGGCGTGGCGGAGAAGGTGGAGGACGACCTCGCCAGAGACGACGACGACTACGGCGCCGGCGGCTACGACGACGACTATTGATTGATTCATCCACGCCCACCCGTGCACTTAATTTCATCCAACTCATCCTAATCGAATAATAACAGCTTTATCCATCTATAGTGCTACTATTACCTCTCTTTTGATACCCCAATAATTGAGAACCACAAATTAAACAAGAGTAATAATCAATTTTTGGATGAAAAGACAACTCAATATTCATGATGATGATGATGATGATGTGTTGTTCATTTGTTCTCTTTGAAGGAAAAAAGAAGAATCTTTCTCCTCGCCGAGTGAGAGAGTCTGTGTCTGTGAAATGATACGTTGATGAACAATCAGACCGTTCCAGTGTGGATTTGGACACTCCTGTACTATCGTCTATCGGTGTGGAATTGTCTATAAAATATTTGATTTAAGCAGAGTGGAAAATACTCTCTTACGTTATGAAATGTTTGACGTTTTCAACTAGCCAACGTAATACACGGAATACTTTACCGTTTTAAAATATAAGAGATTTTGAATAAATGTGACACATTTTAATATTATAAATTTTAAAAAAGATATTTAAATTTGTAATACTAAAATATATCATATTTATTTAAAATTTTTTATATTTTGAGAAAAAAATTATGTAAGCAGAGAAAAGAAGGTTCGTGCCGAGGTACAAGCGGTTGGATAATACAAGTGATGTGTGTCCCGTCATCGTGTTGTGCGGCGGCCAGCGAACTCGTTGAACATGACTCACTCAACATACTAGTAAGTGGTACCCCATTTGTTTTCTTTACAAAAACCAAATTGAAGCCCATGTTTTTAAGAACTGCAAGCCCATTTTTGCCAGCCATAGCCCATAAGGCCTTCGACCATGCTTCGCCTCGGCCCACAGTCTGCAATTAATCAATGATCAATCAATCAAAGCAAATCAATTTACAGCGGGATGGCTAATTAGCGAACATTTCTCTGCAAACATAAAATAAAGTAGCGAACACCTGAATATTACTAGATGAAAGTTCATCCCGCGTTCCTGTGGTAATTTTATATGATATTAGTAAAAATAACATGTAAGACAGTTACATTTTATATAATTTTTTTTATCTCTAATCGACTATTAAAAAACTATAAATAATTAAGATGATATGGTTTATAACAATTCAAATCATATAGATCCTATAAAAGCAAAAATAAATAAATAAAGTGATGTGGCTCAATGAAAGAAAAAAAAGAAAAAAGGTAATATAAATTAATCATTTAAAGGCAAAACTAAAGTGATATTACTTTATAAGAAATAAAAAAAAGATAATTTGAATCATACATCAATCATCCAAGGGCTAAAAATAATTAAAGTTATATGGCTTAATAAAAAAAAGAAATAATATTAATTACATTTAATGTGAATGAAATATATATCTATAGATATATAGAATGTACCTCCCCACCATATGCATCTGCTCGAATACTCATCGTTCACATCGTCCTAAAAGTCACCGTTATCTTTGTCGCATGCGGCGAGCCACCATCCTTCCTCCTTGGGAAGACAATGGCGAGCACACCTCCCTCTATAGCCTTATCTTCTTTTTCTCCATCGAGACTTTGGCCTGAAGTGTCCTTTCTTCCCACAGACATACTTACTTACCTTGACTTTTTTTTATCGGTGTCTGCTTTCCTTCCCTAATTTCTTCTCATCTTTCTTCTAGGAAAGACAACGGTTCATGTTCTTCGTCACTAAGCTTCTAGTATCATCCCCAATGATGCGGATGAGATGCATGACCTTCTCCTAATATCTAGCCACAAGCGATCCCCACACTGTCTCTTCTGTTGTTTGGTTGGGATTTCTTATTTTAAAGTTTTGTTATTCTGATTAAAAGTTTGGTTTTGAGTTGAAACTTTACAATTGTCTTAGTTGAAAGTTTGTTTGGAGCAGAAAGTTTTTGTCGACGGTGTAGATCGTGACTACGGTATTTGTAGAGTATGGGATCGTCGGTACAAGGATCTACACGAAACGAGTTCAAACACATAGAAGACAAAGATTATACTTGTCCAGGCCCCTCAAGAGGTAATAGCCCTACTCCAGTCTATATGGGATTACGATAAAAACCATAGAGATTACAATAGAGAACAACAGAAACGTAAAGTACTGACGAGATCTCTATCGAGAACGACTCGACGAGATCCAGGCGGCAAGTTATTTTCAAGTCCTCCGAATTGCCTCTGCTATGGTGGTGGCTTGCATTATGATTCAATGATCCCGTACCTTCTGGGGGGCTTTGTTTTTATACCGCAAACTGCCTTGACTTCCAAATAGGACTTGGAGAGTACTTTTAGCCTACGAGATCACATATATTATATCTTCCCTGAATAGGACTCTAACACCTTCTATTTGAGATACAACTTCCCTGTTTGTTAGCCGAATTTCATAATATTAAAGTAACCTTCCCGTATACAAAGGGTATGCCGTATCCGTATACTTAATGACCCTAAGGATAGGAGGTATGCCTTATCCGTAACCCTGACAGTAGCCCCCGACTTCAAATCAAATGAATTCACAATGTTCTCAAGCTGGAGTTCTCGAATAAATGATGTAGTGTATACCTAACCGTTATCGAATTATCGAGAAGGTACGAAGCCTTCGACAACACCATCAAAAAGCAACGGTCCACCATGAATTTGAATTGAAGTCTAAAATACTACCATAAACAAACTGAGAAAATCATTGAAATACAAACCGTCGGCCTTGACTTATAAATTCCCATCTTGAGATTCACTTTGTCTCCTTACCACAAGTAATCCCTCATTCTCTTTCTTCCTTGAAGTACAAACTGTCGGCCTTGACCTATAAATTTCCATCTTGAGATTCACTTTGTCTCCTTATCACAAGTAATCCCTCATTCTCCTGCGCCCTTTCAACCTTCAACAGTCCAAAGCTGAACTTCACTCTTCATCTTCATCTTCATCTTCAACCTCGACCAATCTAATGGATTTGCGCAAATCCAATGTCGGTACTGAGGAGCTGAAGGCGCTACAAATTGAAGGATCACTCCCGGGGAAGAAAACCTTGCCCCGATCAAAAGGAGGTACAAACCCTAACCCAGCACTTGGCCAAGTCGTTTGTATTGGAGATTTTGCGCGATGTGGGTTTCTGACTTCTTCCGAATTTCTTCTTCTTCTTTTGAACTTATATGGCATCCACCTTCTCCACCTGAATCCCAACTCTATTACTTTCCTTAAGCATTTTCACACAACTTTGCGAGGCATATCTTGGGGTATCGCCTTTCCTAGATCTGTTTAGGTACTTCTATGAGCTCAGATGGATGGAAACCCTTGAATCTCTGGCTGCTGCGGCTTCTGCCTCCGAGATAGGATGAAGGCAGAATACATCCCCGTCAACTGCCCTTCTTCTCGAGGAGCGTGGAGGTCAAAGTGGTTTTACCTTCATGTTGAAGACCAACCTGCTAGCCTCGCTGTCTTGGATGAGAAGCCCGCGCGCTCCCCTTTGTGGACATCCAAACCTTCTCTAACCCCATCCCTCAAAAGCTTCGTAGACAAAATCCATGAACTCCGAGAACAAGGGTTGTCGGGTATGAAGTCGCTGAAGACTTCATACGTTATAGAATTCAACCTTCAAGCTCGCGATTACCCTGTGTTCGAGTTCACGAGGGAACAAGACGAGACATGGATATCAGTTCGGGGTATACGTTCTCGTAACTCTCCTAACCGTACTCCGAACATGGCTGATTCTCAAGACATAGCACCACTATTTCTTTTGCAGAACTTGATGACATAACCGTGGCCACCTGGATTGGTCACCTGATTGCAGATGGTCTAGCAGGCCCAGACAACACCATCACCCCACTCTGCGACCTCCCGTCCTCGGACAGGGACGCCGCCATCAACATAAGTGACATGGATCGCTGTTTTTCTTTTTGACTTTTGTCGTCCAAAAGAATAGTAATCTAATCCTTGCAGGTTCTACCTCTGATGGACGTCATTGGTCCGCTCGCCGACCACCAGGTATCGTCTTCTATAAAAGAGAAGGCGATCTCGGAGCATGCCACTGTCAGGAACGCTCCTAGTGACAGTGGAACCAAAGCCTCCAAGAGGAAGTTGGCGGCTTTGACCAAACCGTCCGAAGCCAGAACATTGGCGCTGACGAGCGGCTCGATGGTAAATATCACTTCCTGTAGTCCATAAACTAATCCTGAGGAGGAATCTTTGGTCTTGACTTACGTATCTTGTAGACCACTTCTGGCACCAAGTCCTCCTCCTTGGGAAACAAGATGCTCCTGAAGCGGCCCAAGCCCGGATAAGTGACCATCCTTATTGATTTTTGTACTTTGGCGTTCTCGCGACGTCCTATAAGATGCGCGTTTCTTTTTGTTGTAGCCCCTCCCCCGCGACCTCGGTGCAGAGTACTGGTCACAGGGGCATGATCTTCGTACTCCCACCCGTCATCGTGGCCGTGTCCACCCCTCCTCTTACTCCGCCCGGTGCCTCCACCGCCATCATCCCGCTCACCGCGGTCGACAAACTGGCAGAAGCAAGCCGTTTGCTACAGTCGGGCATGCGAGATGTCCTCGCTGAAGTCGAACAGCTCCGAACAATGGATTCGACCTTAAATAAACGCACCGCCGAGCTAGAGGCTCAACTGGCCGAGGCGCAGAGGGACTTAAAGAAATTTAAGGACCTGGTCGCAGGCCACGAGAGGCAACGGCAAAGATGGGAGAAACGGCTGGTGGAGGAGACCTAGGAGAACTTGGCATCTCTCCGATAAGGCCTCCAGGAGAACTACGGGCAGCTTAACATGGTGGCCCGTAGTCTGGGAGTACACGAGAAGGGCCCGGAGTTCCCTGATGAGACAAGCGTCCTGGGTTCTCTAGGTTCTCTTATCGGCCGGCTGGAGGGCACGTCGACGAGGCACGCCGAGCAAGTTGCCGAGGAGATGCGCACTGGTCTCCGGACCAGCGCATGTCATGTCCTCGCATGCCTCAAACTCACGCACCCTGAGGTGAACCTGGAGGAGGTGCTAGAGAAGGGCGGGGCTGATGACACACGTGAGAACGTGATTTCGAAGCTCGTTGACTTGGGGGAGAAGATCATTTCCTATTTTGAACAGTAATTGACACTCCCTTGTAAATTTTAAGAACAGTTTGTTAGGCTTGTCGTATTTTGAAAACGATGTCCTTCTTTACTGCCTTTAATTTTTGTTGTGATCAAGTCGCTCCTTAGATGTATCGAAGATGAGGTCGTCTTGCAAGGAGGATGTCCTCGCAATTTTGACGTCGCACCTCCTTCTCCTCACGCTGCCTCAACCCCGAGTGACGACAACCAAGCCCTGGTTGTTGTGAATGCTGACAACACATTAGATCCACATGGATCCCAACTTAACTCTCTCTTCGAGCGAAACCAAGGTACGAGAACCTGACCTTTTGTTGACGCAAAATCTGTCCCGTCAAGCGTGGCAAAAAATGTGTTGACGCAGATCCTGCTTGTGGCACATGAAGGCCTAGGAGTTTTGCTTAGCTCCAGTGCAGGTCCTAAAATTGATGAGATGCAGGCGTGCCAGTCAGTTTGATCCTGCAAGTGACAAGATATATAAACAGCAGATCAAAGAGCCGATCGGCTGACAAGCCGATGGAGAAATTTCAGCCGATAGAGTAATTTCAGCCGATGTCGATGGGGTTTTGAACAATCGGCTATATGTCCAATGTAGATTCTGATACTAGATGTAAATAACGATATAAAGACAATCGACTGATGATAATGTAATGAAACAATAATATAATCCAACAGAAACTAATCGACAAGGCATATGATAGAATAAACATTGATCCGAATGTTAAAGCATACATCGGCTAGAGGTCCGATGTCATTAAATCCATACGATTAGATAATCAATGAAACCTTTGTTGTCATCGGCCAACTTGCATGTAATCCTTGCGAGCCAATGCAACGTCCAGATAACTCATCAGCTAAAACCCCGATGAAACCCTTATTGGCAATCAAAAGCAGGCTAGAGATTATGGTTCTAAGCATGACTAGGGCTGATGCAGAGAAAAGTATGAAAATAAACATAATATCTAGACAATCAAGCCATCGATTGATTTTAAGAGTGGTGGATACCTTAGCTAATATAAGCTGGCAAAGCAATTTAGCCAATACCGACAAAAACCCTAAAGCAGATCCCAGTCGATACAAGTTGATCGAGCTACCAAACTAGATTAACTAAGATATATGATAAATAGGTAGGGCCGATGGAACATAGGACATACTGTTGGCGCAGAATTTCGACCCGTCCAGCAACCAAACGGGTTCCGCGTTACCACGGCGGCCTGGGAGATCTGCTTAACTCCAGTGCAGGTCCAAATGGCTTACCTAGTCGTAAGTAGAGCGTGCCAGTTGATTTGATCTGCAATCAACAAGATTAGACAAATAAACCATGTGAGAACCGATGGCCGACCGGCCGATAGGCCGATGTCGCATCGTGAAGGTCTGGCCGATAGGGCAAACCTATATCGGCTTACTTGAGGTAGTAATAAGATAGAACTAATAAAGCAGATCTAATCTCATCGGTCCATGCGATCATGTTTATAACAAATTACCGGAATCGGCCGATGAGGGTAGCATGAAGATAAATACACTAGCTAATACTCTAGTGTAAACTTATACAAGCCAATCGGCCAATATAAACATACCAACCACAGAGAGATCCTGAGAATACCCTGTAATCAATGTATTTATATTTACCAATCCGCCTGCATAAGTGGCAAACACATGCAAGAACATAAAATAATCACATGCATTAGGTAAGACCGGCTGAAACCCCGGCGCTATCCTTAATTACAACCAAAAACAGGCTTTAGGTTAAACCTCGAAACACGACTAAGGTCGATAGCAACTCAAAGTGTAGATCGAGAGCTAACATAAAGAAAATCAAGTCTTCGATCGCTTTTGGGGATGGTAAATGTATTGGACAATTTAGCCAAGCATAAGAATTAAACCATCGTCAGCAATACACCCTAAAACGAGTAAACCGCTGGCAAGGCTTAATTAAAACACCTGTCAAAACTATTCAAAACATGATAATTGACGATCGCATCATCGAGGCTTAATGTGTCTAAAACGACACATTAGCCCCGACGATGCAGATCGTCGGGGACGAATTCTTACCTCTGCTCCGAGGAAGCAAGAACTCGTTGAGGAAGACCTCTTGCGAGGGTTGGCGATGCGCCGAAAGTAGATTGAACTGGTTTTTGTGTGATTGATTCGAGAGNTGCCCTGCGGTGTACTGCTGATAGCCTTGTGGCACGTTGTATGCAGCTTGAAGTGGAGGACTATTGAACGCTGGGGCTTGCGGTTGTCCGGCCGATGGCTGGTGGACGGGAACTTGCTGCATCGGCTCAACCACCGGTTGCTTCCCCTTGGTCCATTGAGCGTACTATTCCTCGGTGAGGTGCTGAGGGCTTCCTCCCGCCTGCTTGGTAAGGACCAGCGGCAGGGTTGTTG
Source organism: Oryza officinalis (assembly GCA_008326285.1). NCBI lineage: Eukaryota > Viridiplantae > Streptophyta > Magnoliopsida > Poales > Poaceae > Oryza > Oryza officinalis. Next base: position 40,352,101 of record BDMV01000008.1, on the reverse strand, counting down.
TTGGTTGCGCCGATGGAGGTGGCATCGGCGCTGTCGGCTGAGCCGTCTCAGGTCGTTCCTCAAGGTCCGATAGGCAGGGAACTTATTTTTTGGCAAGTAAATCGGGCCTTGAGGCTTGTATTGATGGATTGAACCATCCAGGATCGACTTGACCGTATTGGTCAACGTGTTCACCAGGATCCCCGACTGGTTGACTAGCGCAGAGTGAACTGCGGAGTCGATTCGGTCTTGCAACGTCGGCGCTGCAGTGTCTTCAGTTTTGACGGCGTGATCGTGTGCCGCCGCCGACGTTCCAGCTCCATCTCCAGAACTCGGCATGACCACCTTGGACTTTTGAATCAAGGTGCCCTGCCGAGTCCTAGAATATGTTTGCAGGTACATATTCTGGAACTGCGCGACCAGACTATCCATCTCAGCTTTTTGTTCTGCGCTGAGCTGGTCGGCGGTCACAGGAATGACGTTCTCCTCGACGATCTCGGCCTGCTTCGACATCTCGAGGTGTTCTTGCTGCTGGTGAGAAGCTTGTGTTCTTGAGGTCCCACTGGGCGTGCCAAAAGCGTGTTGGCGCAGAATTTCGACCCGTCCAGCAACCAAACGGGTTCCGCGTTACCACGGCGGCCTGGGAGATCTGCTTAACTCCAGTGCAGGTCCAAATGGCTTGCCTAGTCGTAAGTAGAGCGTGCCAGTTGATTTGATCTGCAATCAACAAGA
>BDMV01000008.1:40139407-40351290 GCA_008326285.1 Oryza officinalis | reverse complement strand
GGCGGTTGAAATGGGGCAGATAGTGCGCGCATTAACTGCGCTCGCCGACCGGGAAAAACGCCATCATCATATCCCCAGGCGAAACGAACCAGCACGTCCCGATTCCCGCGCTGCTCGAGTAATGTGGCGGTCTTAAAGAGGCCGCTCATTATCGTCGGTCGGTTTTCTCTTGCCGATGCGCGCGATTCGCGACCGTTGGGTTCCTGTCCGCCTGTAGGGACCGGCCCCATCCGTCACCGGGCCTAAGGAGTGGTGTCACGCCCGAGCGCTTCCCTCAAGGGGGGCGGTCGCCCTGGCATAACGCCGGGGGCTACTGTCGGTGACATGGGACCGGGGGTGTCATGACTAGAGGCTTGGGTAGCCGCGGTCCTCCACGTGTCCCGACCCCCTCGGGGGGGTCGGGCCCGAGGGTGACGTGGCCACCCCTTCCTCTGTCTCCCCGAGGGGTCGGGCCGCTCCCGTTTCGGCCCCGAGGGCTGGGGCGCCTCGACCCCCTGTGATTTTGGCGCCACGTGTGCGGGTTAGGTGAGCACAGCAGGGCTCACCTAACCGCATTTATAGCGGATCAGGCGAGCGCACCACGCCGCATTTAATGCGGCGCAGCGCACGCTTATCCGGTCCGTGACCGGTCGCGGTGAGTGACCGGTCAGATCGCGGGTTAGGTGGCGACAGGCGGCCGATGGCACGCCTCGCCCCGTCCCGTCGGAATGATGAGAGCCTCCTGGCTCTCGTCCCTAGCCGGAGCCGGCGTGCTAACTCCTGGAGTTGGTATGTCAGTCCCGGTCAGATCCAATCCAGATTTCAGCGCAGGCGTGGCAAGGAAGTCGCCGGCCATTGAATGAAGGTTGAAACGGGCGTCCACCAGGAGAGCTGGCGAGCGGGGCAGAAGGCGTGCACCATGCTTGTCAGAAGTCACTTCCGGCTGTAGACTAGCCCTGATTGTAAAAAGAATGTTTCTTTTCTTAGGCAACTTGAGGCCCATGTGGTGACCCCTGATCAGATAAAAGGAGGCCCAGGCCTAGAAAAGAGAGGGGGACTCCGGCGGATACGTTGGAGAGATAGAATTCCCTTTGTATTGTTGGAGACCCTCAGACCCACCAGAACACAGGAGTAGGGTGTTACGCTTCTCAGCGGCCCGAACCTGTCTACGTCGCCCGCGTCTTGCGCGTTTCCTCTCTCGCTGACTTTCCTCAGATCGAGGGCGAAGAACCTCACTTAGCGCCCCCGGCCGAACCGGCAAAGGGGGGCCCACGCGGTCTCCCGGTGAGGAGCCTCACGCTCCGTCATACACATTTCAGATTATCCTCAGCTTTATGTCCAGAGTCAGATGTTGATATTGAGTACATGTCTAGAGTTCCATATTCCAGTGCAGTTGGTTCTCTTATGTATGCCATGGTTTGTTCTCGTCCTGATTTATCTCAAGCATTGAGTGTTGTCAGTAGATTCATGGCTAATCCTGGTAAGGAGCATTGGAGGGCTGTTCAATGGATTTTTAGATATTTGCGAGGTACGTCTAATGCCTGTTTGCAATTTGAGAAATCTAGAGATGGGCTTGTTGGTTATGTTGATTCTGATTATGCTGGTGATTTGGATAAGAGGAGGTCTCTCACAGGTTATGTTTTTACCATTGGTGGTTGTGCTGTTAGTTGGAAAGCATGTTTGCAGTCCACTGTTGCTCTGTCTACTACAGAAGTTGAGTATATGGCTATTTCTGAATCTTGTAAAGAAGCTATTTGGTTGAGAGGTTTATACTCTGAACTTTGCGGGGTTACTTCTTGCACTACTATACATTGTGATAGCCAGAGTGCTATTTGTCTGACTAAGGATCAGATGTTTCACGAAAGGACCAAGCATATTGATGTGAAGTATCATTTTATTCGAGGTGTCATTGCCGAAGGTGATGTTAAAGTGTGCAAGATAAGTACTCATGATAATCCTGCTGATATGTTGACAAAGCCAGTTCCTGGAGCTAAGTTTGGGCTATGCTCAAGCTTAGTTGGCATTACAAATTAAGTCCTAGTGACTTTTGACGCCGGTGATTATTTATTATTGAAGTGAGTTGATTGATGATACTTCATTCACTACAAGATGGAATTCGTCTCAAGGTGGAGTTTGTTGGAATATGATCCGAATTAGTAACGTGAGTCTTGTGGGGACGCCTGGAGGGCCCACGGTTCGGTTATGTTTATTAGCGGATTTGTTTCCGTGTTGGACTGCAGTCAGTCCGTCCTATAAATACATCTTGTAAGCCGCACGGGAGAGCTGACGACTCATTGTATTCCCTACGTTCTGTAAACACTCTCCTCACTCATATAGTGAAGATCGCCGGTTGGCGCCCGTGGTTTTTTCCCGCAAGGGTTTTCCACGTAAAATCGTTGTCTCGTGTTCGATCTTGTTTGATTATTCCCTAACACATGCATAGCGGGTTAATGAAGAAACAGAAGCGAAGATTTCTAGATAGTGCTAATACAGATCGAGTCTCCTACTACTAGTAGTAGTACAGTAATTAACAAAGCAATGGGGATGCAGACAGTGACTGACATTCAGTGCCCACTGTACAACATATACTACACTACACAGCAATAGGATGCATACAGTGACTAGTGCAGATTCCAACTAGTACATGAACTACTGATCTTTGGTGGCTTCTGGCTCTGCATTTTCTTGGTTGTTGTTGTTGTTGTTGTTGTTCCTTGGGCCATATTTGAAGATAGAGAGGTGCTTGATATACTGCGGTGATGCTTCCATGGCCTTCCTAATCTGCGCCCACACATACACATACATAGCTCTTTGATGTCTCAGCAGTTCAGCACTCACTTTGATCTTAAACACTTTTAAAACACTAGGCTTAATTAAGATCCCTCCTTGCCACATGAACAGATGCTATAGGCATAGGCTACAAGAAAGAAAAGCTCATAGCTTCATAAACATCACAAATTTTGTGCACCAACATACTGGTACCACTGGACTTGTGCTACAATGGAGCAGCAATTTCACATTTTGACAGGAAAAAAAATTAGTTAGTTTAGTTACCTACCGGGTTGGGGTAGTCGGGGCCGTAGTCGGCGGTGAGGAGGAAGTAAGCGGCGGTGGCGGCGCCGATCATCGCCGTCCGCCGGACTATTCTGTCGGCTTTTGACCTTGGATCCATGAATCTTTCTTTCCCAAGCTTCGTTGATGGGGTGGACTATCCTCTTCTTCACTTCACGATTGATTGGAACGAAACGGCGATGAAGAAGACACTAGAAAGAAGCAGCCACAAGGGCCTTTCGCTTGTTTATGGCCCATATTCTTCTTCTGTCTTGGGTTTACAATTGGGCTTGGCCCATTTCCGCATGCAGGTTTGTTTTACTTCTTTGCTTACTATATCTAAATGGAGTAAGTTCATTTGAGGTCCCTTAACTTGACACTGAATCCGATTTTTGTCCCTGAACCGCAACACCAGATACAACGGGTCCCTCAATTGTCAAAACTGATGCAAATAAGGTCCCAAGGCGGTTTTAATGGTGGTTTTGGCTGACGTGGCGTTTACGTGGCTGGTTTGACTTGGTCCTCGTCCTACGTGGTGGTGACGTGGCACTGGAAGCAAAATATAAAATATAAAGATTAAAAATAAAAACAAAAAAATGAGGCCCACATGTCAGCCGATTGAGCCAGCGTGGAACCCATGTGGGCCCCACATGTCGGCCGCGAGTGGCTCCTCAACCAATCAACGCTGGTGGGACGAAGAAAAGAGAGGAACGGAGGAGGTGTGAAGTGATATGGATGTGGTGTCGGCGTGGCGGGCGCGGATACGACGGAAGAAGTCGTCGGAGTAGGCGAAGAAGCCCCTCTTCGTGCGGGCCTTCTACTCGTCTTCTTGCACGTCCTCCTCCTCCCTCCATGACCCCGACCACGTGAACGCCGCCTCCGTCGCCCACATCTCCGCCTTCTCTTGCCACAAATCCATCCACCCACCATTGCGCTTGGCCGCCCTTTTTCCCACCGCCTCCTCCCGCCACAAATCCATCCATCCATTGCCGCGGTCAGCCACCCTTCTTCCTGTTGCCCGCCAAATGACAGTTGTCGCCTCCTCCTACCACAAATTCATTCTGTGTGTGGCGTTGGCAAGGGAAGGTAGAGGCCGACCACGACGAGATCCTCTTGAGGCCCGAAAAATCCACTCTCTCGAGGGCTGGCCATCGCTCTAGCCGCCGCCACCAATGCATGAGGAAGAGAGGAAGATGGTCGTGGCGACGAGGAGGATGGCCGCGACAATGAGGGATCCACGACACTGACGATGACAATGCCCCATAACGGCAGATCCATGCTCCCGAAGCCCAGCGGTGGCGGATCCACGCTTCCATGGCCCAGCGGCGGCGGATCTGCTTTCCTTGTCGTCATTGTCGCCTTCCTGAGCCACACGCGTCGTCGCTGAGCCGCCGCCGCCATCACCTTCGCGAGCCACACCTGTCGTCGCTAAGTTGCCACAATGCTGGGATGCCGACAACAACCATAGTCGGCCAAGGAGGGAGGAGGGATGGCCGGGAGGGAGAGGGGAGAAGGAGGCATTGTTAGCGTAGAATTTAGACCCGCCTCGCAACCAAACGGGTTCCACGTTTCCACGGCGGCCTGGGAGATCTGCTTAGCTCCAGTGCAGGTCCAAAGGCTTGCCTAGGTGCGTGTAGGGCGTGCCAGTTGATTTGATCTGCAATCAACAAGATAAACAAGCAAACCATGTAAGTAAACAATGACCGATCGGCCGATAGGCCGATGTCGCATTGTCATGACTTAGCCGATAGGGCAAAGCTATATCGGCTCGCTTATAACTGTGATAAAATAAAATCAAAATATAGATCTAATCTCATCGGCCTTCATCAACATGTTAATGTCAATTAGCAGCATCGGTCGATGAGGGATAAAAGAGATAAATGCATTAGCTAATACTCTAATGCAAACTTGTATGAACCAATTGATTTATATAAATATATCGATCACAGGTAAACCCTAAAGAGTAACTTATGATAAACACATTTATATTTATCAATCTACTCATACAAGTGGCAAATACATATAAAACATTATGGTGATTACATGTATTAGATAAGACCAGCTGAAACCCCGGTGCTATCCTTAGTTACGATCAAAAACAGGCTTTGGGTTAGATCTCAAAACAGGACTAAGGTCGATAGCAACTCAAAGTGTGAATTAAGATTTAATACAAAAAAAATCAAGTCGTCGATCGCTTTTGAGGATGGTAGATGCATTGAAAGATTTAACTAAGCATAATAATTAAACTACCATCAGCAATAAACCCTAAAACGAGTAGACCGCTGACGAAGCCTAATTAATACACTTACGAAAATCGTCCAAAGCATGATAAACGACGATCACATCATCGAGGCTTAACGTGCCTAAAGCGACACGCTAGCCCCGACGATGTAGATCGTCGGACACGAGTTCTTACCTCTGCTCTGGGGAAGCAAGAACTCGTCGAGATTAACCTCTTGCGAGGGTTGGCGATGCGCCGAAAGTAGATTGATTTGTGTATTGTATTGTGTGAGAGAGAACTTCTATGTACAAGCTACCGGGATATTTATACCCGAGATTACAACATGGTCCGTGTAGGACACGATCTTATCCCTAACTAACAACAAGTCTTTGCGGCAGACTCTTGCCAAAGATTAGATCTAAATCTACTTAATTTACAAGATACAATTGCCTAAAACCGAGCCTTATCTTTATTTGGCAACTTCCTTGAAGCTTATCTCGAGCCCAGACCAAGCCCATGTTAACTCTATCAACTTTCTGGCTCTATCAGTCAATGGTCATATTGAATCCGTATCGGTCGATATGCTCTCCCTGCTAGCACTTCTTCCAGTCCGATACGCTTACCGAATCCGATACGAGACTTTGTCCGACTCCAACTTAACCCCCTTTCTCCGCGTCGGTTTTCTTTTTCCTCTCTGAGTAGATTGCGAAAATCTGCTGTTAACAGGCGTCAACGCGCCGCTGTCCGTAAAGATAGTGAGGAGGGTAGGACCCATTTACATGTGGGTCCTACTATTTTTAATCTTTTGTCTGACTGACATGTGGGTCTCATATTTTTTGTTTAAATTTTTAATTTTTATATCTTTCTTCTAGTGCCACGTCACCTCCATGTAGGACGAGGATCAAGTCAAACCAACTACGTAGACGTCACGTTAGCCAAAACTACCATCCAAACCGCATTAGGATCTTATTTGCACCGGATTTGACAGTTGAGGGACCCATTGTATCTGGTATTATGGTTCAGGGACGAAAACAGATTCGGTCTTATTCCTATCTAAATTCGTTCATTTATTAGACAAAAACATCAGGAATTATGGCGACAACACGAAGATTCACATAAATAAAATTTAAAATATACAGCAGGAGAATGTGTATGTACTAGCTAAACTAATGACAAGTAGAAGTGTTTTCTAGCTACAAACAAGTTGTCTGGGTGGTGTAGTTGGTTATCACGTTAGTCTCACACACTAAAGGTCCCCAGTTCGAACCTGGGCTCAGACATTGATTTTTGTTTTATTTTTTGCAACATGCAACTCTTCAGGTTTTTGTTTCATTTTTTGGAGCATGCAAATCTTCATCATATACTTAATATGCAACTCCTCAGGTTTTTGTTTCATTTTTTGCAGCATGCAAATCTTCATCATATTATGCAAGCCAATCGATCGATCACTGGTGGCAACCCAGCTTCTTCATTGCTTCAACATTCAAGTACTTGACCATGACAGAATCAAAGATACATTTTTATTACTGTCATTAGGTTCTAGTACAACTTTGTTTCCTCTTGCGAGAACAACAGGGTATATAACCTTACATTACTGCAATCTATAGATATAACTCAGAGAAGGATAAGGATAATGCAGTAATAATTGGCCTCAATCAGCTACAATTCTATCACCAGGCAACACCAAATACAGTAGAGAAAGGCTTGGGAAGACGATAAAGATCCCAGCAGGCAAATAAGCTATCAAGCCAAATGCCGTAACAAGTTGATGAGACACTCATGCATTTGATCTTCCGGTGATCGAAACAGAATACAAAAGCTAGATTCAATCGTTTCAGAGTTAACTGAACTTCTCCAACGCACTATCCTCATTGGCTCTTGGGTTGGGACCCAACAGCTGAGCTTGGAGACAGAATTGCATTACATTACATAACATGGATTTGGATGGAGCCCATGCGAAAAGCTAATGGTGCATCACCGATTGCTTTACAAATGATTCTTTTATAAAAGCTGGCACTAATGCACAAGCTTTTGCCAATGGATGCATATACAAATAGATACTCGTATGCAGCTGTTCTGAAATTTTTGATCCTATGAGCTTACTTATTTCGATGTGCGCCTGCAATGCAAATACACAGTTTCAATTTCAAGGCCATAACACCAGAACACAGTTTACCATGACACTGGACAACCAGATTATTAGTTAGTTTATCTGGAGCAAATCAAACAACAGGGAAAGGCAAGTTTTTTTTTGTTCTTGTCAGTAAAAAAAAAGAGAGGAAGGGTTAATTAGAGTAATCCGACCGAGGCAGTGAGCCGCAGCTTCGTCGGCTTCCTCTCGCCGCCGCAGCCGCCCGCACCCATCGATATCCATCTCCATCTCCATCTCATCTCGCCACCTCAAAACCCTAAACCTCCCTCCCATTTCGGGCCCCGCCGCCGCCGCCGCCGCCATGCAGTCGCTTGCCCTCTCCTCCCCCTCCCTCCCGGCCCCGGCCTCCGCCTCCGGCCGCCGCCTCGCGCGCATCCGCGCCACCGCCGTGTCCGACGAGCCGAAGCTGAACAAGTACAGCGCGCGCATCACGGAGCCCAAGTCGCAGGGTGCGTCGCAGGCGGTGCTCTACGGCGTGGGGCTCACCGACGCCGACCTCCGCAAGCCGCAGGTGGGCGTCTCCTCCGTCTGGTATGAGGGCAACACCTGCAACATGCACCTGCTCCGCCTCGCCGAGGCCGTCCGGGACGGCGTCCGCGAGGCCGGCATGGTGGGCTTCCGCTTCAACACCGTCGGGGTCAGCGACGCCATCTCCATGGGCACCCGGGGCATGTGCTACAGCCTCCAGTCGCGCGACCTCATCGCCGACAGCATCGAGACCGTCATGGGCGCGCAGCACTACGACGCCAACATCTCCATTCCTGGATGCGACAAGAACGTCTGTATCATATTTTTCCATCTTTCCCCCCTTTCTTTTTCTTTTGCTCGATCCGTGCTAGTGCATATTTCTTCTATTCTGCTTTCCATCCTGCTAGCTTGGTTCCTGGATGCAATTAAAATGCAATCTTTGCTGAAAAAAAATCAGACAGTGCTATCATCAAAGTACCAAATCAAGACCTTGCGCTGTGATGTCCGCTTGGTCCATAGGTGTTTAAAACATTTGGGGATTTCATCCCCAGTTGGTTCTGATTTATATTTTTTGCCAGTACAAAGTAAAGCGATGATAGAAAAATCCATTATCCCTGCGCATTCAATGAAATGCAGAGGTGATTTTGGTACACTGTTTTGTACTTCAACCTTCTTTTGAAGAACATAGCAAAGGTCTAAATTTTGTAGCTTTATGTACTTCATTTTACCCCATGATGCTTTTAACATTAGGAAAGTTTGTGAGATAACTGCGGGCATTTAGATCTTTGTTGCATTTGAGTTTAATGGTCCTAATCCGTTGCAGATGCCAGGAACAATAATGGCAATGGGGCGGCTGAACCGACCAAGTATCATGATATATGGTGGAACTATTAAGGTAGTTCATCCCTGTTCTTTTGCTGTAGGATTGTATTAATATTTGAAGTAATTTGAAGATGTTAGTGCCAGATACGATAAAACAACCTTTTTATGCATACCAAATAATTCATGCTACAAAACAGTTCAATGTGGTTGGCACCATGTTTGTGGACTGCCCTTTTAATTTAATATTATTGGGTTTGGAGTCATTTACCAGTGATAAAACATGGTGAATATATGTCAGTTCTGAATTACTTTCACTTTTTGCTGAGTGTTTTCTGACAGACTTTCTGTTCATGCAGCCTGGTCATTTTCAGGGTAATTCTTATGACATAGTATCTGCTTTCCAGGTACTCTTCTTCTTATTTGCTAGTACTTTCTAATGCAGCAGAATACAGATTATTCTTACTTTCGTCGTGTTATGATGTACAGTGCTATGGAGAATTTGTTACCGGATCAATCAGCGATGAGCAAAGAAAGAATGTGCTCCGCAACTCATGCCCAGGAGCAGGTGCGTGTGGTGGTATGTACACCGCGAACACAATGGCATCCGCCATTGAGACCATGGGGATGAGCCTTCCGTACAGGTGCAAACAATATGCTGGAACCTTGTCTTGTTTTCTTTTTAGGCTGCATAATCAATTTGTTCCGAGTTCAGAAATTGAACAGAACTCTTATCAGTTGTGCTGTGTTTAATTTTCTGAAGTTCTTCAACCCCTGCTGAAGACCCACTAAAGCTAGAGGAATGCCGTCTTGCTGGGAAGTATCTTTTAGAATTGTTAAAGATGGATTTGAAGCCTAAAGACATTATCACTGAGAAATCTTTGCGGAACGCAATGGTTATTGTCATGGCACTTGGTGGGTCTACTAATGCTGTATTGCATTTAATTGCTATTGCTAGGTGGGTTATCTTCCTCTTGTCTGCTTTTTAATGTCTTGGATAGACAAATGCTAATTGTTTTCTTCTTTCAGGTCTGTAGGTCTGCAATTAACTCTTGATGATTTTCAGAAGGTCAGTGACCAAGTTCCTTTCCTTGCGGACCTTAAGCCTAGTGGCAAATATGTCATGGAGGATCTGCATAAGGTAAATACTTGATGCTATAAATATGCACTTGGTTTCACTTCATCTTTACACTTAGTGTTTGTGTGAAGCGCTCACAAAAATTCGTGCTTGCACATTGCAGATTGGTGGAACACCTGCAGTAATTCATTATCTTCTGGAGCAAGGTCTTCTTGATGGTGATTGTATGACCGGTGTGTGCCATCAATTTCTATTCATAATAATGTGTAGAAGCTCCTTTATTTGGGTACTAACCGATTTGTTCTTTTCCATCTTCAGTCACTGGGAAAACTCTAGCGGAAAATGCTAAAATCTTCCCTCCTCTGTCCGAAGGACAGGTAAAGCGCAACCCTGAATTCTTATGCCTTATTATCTAGCTCTTTGTATAGTAGCATTTACACATTTTATTTGTTCTTTCAGCAAATAATAAGGCCCCTGGACAACCCAATCAAATCAACTGGTCATATACAAATACTTTATGGGAATCTTGCACCTGAAGGTTCTGTAGCAAAAATAACTGGCAAAGAGGGGATGTTTTTCTCAGGTGCCTTTTGTTGCTCCCCTTTTCTAACCCTTTGAGCCTCAGTGCCTCACATTATGTGTAAAAGTTAACTTTGTATGGTCAAATGGCAGGCCCTGCACTAGTGTTCGAGGGTGAAGAATCTATGATTACATCTATATCAGAAAACCCAGCGAATTTCAAGGTAATATGCACAGTTAACTTCCTAAGCTGATAATCCAAAAGGTGCTATTTGGACACATTCTTTTGCAATTCAGAGGCCTGAAATACAAAATTTGTCATAGCAACCAATTTTTCCAAGCATTTGGGTAAAGTTAATATCTGAATTTTTGCTCAGAACACAACTCTTTGCAGTGAAATGGAGAACTGTAAAATAAATCTTTTGTATGAGCGCTTGTCAACAAGTCATAATCTGGTGCACTTAGGAATGCAGATATATATGTTTGCACCTAGGAATGCTGATATATATGTACAAGTGTGTGACACTGTGATAGATATGGTTTTGAAATCTCTGTGCAATCTCATTATTTTTGGCTAATGATTGAACCTATTTTCAAAATAATTTTCCTTTATTCGAGTTGAGACAATAGCCAATTTTCATTTGTTTCTCAAACCAATGTGCATTGTGGATATTGCCTTTTACCCTCTTGACAAGGGAATGCACTGTTCACTGGAGCAACCATGTATAGTATTGTGCTGAATTATTCTGTTGACATGCAACCACAACAGGGTAAGGTAGTAGTGATACGAGGAGAAGGACCAAAAGGTGGGCCAGGGATGCCTGAAATGCTGACTCCAACTAGTGCAATAATGGGTGCTGGTCTTGGGAAGGTAGTTATCTTGCTTTCTTCTGAATGTCTGATAACTTTCCTTGTGACAGCTGATCAATATGTAACTAATATTCAAACATCACTACAGGAGTGCGCCCTTCTGACCGATGGTAGATTTTCTGGAGGATCACATGGATTTGTTGTAGGTCACATATGTCCCGAAGCACAGGTATTGCGTTGCAGTATTCTAGCATTGGTTACCTACAATGTGTAACATTCTACTAGCTTTTCCTGTGGCTGTTCAAATTGATCTTCCTCACGACGCTGCCAACTTGGGGAAAGATAACGGCAGCAAAGATTGTTTTGGTTGGTGTTGTTTACAATGTGGATTTTTCAGGAGGGAGGTCCGATTGGTCTTGTTCAGAACGGTGACAAAATTACCATTGATGTGGTGAAGAGAGTAATTGATGTTGAACTGACTGAAGCGCAGCTGGAAGAAAGGCGGAGGAAATGGACCCCGCCGCCACACAAGGCTACCCGTGGAGCCCTTTGGAAGGTACTACTTCATATATTATCAGATTAACATTCCTGGTCGCATAAGATTGGCCTTTGGTAATAAACATCGCTGTAATCCTTTTATCATTGCAGTACATGAAGCTCGTGTCCCCTGCATCAAGAGGATGCGTCACCGATGAGTAGATCCTGTGGTGCTGCTCGAGTAAAATAATAATAATAAAAAAAGAAGAATAGGAGGAGGTTTCTGAGGAAAAGTTTTCATGTAACAGTAGTTCATGGTGGTGATTGGTGAAGGTTGATTGTGATGGTAGTTCCCTTCAATAAAATGGCAGTTTCCTAGGTGCTCAAGCAATGCCGAGGGAACTGCTTGCTGAATAATCCATTGTCTGTTGCTGTGTTGGACAAGTTTTGTCTGAAAATTGCCTGACGCTTGGGGAAAAAAAATGGTACTGCAATTTTATGGTATCACTGGAATGCAGCCAGGAGTTTACCAGATTATGCTGCATTTTCAGTCTGATCCGGTGAGCTCTGCAAACTAATTTCGCTGTCATTGCATCAGAGTGTAACCCTTATGTAAACGTGTGCGATTATGAAATACGCTTTCTATTCAGCATAGCGTATTTGTACACCTGCTGTCAAGGCCCAAGTAGCAGCTGCGTAATAACGAGGCCACCACGGCCCATCTATCAGCCCAGCCCAGTCCAGCCCAGTCCAGCCCAGGGAGAGTCCTTAACACACACGAGGCCACCACAGCCTCCCCTTCTCGCCGCGCCGGCGTCCAATTCACCGCCGCGCCGCCGCCTGCTCTGCTCTGCTCTTTCGCTCGCCGCCTCCTCCTCCTACCAGCTCTTCCCGCCGCCGCTGATCTGGTCAGAAATCTCCAGTCTCTGGCTCCGCCGCTTCGACCACCAGCTATGGCAACCGAGCAGCCGTCGGAGAAAAAGCCGCCGGCGTCGGGAGGAGAGAAGAAGGCTCCTCTCCCCAAGGTGGTCACGCTCAACAAGGCCCTCAAGCTGGTGACCTCCGCCTCTCTATCGCTCCTATGCTCTCCTCTGTTTCCATCCTAAAAACCGCTCGATGCATTCCATGGTGCTTAGGTTAAAGTATCCTAAAAGCAGTGTTTTTTCTCCTTCTATTTCTGCTTGTGTTAGGTCGAATTCTTTGAGTCAAAGTATTACTTGTTCTTGCATTAGAACATCTGATGGCACACTAACCCGTGGATTAATCATTCTTAGGCTCAGACTTGGGTGGACAAAATGAGTGCATCAGACCAGGATGAACCCAAAGCTAAGGATTTTGAGGGTCGGCCACCAGGGTACAAACAATTCAACGAATTGAATTTCTTCTTCTTATCATTCCAGATATATAAACCCGGTATATATATGTGGCTGGCAAATTGATGCAGACTTGGTCTTGGTGCTAAGGTGGCACCCAATGTGAAACGTGCGGCTCCCACTGATCCAGTGGAGAGGAGGTTGCTTGGGAAGGTGAATGCACAAAAGAGAAAGGCTACCGAGGAGGAGAAGACAATTGCTCAGGAGGCGAATAACGATAGTGATGATGACAGTGGTGAGACTGAAAGCAGAACCAGTGCCTTTAGCAAGAAGAGGATTGCGCCTCTGGCTACTGCCTTGCCATTGGGGAAGAAGGCCAGGTGACAAGTTGTGTGTTCATATTCATGTCTGCATCTTCTCATCAGAGTATTTTACATGCTCCTAGACTAATTACCATGGGTTTGTTATACCCTGTGTAATTGCTGAATGTAAGGGTGGATGGTTTTTCTGGATATTGTTGGTCATTCCAAAGTTGAATACTGAATAGCCTTGTAATTTTCAGCTATTAAATTGGTTTTGATGATGGAAGAGGACCAAGAGAAGTATATTTATATTTTATAAGATGTTTTTTTTCTAAGGCTAGCAATGCACGGTTTCTTATATCCTTTTGGTTTTCAGAGAGAGTTGCTAGGTTTGTTATGCCTGTAATCATTGAGACCTTCATGCTTAAGATTAATGAATGACCTCATGCTGGTGCATTGCACAAGACCACCAAACCCTGTAACTCTGTAAGTACTACATATGGAATATGCGCATGGTTAATAAATAGAGTTATTGTGGTACATTGTGTTTGATGTTAATCTGTCTCTAATTTCCTATAAATGCAATTATTCTGGGACGGAGATAGTATTGTATAGTGCATACATTGATACATATTTGAGTATTCCCTTTCGTGTAACATTTTTCCTCAGTCTTAATAACATTTGGATGACCATTTCTTCGGCCATCCCAGCAAAAAAAAAAGGTATTCCCTTGAATATTTTCTTTTCTTTTGGCCATTTTCTAAGGTGCCAAACATTCCTGTAAATATCCATATGCAAAATAACTTAAAGTTGGACGACTATAGTTGAACAAGCCATATCCAGTGGCAAGACCATATAAACATGTCTCAAAACACCTTAGATAAGCATGTGCATGTGCAAACATTCAAAACATAATGAAAAACATTGATATCTCTAGCACAAGGAAAATCTGAATATTTGTTAGATCCTTATTTGCAGTAGTGCTTCTGTCCCAGGTGGCAACCTGCCATTTTGATCAACAAACCATTTCCTGGCACTAGTGGATGCTGATATGACCCGAAGTCGCCGCAAAGGCCAGCAAGCGTACCTTGTTCTTCTGTGAGCACTCCCTCGCTCCTTTCCTTCATGCTCATCTTCTTGCTCTATCTGCTTTGTCAACTCTTCTATCCTCAGTTGTAGCCCAGCAGATCTACTGTCAGCAAGCTTGAGGCATTCATCAGCAGCAGCTTGTGCTGCCATTGCAGTGGCAGCTAATTTTTCTTTCAGCTGTAGCTTACTGTTTGCAGCTCCCAAGTCTGCTTTTACCCTTCTCAGTTCTTCTGTGAGCAAGGCGACCTGAAAGGGACCTAACTGATGAGAACATGCATAATTCCCATGATAAATGACTGTTATTAGGTGTCACACATTGTTGTGGTATCATCAGAGTACTGCTTTTCCCAATTGGAGTGACTGCAAACTCAAGAATTCCAAACTTATGATTGTTTTACATAATAAAAGTTGGGCATGATTCATCCTTTTAAATTTGTAAAACATTTCAGTCTGAAAAGCACGGGCAAGCCTCATGACCTCAGGAGATCATCTTGAGGAAGCTTAGGTCAAACTAATTATTGAAAGATTACCTCCTGGTTGAGTTGTTTGATGGCATCCTTTCCAGCTTCTACCTCCAATTCACATGCTTCCCTCCATCTTCCGGCCTCCTGTTCTACTTCTTTTAGATCTGCAGTGAGCTCTTCAACCTTAATCATTGGAAACAAGAACATCAGGCCCTTCTCAGTTACTTGGCTAGCAAATAAAAAGAAACTTAAAATGTAAATTTGTTTATACACTGTGAAGTAGGAATATTTCTCTTTCTTCCAAATTTTTTATATGCAACTCGTATTTGACCATTTTCTGGGCCTGTTCAGCAGCAAGAAGTTGCAAATGATCACAATCTGACCTGTTGGAGCAATTTGATATTGTCAATTAGCACACAGATTACAGGACGGCGCTTGAGTGTTCCATCAATTTTTCTATCAAATCCATCTTTGTTGATGACATTCTTAATAGTTTACCTGGACTTATGTAAGGCTTGTCTTAGGTCATTGATTTCATTCTGCATATTTTCCATTATCTTTCCAACTACTGAAGCCTGAAATGAAACAGCTTGAAGGATAGATAATTAGTTCTCAAGTTCTTAAATCAGGAAAAAAAACTACATTAACAACTCGTCAACTTATATACATGACAGGATCTTGATGGTCTTAGTTGCAGTAAGTTTACCAGACTGTCAACGCCTTGATCGCTTTCTCTTCCAGTAGTGGATGTTTCAGTGGCACTGTTGCTGCTCATGTTGTCCTCTCTTTCTGATTCTCCAGTGATCACATCCATGATGAAGCCAAAGCCAACCTTGTGCAAGCCCTTCTCAGCAATCTGCAGGATTGCACTTCTGCCCTGATCCTTGTCACCCTTCAGTACACAGAGTCTGTTTTCTAATGCCTCCTTCTCAGCTACTGCAATCTTTAGCATGCTTCTGACATCCTGGGTCTCCTTCATTAGACTTGATATCACACCCTCAAACCTTTTCTCTTCTTTTCTTTGCATCTCCATGTACCCTGAGAACTTGATCTGAACCTCCTTTGCCAGCTCATGTATGTGATGAGCCTCTGATGCTAGAATCTTCAGGCCACCCCTTGGATCATTGTTGACGCTCTCATATAGCCTGTCTATTTTGTCGTCGTAGGATCTATCCAGGATGTTGTTTAAGATCATGTGAACCGAGTGGAGCGACTTGTGCATGGTAACCTTGGGTTGATAATCCATGGCAGATATCGATCAGGGGAGGGGATGCAGAAGCCGAGATTTTGTGGGAGAAAAGCCCAAGTATGCAGCTAACAGTCAAGGGAAACCCTGATGAAGAAGAGTAGTTGGCTGAGCTGAATCAGGTTTGTCTTTCTTCTTCAGCAATCAGGACATATATATGTACCCTGTGCTGCTGCTCTTCACTTGAGCTTGTGACAGTGAGCCGGGAGAATTCGGCATGTAAATTCACCACACGGGGCTCGGCGGGTAGAAAAGCATTTCTAGAATTTTAAAAGGTACCGTATAAATATCAGGAAAGGAAAATGCGAGAAAGAGAAGTAACACTTTAATTATTAAAGTTACTTATTGCGAATAGGAGTGCACTTGTTGCTATTGTGGATTATGGGAGAGAGACAAATTTAAAATTATCATGGATGATGTTTCAATTTTTCACAAATAGCACAACGAGTAATTTTTTACAAGTTCTAGAAATTAAAGAGTTTTTGACTTGAGAATTGTTGGGGCCCTTGGGCAGGGCACCCTCCAAAAATAAGCGTATGCTGCTATTCACGGCGCGCACACGGTATTCTTTAGTAAAAGGCGAAAGAATAGTTCGCCTCCCTTCTTATAGCCTCCCGGGCGCCCTTCCCTCTCGCTGCTAGCCGAGGTGGTACTAATCTCCCACACCAATGGGCCTCTTTATCATCTCTTGGGCCTCATCGCAGCAACCACCCAGTGGTGGTGGGCCTTCAAGCTTAGCTGGGCTTTGCAAAACCGTTACCCTGCCGTGGGGGGTGGGCCCCACCCGCCTTACCTAGAGGCTTCCTCTTTGCGCCTTGCGTTCCGACCAATTCACCGCGAGAAGCCGATCCCGACGGCCGCCGCCGCCGCTCTCTCCGTGCGCCGCGCATGGCCGCCGCCGCCGTTTCTCCTCCTGTCCGGTCCAAAGTCCACGCCTCATCTCGGCTCGACCGCTCCCCCAGGTCCGTTATTCGCATCCGTCCCCCCTTCTGTTCGCTGATCCCCCTTCTGTTTTGGGGGGAAATTGGAGTTGCCGCGTGATTCTTACTCATCATGGTACTAGTTCTATAAGACGAGAGAGCGAGGGGGATTGCGCCTTTGTAGATATATGCTTAATCCTCTCCTTCAGAATTTGCTGCCATGTCGTCTAGCTTTCTGGATTGGTACGGACCAACCCGATTTTTTTTCCCCGGTTTATGGTGACCTCTCAGTTAAAATTTCTTTCCTTTTGGTGTCATCCTGCAGGCCGCGGAGCTTGGAAATCTCATGGGATTCACAAGGTACTACTATTTAACTATCTGCTTATTGCTGCTCCTAAATTTATTTATTATTGGTGTATATTACTTCCAGCCTCATGCTGCTCTTCAATTCAAGCACAGCAATAACCAACCTTTCTGTTAGATTCTTCTGCCACGGTATCATTTATATACACTAGGGCAATCTCAGATAAGAACTTACTACTGTACTGTATCATGTAATCGTGTCAGATGCATGCAAGCAGCATGCTATATCTTCTGCATTCAATACAACTGGATCCAGTAGCATGTACGGACCTAGACTGTTATACTCCATTTTGTGGCAAAGATAGCTGCTTGTCTGTTTTTCCATCCACAAAGTTATCCTGTAGTCTTCTCATGTTTCGCTTCTCTACATTTCCTGACTACTTAGAAATAAGTCAATAGCTTCTCTCTGCGCAAGCAAATACTGACAGCTCTAAATATGTACGTGGAGGCTGTGATTGTTTGCAAACATGACTTCTTGATATGAAGAAACACAGATATATCTATTTATCTCTGGGCATGTAAATGCTCAAACAGTTGTGAATTACCATGCTTGACACCAATTACTGGGACTTCTCCTCCATTAATTAATACTTTCATGTATGCTGCAACTGATACCTTTTATTTAAATTTTGAATTACTAGCAGCGTTATGCAAGCATGCAGAGAGTTGCGAGTTGGAGGCAGAAGCACTCTCTATCGATCCTACTTTGCTTCCAGTTCTTGAGGATTTACTTATAGAATTATATGCAATATTGCGCCCAAAGCCTGACGACTATGAGCAACGGCATTTGATGATCAATGTCTTCAACAAAATAGCAGAAGAGATATATGGTAAGAGTTATTTTTCATCTGTTATCATGGGTCGATGGATCATGCTTTCAAAGTATGCGCTTTTGATCATTGTAAATGCTGACTATGCTTGAAAATATAAATTGTATAGATATACATACAGATTGAAATCATCATAATATGAGAGTTGCAAAAGATGCGTTGTCTTGTAATTCATACACATGCAATCAGGGAAATTCATTTGCAGTTCATCAATAGTGTGAATCGGGTTTTAAACACCTGCAGTTATGATTCATATGCATCAACATTCAGCAAAATATGCTTTTTCTGTGCACCTCAGTTATGGATTGTCGACACCTAATGGTCAAGCAAAGACTTTTGCTTCTGATGCTTGAAAGATGCATAGTGCAAAATTTTGTGTTGAAACTTGTACATAACAGAGCATTGGTGAAAAGGGGAATGCATTCGGAAACACAAACATGAAAATTATATGGAATTTGGCTTGATTTGTACTACAAATATGCCTAGTTAACCTCCTTTTGACTGTTAGTTGATCAGTTAACGTCAACATGCATTGTTCAGATTTCTGTGTGTGTTGACACTTTTGCAATACACTTTTCTTTACATGCAAGATTCCTTCTTTTACTTACCATGAATACTTAGTCTCTGCCTGAATATTACAAATTTGCTTGATATTATGACCTGTTTCCTGATTGATTCCTCCTTCCAGGTAAAAAGAAGGGGTTTCCAGTTGTGGAAGCATTTGGATCATTCACAATGGATCTATTTACTTCCAAAAGTGACCTTGACCTCTCTGTCAACTTTAATGCTGATTTTGATAGTCAATTTGCTCGCAAGGACAAGATTTCTGTTATTCGGAACCTTGCAAAAGTTCTACATGCTCATCAGAGTAATCATCTATACTCTCTAGGTTTATGTAACAGATCCAAAAGGGTCAACTTTCTATCCATATATTTATTGTGTCTCTTTATGAATGTTGCAATATGTGTCACACACCAAATATCTAAAATTTAAACAAAAAATTTAAATTAGTTTTGTTATTAACAGTATATCAAATTATCGGTGTATGTTTGATAAGAAGTGTATTCTCCTTGACATGGCTTTGACAATTGGACATAAATAACTTCATTTTGATAGATGTCACCTATTTAATAGAACCTTTTGATGCCAATTTTAATGTGATTTTGTTTCCTTGTCCTTGTATTGTCAATATCAGGGAATGGTCGTTGTCATGGGGTTTTACCTGTTGTAACTGCTAAAGTTCCTGTACTGAAGGTTATTGATAAGGGAACTGGGGTTGAGTGTGATATTTCAGTTGAGAACAAAGATGGCATGTCAAGATCAATGATATTTAAACTTATTTCATCCATTGATGAAAGATTTCAGATACTATGTTATCTGGTATTGCAATTCTCTCTCATGTTCTTTTTCGTTCCAATGGGCAATCAAAGTGTTGCAAGAATCCCCATAAAGTGGCCTTCTAAAATATGTGACACCAACCGTTTCTGTTAATTCTGCAGATGAAATTCTGGGCAAAGGCACATGATGTTAATTGCCCCAGAGATCGAACAATGAGCTCAATGGCAATTATCTCTTTAGTTGCTTTCCATTTACAGGTTTGGGCAATTATCTCTTTAGTTGCTTTCCATTTACAGGTTTGTTACTTTTATTTGAGTTTTTATTGGACTTTTTAGTCATGAGTATCAAGTAGTTCAATGGTAGCTTCTCTGGCCTCATGGAATTTCCATTAAAGTCTTACAGCCTGTATGTATAAGCTTGCAGTTAATACCTAGTCCTTTTTTTGTTGGCAAAAAGAGAAATAAACACACTTTTTGTTAACCAATGTGGATTGCAGACCCGGCGTCCTCCAATATTACCTGCATTTTCTGCCTTGTTGAAAGGTACTCCTCTCTAGTTTTAGGTGTATGTCATTCTCATTGCTACTACCTTTCCTGGGATTGGTTTCTCTATCGTTGATATAAAACTTATATGAAGAAACTAAGATAATTTCCATCGTCTTGTAGATGGTCCAGAGTTTCCAAGTATTCAGAGAAATGTCTCACTATTTGAGGGGTTTGGGAGCAGAAATAAAGAATCAGTTGCTGAGCTTTTTGTGTCACTTATGAGTAAAGTAAGTGAATTAAAGATTCACCTTCCATTTATTTTTGTTAAGTACAGGCCAATATTCCATTTTGAATCCATAGGGATATCGTTGAGTTATGGTCATTTTGCCCTCATTTCCTAGAGTTTTTACATTGATTGAAAGGGATATCTCTCCTTGCACATGCCTAGACTTGATCCGAACTCCAGCAAATGTCTGAACAAATGCCCAGTTTGAAAAAGATTATTGACCGGATTATTGTAGTGGATTATCTGCCCGGCGGTTGATATAAAATAAATATTTTGATAAAAAAAACTTAACAAATAAGAAGCTTAGAACAAGGGATCTAAGCAATGCAGTAGAAGAAATTTTTTTGAGAAAACATATTTTTAGAGGCGTGGAGCAAATAATCCATGACAAAAATCTGTGACAATAAACTCCCAGTTTGACCCAGCTGGGACGGGATGGTCCTGTTCACCTGGTCCATATCACTGTTCTCTTGTGCCAACATTGTTCTCTTGTATAGCATCATCGACTTCATTATCTAATTAAGGGATCTTTTTAGACATATTATACCACCCGAGTCCATCGAATTTGTTGCTAGGCAAAGTAATTGCTAAGTATTTTGGTGTCATATAAGTATGAATGGTTTGTAAGCTGTTCATTGATGACTTAGGCAGCGTTCGGCACCCAGTGTTGGGAAAGCACACAGTGCGCACGGAAAACGGAACGGTTCATTAGCACGTGATTAATTAAGTATTAGCTATTTTTTTTTCAAAAATGGATTAATTTGATTTTTTTAAGCAACTTTTGTATAGAAACTTTTTGTAAAAAAATACACCGTTTAGTAGTTTGAAAAGCGTGCGCGTGGAAAAAAGTACTGTGTGCGCTGGAAAAACTGGGTGCCGAACCCAGCCTTAGTTAACATTACTTCCACAAAAACATCACCCTTCCTTCTTAATGTCAGAACTCATTATGCTGACAGACACTATTGGCCTTCTCTCATGCAGCTACTATCAGTGGAGGGTTTATGGGAGCAAGGGCTCTGTGCTAGCAATTTTGAAGGGTCATGGATCTTTAAGACCTGGGAAAGAGGAGTTGGTAACTTGAGTGTAAGCTTTTCTGTGAATTCATTGTGCTTTTTTAGTAACTTTGGCAAAAGGTTGTTTATTTACACATAACAAGCAATTCATGCAGGTTGAGGACTTCTTGGACCGGTCACAGAATTTTGCCAGAGCAGTAGGCAAGGAGGAGATGCAGAAAATCAGTGAATGCATAAGGGTCGCTGTTTTGAATTTGAACAATTTCTTTAGGGGTAAAATCGATGCACCAAAGCTGAAGACCCTTTTGTTTGAGCCGCTTCGTCAGGATGAGCTGATCAGTAATCCCAGTCTGAAGCGTCCTAAGAGGAAGAACCACCCAACGCATGGCCCAGAAAGCAACCCAAAGCAGCAAAAGAAAGTGAAGCATATTGGCCCAGAAAACAACCAGAAGCAGCAAAAGAATGTGAAGCATACTGTAAACCCTGGGCCGGCTGCTAGTAGATCTGTCACTGATTTACACCGTCCTACCGCATTTGTGCCTCAAATACGGCCCATCCAAACAATTAATCAGGTTGCACACATACCTCAACCTTTGGTTGACCCTAGGTTTGCTTATGGGTTGCCACCACAACAGCATCTGCATTCAGCTCCCCTTTATAGTCAGGGGTTACTAGGTCAACAGCAGGGTAGTTTCATCCACCAGAATCCTGGAATTCAACTGCAGCAGCAAGCCCGACATATGTTTGTCCCTTTACTAGAACAGCAACCTGTGATCAATGGGTTTCACCCCTATGATTTCCATTTGGCCCAACAAATTCAGCATAACGAGAATATAGCGGTGCAGAGGATGGCTTATGGAACCTATCCATATTACAGGAGATGACAGTTGGAATATGAGAATGTAGCTAGCTAATGTTTCTGAGCTAGGAAGTTCACACCGTCGCCATGTACCCTGGTGCAAATCAATTTGTTGATTTGTTGTAAAATTTAGTTGTGTTTTGTCATATATGTGCTGGGGAAGGAATCAGTAGCTTGGACTAACACCAAAGGAAATTAAATAGAGTGGCAGATTTTGCATAGCTATCAAAAGTTCTGGCAAAACCATGCTGCTGACTCTGCCACCTAGTTTTGTCACCGCAGATTGTGAGCTCTCATTTTTCTTTGTGCAAATGGGGGTAAGAAGAAGAATTCACGATTGTCATGGACCAAGATTGAGAGGTGTGCTGCAAAGCTTGCCATTGAAAATTCTGTCAGTCATGCAAGATTGATGGATGCTGATGATGAATCCCTTTGTGTACTAGCTTATAATAGTAACAAATATCTCAGCAAGACAACAAGAAGCAACTGCATTGCATCAGCTTGTTATTCCTCTGCTGATAGCATCCACCACTGCAGAGCAACCTCATGGACAAGAAATGGCAACATCTGCACTGCTGCTGGTGATAGGCATGGATGGTCGAAACTGGAACTGTTCCAGGTTTGTTGGGTATCAGCCTTACCTGAAACTGGGACTGTTCCAGGTTTGTTGGTATCAGCTAAAACTGGAGCTGGCGCCCATGGTAATCTCAATTCTGGTGTTGCTGATGACCACATAACCTGATGAGATGGAAACTGCATGCAACTCACATAGCCCGGAACAAGATGCTTTCCATCACTCGTGTTTGCCTGATGCGATTGAAATACCCAGACAAGGAGCGCTTTTGCACGAAAATGACATGTCAAATATATACCTGCCTTTTCCTTGCTTGCACTGTACATACCTGAAGCATGATGATCTGTACCAGTACGATGGGAGAGTGAACAGTATGCCGTTCTGGTTTTTGCCATGGAACCATCTGGATGTTTTGGATGGTTTGGATGCAGATGCACATCATCGAAAGAGAAGTTCACTTTAATTTCTGCACCTGCAAAGACAAAGCAATCCTTGTCAAACAGGCAAAGTTGTAGATAGATACAGTGAATCAATGATGATTCAATGTTCCAAGGTCTTTTTAATCAGCTAGCAAAAATATCTGCAGTTGTTTTCCCTTGCAAGCTGCGTGCATGCATGCTGTAAATCTTCAGCATGAATCCAAAGTGGTAGTGATTGATTACTGGAGAATTGAATAAAAGTCGATGATTATCGATCTCGATCGCATTGTTAATTGCCTCTAGCTTGTCCTGAAAACAGAGTAGCCAGGCAGCCTTGATGTTGGTACTATTGCGTTGATGTCAAGTGATTTGACAAATCTGAGAGATTGAGACGTCATGGTGCGGGTGCTAGCTAAGTATAAATGCTGATGTGGAAGCATGCACTGAACATGGCGCCAAAGACAACTTAAAATGGACCAGCAAGTCAACAACACTGGCACGCATGCATCAATTTAACTAGATGCTCAATCATCGATCCGTTCATCGATCGATAGATTGCGATTAACCTTTTCTACTTCTTTTTAATTTATCATCTGGCTTTTACTTTAACGAGAGATCGATTAAATGGTAGTACCGTAGTACACTTGGAAGAACTGTTTGATTGAATTATAAATCACTTTTAGAGAATTATATTGTCGTTTAGAAGGAAAAACCACGTTTAATTTGTAGAGGCTGCAATGAAGCGCCAGGATGTGTTAGCTACATAAAAACGCCATAAAAAGGACTTGTTGACAGCGAGTAAGAGCTAATTACAGGAAAGCAGTTAATTACTAGATCAGCCACTAGCATATACTACCTCAGCCCCATAAAAATTAAATTTCTACCTTTCAACTTTTACCACATAAAAATTATATTTCTATTAATGTGGACCCAACAAATTGATTACATCAAAATATGTTTTTTATAATCTCCCTTTCTTCCTCTAACCTGTTGTCTCAACATTTTTTTAATCAAGTTTATATATAAAATGCATACTTGTACTGTGTTTATTAAATAAGGTTATTGTAATTATTTGTCTATCATTTTAATATATATTTAATTTTTTTAGAAATTTAATTTTTAAGGGACAGAGGTAGTAGTACGTCAGACTACTCAGCTGCAATTTCTTCACTGTCAACTGTTAATGCCCTGATTGAACCGCTACCGATTCCTAGAGCCGTACGTTTAATTTCTACAACTCTACGACGTATGAATACGTACATAGTATATTATATATATATATATATATATATATATATATATATATATATATATAACCATTTGTATTATTGAATTTTTCAAATATATAAAAATTTAAGTCTTATTTCAAGAACCTTTAGATAAATCAAAGTCACATTAAAATAAATGAATAACTACATAAATTTTTTTTTGAATACGACGAATTATCAAACGTATCTAAAAAAAGTCAATAGTTTTATCTATTAAAAAAAGTACTACCTGCAATTATATTGTAGATTATCATATTGCAATTCATGGTTTCACATCACATTATTAATAGGTGAAACCCCGCGCGTTACTGCGGAAATTTAGTATGATAGTAATAAGTAAAAATAATATGTAAGATGGCTAGATGTCATAAGCTTACATAAGTTGATATGATTTATGATAATTTAAATAATATATAGAATGATGATCCAAATATAAAAGTAAAATGATGTGACTTTATAAGAGAAGAAAAGAAAAAGGGTAATTTGGATTATAGATTAATCATCTAAGGATTAAAACCAATTGAAGTGATATGGCTTAATGAGTGAAAAAAAAAGATGATTTATACCATAGATTAATTATCTAAGGGCTAAAAAAATAATGTGATATGGCTTAATGAGAGAAGAGAAAATAATATTAACCAAGTGAGAATGAACTATATAAGTATATAAGTATATAGTATATTATAAAAATGATTGAGAGATATATTAAAATATTACGTGAATTATGTAGGATGATGATTTAACATGTTTGTATTTTAAAACTCTAAAATTTAATAAATTATAAAATTATAGATAATATAACATGTTTGCATGATGGTGAAGATGTAATAATTATTAGTGGATGATGATGTGATATTTTTACATGTTGAATTTTAGAATTTAGGGGATTATAACTATAAGTAAGATGGAATTAGCTGGAGACGTACTTAACCCTATAATTAGCATGCATTCGTGAATATACACTAGTGAGACCAAAAAGAAACAGGGCAATCTAGTTATTTATTCATATCAAGAAGCAGTTATATGCATGCGATGATCAGTTCCAACTAATAAATATTATATCCTCGAGTACCCTAGCTATATACTCCATTAATTAGTTACTAGGCTTGTTTTTGTTAATCTGAGAGATCAAGGAAAGCTAGCAACACAACACAATGCATGCACGGAATAAAGAGCCCGACCAGATCAGCTACCTTATATAGTAACCTTAGCTAGGTGTGATAAACAATCGTGGTTTTCTTTCTCCATATGCTAGCTGTGTTCCAGCAAAATTATAAAATCATTATAATTAGCTAGATGCTGTTGTCCTTTATACATATATACCAGGTTTGACCTTTGAGTGATCTCTTAATATATATAACGTGAACAAAATTCGAGAGATAGCTAGTGCAGATTAGGACATAATAATAAGAGAATATATATAGTAAGACATTGCCTTCTCTTACCGTTCTAATTTTCCATTGCCACCAATTCATAAATAAAAAGGACTGATGGAGTGCTCTAGCTAGCTAACTGGTGTAAGGGCAGTCCCAGTGCCGGACATCACTAAAAAAGACTGATGGTATACCTTTCGCGTCATCTTAATTAACTAGAAACTAGTAGTACTATACTCAATTCCCCCCAATGTGTATAAATTACTACTAATTAAATATGCTAATTTAATACCATATTTCTCACATATCTGTCTTCGATATTTTATATAAATGCAGCAGAGGTCTCATGTAAGACCCAGTTTCATCTTCTCATTTTTTATATGGTGTCACATCATCTTTTATCCTATAGACAATATTTTTTACTTTGGACGAGCTAGGTAATCTAGCGTTTGTTGTAATTTCGCTTAGATCATCTCTCTCTCCCTCTACATGTGGAAATCCATGCGGCCTGTGCTCGATCGCTCCGGTGGTCCAGCTTGATCCTCTTTCCCCTTCGTCGAGCTCGGGCTCAAGCTAAGCTCTGCCTCTGTTCTTGCTACACTATGCTTTACCTTAACCTCTGCTTAATTATTTTAGTAGGCAAGCTGGATATATAGAACTCAGGCTCTACATACGCCGACGCAACGCTCGGCGTTGTACTATACTTCAAGCTCACTTAAAGTGAGAAGATGAAGATGAATCAGCATTGTGTATTTGTGTGAAGCTCGAGCTCTGGATATAGCCCTGCTCGAGCCCTAGGTGCGCAGGCCTTGCTGAGCTTAAGCTCAAGCTCCGGTGCCGATCGAGTGCATCGGTAGTCGACGCCCTGTAACGTACCGCCTCCACGAGGCTGGGCCCGCTTACATCTAGTAGCTTAAGTAGGACATAGACTGCTCTCATCAACCAACACCAGTCTTTTCTGCGCACTTTGTGCTCACTCGTGCGCACCCGAAAAGGATTTCCCGGTCGATCACCCATCCCTAGATTTCTCCAGGCCAAGCACGCTTAACTTTAGAGTTCTTTGGAGATAGGCTTCCGAAAAAGAAGTTACAACTTGTTGGCATGAGTATCCTATTAATCCTATTATACCTTGGGTCAGGGTGTTACATCCTCACCCCCTTAAGAGATCGACGTCCTCGTCGATCAACCCCAAGCACGTCGATCAACCCCAAGCCAGGAACTCCCTCTCTTGGCCACGTCCGTGTGTCCAGTGCCAGCGCATGTGCCATGCGGGTCCACACCAGCCATCGCACCATGCCTGCGCAACTGCGACACACGCGCCCGTGAAACCGCGAGAGTCGGCTCTGATACCATACTGTAACGTCCCGCCTCCACGAGGCCGGGCCCGCCGCTTACATCTAGCAGCTTAAATAGGACATAGACTGCCCTCACCAACCAACACCAGTCTTTTCTGCGCACTTTATCCTCACTCGTGCGCACCCGGGAAGGACTTCCCGGTCGATCACCCATCCCTAGATTTCTCCAGGCCAAGCACGCTTAACTTTAGAGTTCTTTGGAGATGGGTTTCCGGAAAAGAAGTTGCAACTTGTTGGCATGAGTATCCTATTAATCCTATTATGCCTTGGGCCAGGGTGTTACACGCCCGGATGCTTAAAGTGAGAATAACTAGTCCAAAAATAAAAACATTAATTAGCTCTAACCTAATCAGTTAATTCAAAGTAAAATTTTGATTATATATAATACTCTTTATCCTACGTGACGTACATGTATCATCTTTAAAGCTATGGCCACCATTAATTCTAGTTGAAGTACACTGCTGCTAGCTAGCTCTATGCTCACTCGTTCCCCCACCAATTAATAATTATATATTTAGGGCTTTTTCAAATCACGGGATGAAAAAAAAGAAAATAAAATAAATGAATACATGATTCTAACAAAAATTATAAGCGTAAAATAGAGAATTTCAAAACACAGGAATGACTAAGTAATTGGACTGCATGAAAATCGCAGGAATCAGATGAGAGAGATAGATTCAAAGAAAATTTTTAAGAGATTGAAACTCTTGCTAAGTTTTCTCTAAAATCTACATGCAATGAGCCATTCTATAGGAATTGTATTGAATTTGAAAAGCTCCAATCCTTTGTATCAAAGGGTCACATAGAAAATTTTTGTATAGGAATTGAATCCTATGAAATTTCTATATAAACTCTTTGTTCAAAGGGTCCTTATTAATTAGTCTTTAGCGCATGGAAATCCATCTGAGTGCTATTCATAGAAATATGGCTTCTTGAAATGTAGGATTCTCAAAACACAAAATTAGGACAAATGCAGGATGCTCATTTTGATGGAGTGCAGGAAAAACGTAAGAAACAGAAGAGAGATATATACAAAAGGATTTTTTTTCTACGAGGTTGAAGCTCATGTTAGAATTTCTCCAAAATTTCTATATTTTGAGCCAATAATCCAAAGGAATTTTATAGGATTTTTGGTTAGACATTCCTTTGATCTAAATAACCATATAGAAAAAAATATTTAGGATTAAAGTCCTCTAGGAATCCTTAATTAATTTGTTTCAAATGAGCCCTTAACCGAGAAAGCAAGCTTTGCATGCATCTGATGGTTATGTAACGTACACTTACGTGGACGCCCACGAACGGTGCATCTCAGCAAATTAAGGTGTGGCATACAGATACCTCTAGTTGTGTGATCATACTACTGTGTGACGCATTAACAATATCTGATCACTAGCTAAGCCGTAAGCTAGCTTCAATATATGCATGCACGCAGCGTTAGCGTTAGACAATTGTCTTGAAAAGAAAAAAAAATAGCTAGTAGCTACTATTAGTTAATTAGCTTTGGCATCTCCATTAGCTAGCTAAGTGTATATATATATATATATATATATATATATATATATATATATATATATATATATATATATATATATATATATATATATAGCTTTTATATATACATACGAGCACGCGTGTCGCCTGGTCAAGCATATAGTACAATATCGGTCAAATATATATAGCTAGGACCATAATTATATTATTGTTCCAAGCGTGATACGTGTGTATATGCTAGCTCCTCCTCTCTTTTTTCCCACTTTGACATTGAGATGGAGGGTACATGTGCAAGAACCCAATAACTAGGATGCGTGTGTTACGTTTCATGGCAAAAGAATGGCCAACAATTAAAGGCAACACTTATGGTAACCTACCTACATATATATATATATATGATTAGTTACTTTTGTTGTGTGGACAAAGACAACACCTTCTATATGGTAATCACCCTAACTAAATAGTTGTACTCTACTACTATAGTCTATAGACATATATATGCATGCTTGCCGGGCGGCCTCTTGGATCAGTTAGTCATGTCATTAGATTAGATCACTATGCATGCATAGTAGTAGTATAAATGCGATTATATATATATATATAGATATATATGTGCGCATGCGTGATGCAATCGTCAAACTTTTCTGCTGAGGCAAGAAGGAGCACTAGCTCGGCGAAAAATGAATATAAGAACAACTCCTCCATCGTATCGCATCTATTATATTGTGCATATATTATTGTTTTTCCTTTAGAAATAACTCTAGTTTATTAAGAAACACCTAAAGTAGAGTGATATACGATCAGATATTTTACTGTAAAAAGTATATATGCATCGAAACCGATTAATCAAGTAACCCAGCCTAAAGTAGTTTAATTTGACCTCCAGATGAAGCCAGCTAGTATCTTGAATTCATGATCATAGTTCTGATTAGCTCTTTTTATTTATAAAAACGACATTAGCTTGGAAAGAAGTCGTGTAGTGATGCCAAGTGGTTACGGTTTAGCTAGGGCGTCCCAGCTGCACGCTAGTCAAAGAGAGCGAAGAGATTGAACGGCTGAGTGCAATATGGGCTCTAATATCATGCTTGGCCATCACGACAAAACTGGCTAAAAATGACGACTAAACAAGTGCTAAGCTACAGCGATTTCCATGTTTAAGAAAAAAAGAACACCAGACGATCGATGATTCCAAGAGACATTAAGGTCTGTTTAGAAGTTTTAGATTCTAAAAATTAACTTGTGAAAATTCAGTTGGTGGGAATCTGAATATGCTTGGAAAAATCGGTTTCTAGCTGATGTAGTTATTTGTTTTTGGATTTTATAATTATGACTTCTTAAAATCTAAATGAAAAACTAAATTATTTGAGAGCTTTTAATTATAGGAGTTGTAGCTATCAGAAACTCATAAAGACCCTAAAGCAACCACACAACTTTATGAAGCTTATAAGTTGCTTTTGTAATTTTGTTGTCCTTTTATCCTTTCTATCTAGCTATAGTAGCTGGCTGCAACTCACAATGCATATGATATATGTTCGAAGCTAAGCTAGCTAGCAAGAACCAAAACGATATATATATATGTGGGGACTTTAACACCTAAATCTAACTTTATAAGTGAAGTTTGATCCAATGAAATTGTGAGCGGTTCGAACGTAATTAACCCCTCTACTTCTTTAGTTCATTTTTTTTATTACTTTAAACAACTCTGTTCTCATGTGAGGCTCAAACTATATATATTTGATTAGGTTCTAGTAAAAAATAAGTCCGAATTACTAAACTAAACTATTGTGGCAGTACGAATTATCTCCCCGAATCACAAAACCAGACATCTTTTTACCCTCAACTTTTCATACCGGACAAAGAGTAAAGTGCACAAGCAGTCCCTAAACTTGTATGAATGTGTCATCTAGGTCCCTAAACTCTCAAAATGCATTTTTGAGTCTCCAAACTTGTCTTGGATATCATATAGGTCCAAACAGGTTCTAACCCGCTCCATACGCTAACGTGGCATACCATGATGATGCCTACGTGCCAGCGGCACCCACATGACAGTCATATAAAAAAATAAAATTAAAAAATATTTTCTCCTCTCTACCATAGAATTAATTTTTTTAGGTTTATCTTTTTTCCTCTCTACCTAAGAGGAGAAAATATGGTTTTTAATTTTATTTATATATATGACTGACATGTGGGTTTCATTGACATATAGGTGTCACCGTGACATGCCACATCAGCGCATGGAGCGGGTTAGAACCCGTTTGGACCTATATGACACTCAATACAAGTTCAGGGGCCCAAAAATACATTTTGACAGTTCAGGGACCTAGGTGACACACCCGCACAAGTTAAGGGACTGCCCATTCAGTTCACTCCCAGATGAATTATCCTCCTAACTCACTCTAGAGCGGTTTTGGTCATACGTGACGCACACGTGACAATCCAGTCAGCATAAAAAGAAATTAAAAAAGTAGCAGGGCCCACATGTCATCTTTCCCCATCCTCTGTTGCCCACGTATGACATGTGGGCCCTGCTGTTTTTTAAATTTTTTTATGCTGATTGGATTGCCACGTGTGCGTCACGTAGAACCAAAACCGCTTTAGAGCGAGTCGGGGGGTAATTCGTCTGGTATAAAAAGTTAAGAGTGAAGGATGTCTGGTTTTATAGTTAATGGGGTTATTCGTATTGTCGCAATAATTTAAAGGGGTAATTTGAATTTTTTTTCTTTAAAAAAATAAAGTTAGAGCTGAAGCTATTTCTAAACAGGCTTCATAGCTAGTTCGATAAGCTCAAATCAGGTCGGGAGATTTTTTTTTTTGTAAGCCATATATGGTTGGAAAATACAGTGGCTAGCACGATACGATATGTCCATCCACTTAATTAGGGCATCGACACCTCAGCACTTTAGTTGTTTTTTGGCGGCAAGAAACACTTGTCGATCCATGCACTGCGTGCATGTCATCCACGTACCCACAGGCATCGTGTTCCCGCGCCCGACAATATCCCAACAAGGAATATATATCCATCGATATAATGGAAGACGAAGCAAAACCCTAGCTAGCTACACCTAGCAGCTAGCTAGATCGAATATGCATGCATGCATGTATAGCGTGCGTCTGTTTTTGTTTCTGTGATTCTGTAGCTTGATACGTGTTTGCACATTGAACAAATATGTGCCTCTACATCGATCGATCGAATATGATCATGCTGGATCGGGCTGATCGATATATTCTCTCTGAGCTAGCTAGAACAGGCAGGCATCCATGCATGATGCAGGGCCATTTACAAGTCATCATTGTATTAGCATGCACTGTTGTCTTTTTTATAAAATATAAACATTTTTATATGTTGTTTAACGTATACTAAGATTAAATTAAGTAGTCATTTTAGTGATCAAATTTTGAATTGCTTAGATTTTTCTCCTAAACACTTAATTGGTTGAAAATATAGGAATTTTTGTTTATTGGTTGAAATTTTAGTATAAATTTTGAATCCAAAAATGATTATATTTTGGAAGAGAAGGAGTAGAATCGTTCATTGGCCCCAACAAACTGAGGTCTAAAACACCGTACATCGAGTGAAATATATGTGATGAGAGAGAAAGTCAATTTGCAACCCAAGTATGGGCATTTGCACTTGATTATCTCTCTTGTCGTATGTAATCTAAATGGTCATGATTATTTTTTAAAAAAAATTCATCACATAAATTTATAATGTTATATATCACCTCACAAATATATATAGTTTCAGAACAACACAGAATTGGCATGCACATATAGATTAAGTTATACAGACACTTAATTAGATTTGAGTGTGACTAAGGTCCCGTTCAATTCTTCTTAACATGAAGATTAAGGGTGGACATGCAAACGAAAAAACCATTAACATGTGATTAATTAAGTTTTAATTATTATAAACTTAAAAAATAGATATATTTGATATTTTAAAACAACTTTCTTATATAAAGTTTTTATATAAAACGTGTCGTTTAGTAGTTTGAAAAACGTGCTAATAAAAATTGAGGTAAAATCTTAATTTTAATGAGAAAGAACACCACCTAGATAGCTGCTGTGTTCCACCTGGACAGTACTGGTACATCTTGTTCGATCGATTTCTCCAACAGTAGTTAAGGCCACTTGTCTTGATTTTGTTGTTAAAAGGTCTTGTCTGCATTCCTCTGTAACCAAATTGAGCACTGCTTTTGCTCCACATAACCTAGCTGAAAACTATTTTGAGTCCTCGCCCTTGTTTGTTATTTGAGATCAACATATAAAATCAAGTATTTTTAATTACAGTATATATGTCTAGGTGTAGGAAAAATTAAGTCCCAATTTCAGAGCAAAATCATGTTCACGTAAATTTTGGATGTGCATATTGTGCACATTAACTAACAAATGCCACCGAAAATTCTAGAATATTTGTACATGCAGTTACGATATTACACATATGTGCAAAATATCACATTCGAATTCATTATACTTTAGCCATAAAAAATTTAAAAAATCTATCAGTTTTAAGAGAATAAATCTATCAGAATTTTATCTTTTTTTCATATGTATAATGAATTTGAAGATAAAATTTTGCACATAGAGGTCTAATTATTATACTCTAAAATTATTTATAACATTCATTAGTTGATGAGTACGTTGAGTGTGTATGCATTTGAAACTTTGTGTGTACAGGATTAGTAACGCTACGTGAAACAGATAGATGGATATATATAGTATAACTGCCCAGAGAGTGCAATTGAAGATAGATTAAAACGAGTACTGGTCAACGGAATGTGACGCTCCTATCGATCAAGACCCGCACGAATTGATTGAGGAAAAAAAAAAGGAAAACTAAACAAAGCAAGCGAATTGAATCGAGGTAGCATTCAGGCAGCAACCAGCAGGAAAATGATACGATGAAAACCACTAGCTCCATCCATCTCGTTGCCGGTTTCCTCACTTGTTTAATTTACATGTGACCAGTTGACCACTAGTGCTCGTTCGTTGCCGCTGCTGCTGCTGCCTATATAAGTAGCACAACACTTGCCCTCCATTTGCACAAGCAAACAGCTAATTTGTGTAGACAGACACAACATAGCTTAGCTAAGTACAAGTGCACTTCAAATTTTGCCGGAAAAGCTACCACTAACTAAGCTACTGGCAGCTTAGCTAGCTAGTAATGGCGATCGTTGACTTGGTCAATGCCGGAGAGCAGCAGCAGCAGCAGCAGGTGGGCAAGAGAGCGGCGGCGGTGGAGGTGGAGAAGCGGTTGCAGCAGGAGGAGGGTGGCGACGGCGGCGAGGACGACAGCCGCGAGTACTACTGCCGGCGAGGCGTCAGGCACCTCTGCGACACCGGCATTACCAGGCTGCCCGGCAACTACGTCCTCCCGGCCTCCGATCGCCCTGGCCAAGCCGCCGCCGCCGCCGTGGGGTCAGTGAAGCTCCCCGTGGTGGACCTGTCGCGACTCCGCATCCCGTCCGAGCGCGGCGCGGTGCTCCGGACGCTGGACGCGGCGTGCCGGGAGTACGGCTTCTTCCAGGTGGTGAACCACGGCGTGGGCGGCGAGGTGGTGGGCGGCATGCTGGACGTGGCGCGGCGCTTCTTCGAGCTGCCGCAGCAGGAGCGGGAGCGGTACATGTCCCCCGACGTGCGGGCGCCGGTGAGGTACGGCACCAGCTTCAACCAGGTGAAGGACGACGTGCTCTGCTGGCGCGACTTCCTCAAGCTCGGCTGCATGCCGCTCGCCGCCGTCGTCCAATCCTGGCCCACCTCGCCGGCCGACCTGAGGGAGGTGGCGTCGAGGTACGCGGAGGCGAACCAGCGCGTGTTCATGGAGATCATGGAGGCGGCGCTGGAGGCACTCGGCGTGGGCGGCGGAGGCGGCGGCGTGATGGAGGACCTGGCGGCGGGGACGCAGATGATGACGGTGAACTGCTACCCGGAGTGCCCGCAGCCGGAGCTGACGCTGGGGATGCCGCCGCACTCGGACTACGGCTTCCTGACGCTGGTGCTCCAGGACGAGGTGGCCGGCCTCCAGGTGATGCACGCCGGCGACTGGCTCACCGTCGACCCACTCCCGGGCTCCTTCGTCGTCAACGTCGGCGACCACTTGGAGGTACGTACGACGTCCATCTATCTGTACGTATATTCCACTACTTTTCAGCTAGCTAGCTCCTGTACGCTAGCTTACTCGGTCGTCGCTGTCCAAGTACGTGGCAAAACCTAAGCCTCCAAATTAGTAATTTGTACTAGTATTCTTTTCCGGACGACCTCTAGTTTTGCTGCATGTGTCACACACGTCACACATGACAAATAAACTCGATCAGCTATGTATCCATCTTGTCACTGAACGATCATACGCAAAATATCCTTCCTTAATCTCATGTAAGTATTTTAAGACGACTTGCAACCCCGAGCAGCCAAAGCTACAGTAGTTGATTGCATCGAACATTTGCTAGCTTTCGATCGATGAGTACGTACGTACGTACTACTGACCTAATTAGGCAGCTTAATTAATTTAAAGGTGTTAATTAATAATTAAATATATTGATGGTATGATGATGGATGCAGATCTTGAGCAATGGACGGTACAGGAGCGTGCTGCACAGGGTGAAGGTGAACTCGAGGAGGCTGCGGGTGTCGGTGGCGTCGTTCCACAGCGTGGCGGCGGAGCGGGTGGTGTCGCCGGCGCCGGAGCTCATCGACGAACGCCACCCGCGCCGCTACATGGACACCGACCTGGCCACCTTCCTCGCCTACCTCGCCTCCGCCGCCGGCAACCACAAGTCCTTCCTCCAGTCCAGGAGGCTCTACTGATTATATATATATATATATATTGGATCTATTAATTACTGTAATTATATTAGCTACTCGATCATCCACCCGGCCCCCAGTAATTGGCTAGCTAGCTAGCTCCATCCAAACACGGCCCATATCATTGATCAATCTCGTTCTCACTTAATTTAATTATATACTACTATATTAATTCACCTAGCTAGCTATTACGAGTAGTACGTAGTAGCTTAATTGCCGGAGTAAAATCAAATCAAATCAATCGATCGATTGATTGATCGACAAGGGAACAAGTCAACAGCTAGGAGGGCCCAACTTCCTGAGCGAAGCAGGATTTGACCGGTCAAAACCTAGCTTTTTAGCTTAATTGCCTTCCCAACAGTTCGATTGGCGCGCGTTGACTAGCTAATAATATGCATATATATATAAGTATACTATAATTAAGTTGTCTTGTTCTCATCGATCGATCGGTCGTCTGAAAAGCCACCGGCCGTGGGTTTGCGTATGTATGCATGTACATTATTTTAATTATTAAAATAGTAAGTTGTTGTTTTGACTTTTCAAAGTCAACGTGATTGTACCTTGACGTACATAGTACTAAATCATGTACGTCGTCATCTCTCTCTCACACACACACACACATATATATATATATATTCTGAAAGAGTTCACACTACTACAAAAACCCTCATAGGGACCAGCTTATAGGTGCCGGTTTATTTAAAACCGACACCTATTAACCTTTTCCCACCTCCCGCGGTTTAAAAAATAGAGAACCGACACCTTTAAATAACTATAGGTGCCGGTTCTAAAGAAAAACCGACACCAATACTATTGGTACCGGTTTTTTAAAAAACCGGCACCTATAATATATTATAGGTGCCGGTTAATTAAAAACCGGTACCTATAATATATTATAGGTGTCGGTTTTCCTAAAAAACCGATTCGGCAAGTGGACGAGCCGAGCCGACGGGGCCCACCACGAGCAGATAAGACCACCGATCGGCGCACCATCCAGATCTAGCTCGGTCGCTCTCCTCTCTCTCACAGTCTCACACCCGCCGTCCCTTCCCTCTCCCTCTCCCTCCCCCATTCCCTCGCTGCCTCCCCTCTCCCTCCCCCCTTCTCCCCACCTCCTCTTCGTCGCGGCTGTGGTGGGAGGGCACGGTGACGACCGGCCCTCCTCCCTCTCCGGCGGAGGACGCGGGGGCGTCCTGGCGGCGGCTCAGTAGAGGCTGCGGCTGCGGCGGCCGCGTGCCCTTCCCTCCTCCAGATCCGTGGGAGGAGAGGCAGTGACGACCTTCGACGGCGGAGAAGGCAGCAGCGGCCTCGGATGGCGGAGGAGGCGGCGTTGCCCTTCCCTCTCCTCCCCTTGCTTTTTATCTAGTTGTGTTCATGTGTTCTTTGTGTTCTTGTGTTGATGTTTGTGTTCTTGTGTTCGATGCATCGGCGTCGGCAGCAGGCGGGACGACGACGTCGGCAGTGGGTGGAGCAGCAGGACGGTGGCATCGGCAACGGGCGAAGCAGGCTGGGACGGTGGTGTCGACAGCATGCAGTGCGTCGGCGGCAGCGGCAGCGGGTGGATCCGGCGCTAGTACGTTTTTTCTACTTCGAAGGTTCGGCTCGGCTCAATTTGAGCCGAGCTATTTTTTTTAAAACCATACACCTCAAAGGTGCCGGTTCTTAAACCGGCACCTTTGAGTCCTCCATATTGGTGCCGCCTCCGTGGTGTCGGTTGGGAAAACCGGTACCTATGGATGTTTTCCAACCGACACCAATAGCCTTTTGTGTAGCAGTGTCATCTAATTAAAGTTTTAGCATACCTGAGTTCATGCTTATTTGTCATTCCTATGTTGTTCATACGTTCGTCTCAGGATATATTGTGGACAGACTGGATCGACGCGTATGCGTGGATGAAATATTTATTATTCGATCCACTTGGCCATATCTCAACTGTTCACTCGATCGATAAGTTAAGCTAAGCGGATATTTCCACATAAATTTGCACAAAGCAGATTTCAAAAGTATAATTGGTTTTATATACAATTTATTAGTGCTTCTGTTCTATAAACACAAAAATATTATGTGTATATAATTATTGCTTCTGTTTTCATAAAAACAATTATATCGATCAGTCTCTGTTATAATGTAATTGAACTCATCATGATCAAATGATGTATATCTTTCTTTTTTTCCCAATTAATGCGGCAATTTCAAGGATCTCCAAATATATAATTGAATGCCATGTTTCAAATTGAAGACAATGCTCATTGATCATCAACCTAGCTAGCTAGCCACGTACATTTTGTTTGTGTTCTCTGCTCACAGATACTACACTACTTACCTTGATTGATGGGAGATATATGAATACTATTTTCATTTGCATGCAGCACCCCAAGTCAAAACTGAAGATTCATCAAATGGCAATAATTTTGGCAAAACAAAATGTACATATTCTCATGACAAGCGAGAGAGTAGAACTACCTTTAGTACACGACATTAATTGTGAACATCAACATAAGCCTCGTTCTTTTCTGATTAAGATGCTGATTTTATCTCATGTTAACATATTTTTTAAACTACTAAACAATTCGTTTCGTGCAAAAAATTTTTTTCTATAGATAAGTTGCTTTAAAATATCAAATAAATTTATTTTTTAAATTTATAATAATTAATACTCGATTAATCATACACTAATAGCTTATCTCGTTTTACATGCGCTGAACAATCTCCATCTTCCTCTTAGTCTAACGAGGCCATAATCTCCAATTATTTCACATGCTTTAGCATTACTTCTTTTAATTATGTTTTCATACAAAGTTATTAATACACATTTTCCATACTAAATATATCAATATCACTTTTACATATTATTTTAATTATAATATTTTTCTATATTAATTAATAATTTAAGATTTGAAGGTTTAACTACTACAATTTAGGACGTTATCTATCTGAGAAGAGAAGAGAGGTTGCAATTAAGTACGATGTCCAATATATGCCAAAAGCAAAGAAAAGTGAAACAGCTAGCAGGAAGGGGATCCGTCAACAGCCATGGAAAAACGGACAGGCTGCAAAAAAAGAAAAAGAATCCATCTGAAGCAAAGCACGCACGCGAGCTGGCCGATCGAGTCAACCATATACATATATCATATATTTATATATACTAAAAAAATACCTGTGTTGTAACGGGTGAGGATTATTTTAATCATACATACGTAATCTTTTTATATGTAGAAGTGTTATTGTTATAGGTATGAAAGTGGTCAAACACATTGTGTAAACATTTTTTAGCATGTTTTTTTTTGGAAAATCATAAGCTGTAAACTTTGGAAACACGATAGAATGTCTACCGGTTGTCTTGCATTGCGCAGAAAGCGTGGTCTGATCTCTATCTCGTGTTGTGTGGGAAGCATGGTCTGAATCCTCCTAGTGTTTGGTGTTGCACACAAAGCTACATAAAGCTTATGTTTTGCGTAACCTATCATGCAGAAATCGGCGACAAACGAAAAATACAATTTATTCCGAGGTTGGTTTCACGCAGGTGCTTGATTGTCTGCCCGAGCCGAGTATAATTGGCATTCATGCAACCTTATTAGCATATGAATATTTTTACAGGAATATTAGCAGATGAATTAACCTGTTTTTAGCAAAGTGTCAGGACTTTACATTATTTCTGCATGTAGTGATCAGGTTTGGAGTTAGCTTGTATCGTTTGTTATTTTGTTATTTTATTTCATTCAGTCGTAAAGAGGATGTATTAAAAAATATTGATTTAGTTAGCCGTGTTAGGTTGGGTTGCATTGAGTTCAATTAGTAGGGTGATCAATGGGGGAGTAAGGGACAAATTAGTGTTGCGTGATCGATGGATGTTGCATCACGCAGGTCGTGCAAAACCGATGCCCGACTGATGAGCGAGCTAGTGGTATACAGGACGCCCAACGAAATAAAATCGGATAGCAAAAACATCTTTAATTTTTTATATAATAGTAGAGATTTATATATTAGCTCCTTCCGTATTTTAATATCATATTACTTGTATTTTTATTTTTACACAAAAATTTTGAATAAAACAAATGATTAAAAAGTCAATGACATCATATATTAAAAAATAAAGATAATATGATATTATTTTTTTTTCTAAAACATGGTACATGCTCATATACATGCATGTGTGCGTATCTCGTTATTAATGTATACGTTGATTATCATAAAAAGATAATTACTTAGAAATACGAGTACTCTGTGACTTAAACCTAGGTGGCAGGTTTCATAAAAAAATCTAATTACCAACGGACATATGCTAGCTCACTTCATTTTGGTACGTTGGAAAAAAATACTAATAGCTAATTTCAATCTACAGATTTATTAAGTAATCCTAAATAGAAAATTAGGATGGTTTTATCCGTTGACGTCAACACAATGATATTATAACATTTGACCGCATTTACATGTCTCACCCCTGCCCTGCCAGTTCATTCCGGTGCAGTTTTATGCTTGACGAACTGATCAACTGAAAGAGATGTTGACAAAAGGTTTCCGAAGAGAGGACGTTGACAAAAATGCATTGCATATATGTACAATGCATCTGTCGATCGAACTCGATGGATGACAAAAATTATTAACCAATATAATGGGATCAATCAGCTGGCTCAGTCGTTGCCCAAACCGAACGGTGACAGATGTTGATGTGATACGACCCTGGCTGCATGTATTCATCAGGTCAACATATGCATGTATCATGTATAAGTATATAGAGTGTTTCGTCTTGAAATTAATCTGGAGTCAACTAATGTGTCTAGTATAAAAAAAATTGAAGTCAAGAATTAGCTCGAAGGAGTCAACCGTGTATGAAATTACAATGCATTTCATTCCAAATACCTACTCATACATGTTTAAATTCTAAATTTCATACGAATGTTTGCATTTTTTTTACTTTATTTATTTCTTAATTTTGTGGTCGCTACGTGAGGGACCACCAATCTCTTTATACATGCTACGTGAGACAAAGGCTTCTATCTTTTTAGATGTGTTCTAGCATATATCCATGCATGTATATGCCTGAGTATGACGTGTGCGCGTGAGGGCATATGTGCATCGGACTTGTACTAACAAATAAATATGCATTGCACTGTACTCCCTCCTTGCTAAAATATAAGAAATTTACGATAGATGTGACATGTCTTAATGCTACGAATTTGAACAGACTTTTTATCCAAATTCGTAACAGTGGAATGTATCACATATTTGTGGAGGAAGGAAGTACCATTGAGAAAAAACTAACATGCATTGCATCTATCTAGGCATGAACGCATGCCCAGCTCAGATCACTTGTTTTCCCCTATATATGCTAACGTCAGGATTTGGGCATTTTGTCATGTGTGAATAGGAGGGATTTTATTTGAGTTGTTTTGTAATGGTCAACGGGTGCACCTGAATAGCTTTTCATTGATTCTTAATTAATCACAGGAGTAGTATATGAAGAGAGGGAGGAGAAGTTGGACTTCCAATAGGATGTGAATGATTGGAAGGAATAATGCCTATTTTCTTCTTGAATAAACATGCAGATGTTGAGGTTGAACAAGTCTCCAATCCAGCCCAAATGTCAGTGATTTCTTTGAGCTGAACCATGTGACCGAAGGCAAGGCAAAGCCCAATATGAGCAGATTGTAATAGGAAGTAATAAGTTCACTATAGATCCCTCAATTTGTCGTCGAGTCTAAAATTTCTCCCTGAACCGAAATACCAAGTAGCTCGTCCTCCAACTCACAATACTGTATCAATTTTGGTCCCTCAACAGTATAGTAACTGGTTTTGGCTAATGTGACAAGTGAGACCCACATAGGCCCTATATGTCAGCGACCAACTCTTCTCCCTCTCCCTCTCCCTCTTCCTCTTCTCTTCTATTCTCTTCTCCCTCTACCTCCCCCACGCGTGAGTCGCGTGATGTCGTCAGGATGCAGCCGGCATAGAGGAGGCGAGGATGGGGCCACGACGAGCTCCGGGCATGGCTAGCGAGGCTGGCTCCGCGCGTGCGCGCCCGGTCGCTCCGGGCCCACACGCAGGAGGCGAGGAACGCATTGGAAAATCTGCGCGTTGACGGGCGACGTCGCGCGCATCATTCTGATGACCTCGATCACCTTGGTTCACAGCGAACACTCAGTTGATCAGCTACAACGAACACGACCCGTTTTACAACTGATTGTTTGATTAAGTCCATGATGATGAGAAATTACTGCAATCCATGATCTAATTTTGCCATGAAGAAAGAATGGATTTTTATGGTCAAGGAGATGCTCCTACC
This sequence comes from Oryza officinalis, assembly GCA_008326285.1. Classification (NCBI taxonomy): domain Eukaryota; kingdom Viridiplantae; phylum Streptophyta; class Magnoliopsida; order Poales; family Poaceae; genus Oryza; species Oryza officinalis. The sequence goes on along the minus strand of BDMV01000008.1, from coordinate 40,309,644 downwards.
ATGTGGCAGTTGAGGTCGACGCCTTGACAGCCTCACTGGTAGCAGCATGGGCGTCACCGCGTCGATGCTGGTCGGCCGATGGCGAAGTCGGAATCGGACTCGAGGATCATGGACCCGCCAATGTAGCTTCAGTAGCTCGGTGGCGCAACGACAATGGAGACGTTGAGGGCGAGGTGGTGTCGGACCTCAAATCTAGGACTGGATCCAAAGCAACAGCCCACGCCTAGACGCCCGTCGAGAGGTCCCACATGGCACAGCCGCAGCTACCTCCACTAGACGGGCTCAAGGACACCAGTAGGAGGAACAGGGACTCGTCCGCTTCCACGCCTTCGCGGGTGGCTCATCGGGTAAGATAGGGCCTGCAACTAGTTGAGACAGAGAGCCCGCCTCACAGGCCACACCCAGAGCCCACCGCGGTCCCCCCCCTCGCCAGCGCACCCCTCTTCCTCGTCGCCTTCGCGCTTGCTGGGTCCCGACGACAGCACTGATGCCGACGTGCATGGGAGAGGAAAAGAAAAGAGGGTTGGCCGCTGACATGTGGACCCACGTGGGGCCCATTCGTCACGTCAGCCAAAATCAGTCACTATATTGCCAAGGGACCAAAATTAACACGGTATTGTAAGTTAAGGGATTGGCTATACCTGGTGTTTCGGTTCAGGGATAACTCAATGACAAATTGAGAGACCTCATGTGAACTTATTCCTAATAGGAATTGTACTGCCGGCTTATGTAAGAACAGATTGATTGGGACGAGGGAGAAATGGACAGATGCAGCGAGCCCATTAGAAAAACAGCTTACGTCCCACAACTTCTATCAGGCGGGCAGAGCACTGGAACAGAGTTTGTGAAGCAAAAGAAAAAAAAAACAGAGCAGGCAAAGAAAGAGTGGCAAATGTATGATGATGGAGTATGAATCAATGATCGCCGATGGACCTGCTGTAGGAATAGGATCACACAAACCTGATGCATTCATGGTCATCAATCCATCATAAGCGCCATTCATCTCCTCTCTCAGTAAATCAACGTTAATTGGAGGGTTATTGTTTAATTTTGCACCAAACCAAAACAGCAGCTACTTCTGCATGCCAAAGAAATGGCCAGAGTTTGTGTAGCCTAATAATGCACAACTAGTATTTAAGCACTAATTAAGTGATTAAGTTAAGAGAGAAAGACAAGATGTGGAGGGCTAGCTTTCCTTGTCATCCATCAACTAACTAGGAGTATCGTCTCTGGTTGTGCTCTGTCAGCTGTGGAAGAGAGAGAAGGGAATGGACCAACCAAACCAAAAGACAACAAGTCTCCCCTTCCTTTCCTTCCATTTGGAAATTCCTTCCATGCATGTGGTGGGTTCAACCATTATTTGCTTTGCACAATGCACATCAACATCCATCCCAACGCACACCCCTTCTTCTGCTGGTTCATATATAATGCAATTATGCATGCTTAACTTGTACGTACATGTGTGCTAATCAACTGATTAAATTAGCCGCCGGCATGCTGATTAATTAGCTTTATTATCGATGACAAAGCTTAGTTGGGGCCGAATGAATCGTCTGCCTATAATATATAATGATGCATTCCGGTTTGTTTTAATCTGATGTTCTGAATAAGTTTCTTCCGAAAGAAACATATACATTCTAGTTATACTCCTATGTAGGAAAGGTAGGAAAGGAGGATTTGATAGGCAGCCGGCCCAACAGCAACAATAATGCAGCTACTTATGTACGCCCCCACATCACTCACATCTAAACATATATCCAGCCAGCCCCTCCATCTCCCTCCAAAAGATTAGATTAAAATAACAGCACATCATCAAACATGCCAGGCCAGAACAGGCCAGCAAGTGTAATCGATCACTTTGATAACTTCTTCTTCTTCTTCTTGTATACAATGATGCGCAAACAAAGCAAGCCAACCGTAAAGACAAAACATGGATGGATTTTCTTCTTATTCCTAACGCGCATAAAAAACTAGTGCTGGTATCTTTTTCTCTTTCTTTCTTTATTCTTAATAAGCAGGGTGCGGTGGCGAGTAACAATGTGGACGTACAACAACATTTAATGATTTAATAGCATGGAATCTTGTATATATATATAATCATGCATGGAGGGGTAACAGCAATGTGGGAATCAATCAGCTAATTTTGAACAATGTAATCATCAGTCAATCAATAATAAAATCATGAAAAGAATCAATAGTGACTAATATTAGAACTCAATCCTCTAAAAATGTACTGCTAGTGCCTATGACGACTAGGTAGCAGGGATTGAGCTAGCTAATGACATTGACATGAGCTCCTACCTACCTACTGAATGAATGGGTAAAAGTATTGGTGTGTGTATCTTGTGTATTGGACAATTAACTTAACTAGTGTAGTAGCTAGTATGTTTTCTGGTGGTTTGGCTTACAATGGTGTTGAGATGGACAGTAGTAGAGGATGCGTTGTTCATTTGCTGGTGTTGCCCCGGTGGTTGGGTTGCTTTTGGTTTTCTTTTTTGGTTTTCTTTTTTGGAGATGGGCAATGCGCATCTTTTCTTTTCTTTTGTTTGGACGCATCTTCTTCTTCTTCTTCTTCATCCGTCCGTTAATGGTGGTGGTGATCGAGCGAGAGAGAGAGAGCGCAACTGCAATTTGTTGGAATCAGCAATGCGAGTAGTAGAAGAAGAAGCCTTGCTTACTTTTCGCGTGCTCCCTTTCCACCTTCCCTTCTCGGCATTGCCTCGCCAAGATGCTTTCTTTCTTCTTTCTTTGCGTTTGCCTGCTGATGTCGATGACGATGACGACGACTCACGAACCGAACGGGGCGCGCTGGGGAATTCCCTTGCGCCGCCTCCCTTGCGGCCGCGCGCCGCCGACGTTCTTGCTGGCGCCGGCGGCGTCGTCATTGGCCACCTCGCCGGCCGGCACGGTGGCCCCGCGCCCACCCGTCTTGGTGTCCACCAGCTGCACGCGCGCGCGCGGCCGGAGGAGCAGGAAAACAAATTAAGCGTGACCCAACAGAACAGCAAAAAAAAAAAAAAACAAAATGTAGTACTAGTCGTAGATGAGATTGAGAAAGATGAGCCTAGCAAACTGCATTGGCGATTGTACCTTGCAACCGAGGGAGCAGAAGCGGAAGGGGTCGAGGAGGGCGCGGGCGCAGATCTCGCAGTTGTAAGGGGAGGCAGCGGCCTTGCCGGCGGCAGCGCCGGCGCCTCGTGGCTGGGGGCGCTCGTTGAGGAAGAGGACCTTGGCGCTGTTGATGACGTAGGTCTGGACGCCGGAGATGTCGAGGACGTCCTCCACCTCGGTGACCCGCACGACGTCGTGGTAGGAGGAACGGCGTATCTGCAAGAAACCATTCTTGAAATCCAATTCCAACTCCAAGTCGAATTGAATGAAACAAGAGAGAAGATTGGTAGGTAGGAGGGCAAGATTAGACCTGGATGACGCGGTGCGATTGGTGTCGGTGGGAGCGGCAGTAGTAGCAGAAGGCCGGGGAGGGGGAAGGGGAAGGGCAGTCGAGGCAGAACATGTTGCACTCGTTCCGCGGCGACGCCGGGTGCGCCGCGCACGCCAGGAAGAAGCGCGTCGACAGCAGCGTCTCCAGCCACTCGGGCAACCTGCTCCCGGCGGCTGCGGCGGCGTCCTCGTCCCCCGACGCCGGCGGGGCCACCCGCNCACCCGCCGCAACATCATGCCCACCCCCAAATAGTCCGCCGACGCCGAATGGCAATGCCGGCAGACGGAGACGTAACCACCAGGAGCGAGGAGAGAAGCAAGAAAGGAAGGTGGCTTGTGTTTTGCGTTTGGTTGGTGCTTTGCTTTCTCTCTTCCTCAATCTGCTTCTTCTTCTTCTTCTAATTGTAATTGTAATTGTTGGGTGTAGCGTGCATTGGAGTTTGGTGTGGGACGCGACGCGATGCGTTTTCGAGACTCGTGGCGTGGTCCTCTCCTCTTTCTTCGCTCGCTCTATTCATCCTCCTGTTGCACCCGTTGGATCTGCTTCTTCACATCTTAGGCCGTTGGATCATTACAAATTTTTCGTCGATCATAGGTTTATTACAAACACAGATCGATCCATGCCATATCGCCATTGCAACAAAAATAACAAACATGATTATTTTTTTTTCTTAATTAAATCTCCCGGCCCTTTCGTCTATCCAAAAAGCCCATTTTGCTTCGTTGATGATAATATTCTTTTGGTACTACATATTGCTCATGATCGAAATCGGTGGCCGCACATTTTTAAGGAAATGCAAAATGGCAAGTTGTGAATTGCATAGATGGAGTTGTTCATTTGGTTTTTCAACATGAATTTGACTTGTCTGAGTTGTTGCTGTAGTAAAAGGAATGTGGCGGTTGGAAGGTGAAAAAGAAGCAGCTTTGGGTTGTTGCTGCTGCAGGGGACCACATGGCAAGTGGCTTTCGTGTGCCACTGCAGGTGGGGCCAACCGAGGCAGGCGAGACTCAGCTATATGTACATTTGCGGCCGCGGCGCACTCACCGATGTGGATTCCCCTTGCTTTCAGGGGCAGAATGAAGCAGCGGTACAATTTCACACTCACTGACAACAAACAAATCCCTTCCTTCCCCTGCAGTACTACTACTGCTACTGTTTACAACAGTTGCATTCCACATTCTTTTTTTCAGGTTGGTTCAAAAGGCAACGGGTACAATTTTTATCTAGCCGAATTAAGCAAACCCAGAACACGCGCGCGCACTTTGAAAAAGGAACACGTGCGAGGATTTTTTTTTTGTTTTTAACTGGACCAGGAATCAAAGCACCGCTCCCTTTGTCCTCAAATATAATGTTTTTTTATAGAATATGACACATTCTATTACTACGAATCTATATGTCACGTTTAAAAAAAACTTTATATTTGAAGTCCGAGAGAGAGTACGTTACTAGCTAGCAGTACCTGTGAGCTGAGTTGACGAGGGTCATTTTTGCGAGTTGCAGCTAGCTAGCTCTCGGGCTGCTCATTCCACCGCCACCATTCTAGCCGTCCTGTTATCCGTAATATGTGTAAAAAATATTGATCATTATCAAACACTCTTTTGTCACCCGGGCTTGACCACGGATCAGCTTGAGCTGAAACCCTATTAAACAGTCTCGTAATAAGCGTGAAAGATTACTGCCGTGCCGGAATGCTACCGATGAGTCCGCTGCTCTGCTTTCAACCAAACTGAACCATCACACCAAATGCTCCCTCCCTTTCAGCTAATTAACCTCCTCGCCCGTTCGGCCCACAAACTTAGCTCGCAGCTAGCTAGCTAATTAAGCTACGAATGCTTTGATTGATTGATACTACTACTTAGTATATAACATGTCTCACTGCCCTTCCCTGCTCTGTTTAGTTTTCTTCCTGCTGGCCGTAATTAATGACATTACTATTGCAAAAGATCAAATCAGCTTAAATCATGGTCATATAATCAGTCTAAAAGAATATGACCATATATGGAAGCCACTAGTAAAAACTAGTAATATATACGCTGACATTAGTTACAGAGGCCGGCATCTGTTCATCTGTTGATATACTCTACAAAATAATCCAAAACTTTTTTTTTTAGCCTGTGATGTGAGGTCGTCATCCATGATCAGTACGTGTACTGCTTGCTACTCCAAACTGAAGGTTGGGCTTACAATAACTAATGTATCCATCCAAATGAACCAACGTCATTGCTGCTTGCGTATACCACACAGCTCCATCTATCATATCTACTAGGACCACTGCCTTCTACTAGTACTAAAATGAATATGCATATACTATTAAATAAATTGGTTAATTAATAGGAGAGTATATATATAGCTCCAAGCTGAAGCCCATCCCCCTACTCCCGTGATCGATCTATCTCTATCTGTCACGACAAATTATCAAGCTCTTCTCTTTTTCCTTTTTTTTTCTGAAAAAATAATCAGACGACAACTAGCTAGCTAGCTATAGTGTTTCAAATTCCTCATTAATATTTTCATCGACCAAGGCAGCAGCGCGAGATCCCTCACTTGTTCAATCCTGCAGGTGAGAGATTGTTCACCTTCTCTAATGCCGACATTTCTCAGTTGCAGTGGCGGCGCAATTAATCAACCATCAATTAATAAATACAGTATTTGATCTGCCAGCAGCATATATATGCTGATCGATCGATGTATATGATCGAAATGTCCAATGTACTTCACTGACTAGCTAACTAGCACATGAGAGTACTACCGCTATTATTATTCGCCGTACCACCGATCACATCTTAACTAGTGCCCACCACATGGCTTTCCCGTACGTCCTCGAGTTTTTCTTTTTTTTGCGAGAAACAAAAGTAACTCAGATTAATATAGCTGCAGCTTTTATAATTGTAATATAATAATGTTAGCAAATTGACTAACTAACTTAAGCTTCCGTCAGTACATTACACTGTATCGTTTCCACCTTTTAAGTGTGAGGCTGTTTGTGTAGTGATGAAATTGTTCTTGGTGGTAGAGTTTGTGGTGCCATTTGAATCGGAGGATGACGCGACGTTGGCTGTGGCGCCACCAAACTTCCCCCATTCTAGGTCCAACTCTAGTCATAGAAAGGAGGTTCTTTTTAGACTTTATTTTTTCTAGTTATACTCATGCTGAGTTGGCCCAGCACAGAAACATCCACACATACACCTATGGCCCATAACCCAGTATTAGGAAGAAGCGTACAGCCGGTCTATAAACACTAAGGCTGTGTTCGGCGCTGGTGTAATACTTTTTTCTTCGCGCATGCTTTTTAAACTACTACACGATGTATTTTTTTGCAAAAAGTTTTTATACAAAAGTTGCTTAAAAAATCAAATTAATCTATTTTTGAAAAAAAATAGCTAATATTTAATTAATCACGTGCTAATGGACCGCTCCGTTTTTCGTGCGCACAGTTTGGTTTGGGAAGGCTGAGTAACGAACTCATCCTAATTAGGGCCCAAAAACAATAAAAGCCTACGAAGGAAAAAGTCCATTGTAAGTCTCTGACATGTGAGACCCACGTGTAAGTTGTCGCATCACCTTTCCTTCATCTCCCTTGTCTCTTCACCCTCTTCTCATCTTCTTCCAAAAGCATTTTGCAAGCGGCCAAAATTTTTTTTCCAGACGGCCGAATCCTCTGCCTGCACGTAAAGGCCTCGCAGTTGATGGTAAAGGCTGCCTGCAAAATTTGATTTTCGCAAGCGACGCCCTTAAGAGGACCGCTTGCAAAAAGATTTACCGCGAAAAAAAATCATAATTCACACATCGTCATGCAGAAGTACATCAACTGCAGCAAGCATCAACATAAGAAAAGAATGATTCAGATCCATTGTTACAGAGTACATGAACACACTAGCAACAAACATCAACAGTAGTAGCAAGCATCAATAGCCCTCGCCGTCGTTGTTGTGTTGATCGTTGTCGTCGTCGCAGCACCACTACCGTCGTTGTGCTTATTGTTGTCGTCGTCACAACGCCGCCTCCGTCGTCGTGCTGGTCACATCCTCGCAGCGTCACCACCGTTGTCATGCTGGTCGTTGTCGCTGTCACGCCGCCGCCGTCGCCGTCGTCGTCGCCATAGCACCGCCGCCGCTGTCGTCATGTTTGTCGTCGTCATCGTCACAGCCCCGCATCTTCTCCCCTCCCACTCCTTTGCCGCTGTTGCATCTGAAGGGAGAGAGGAAGAGGGGGATGATAAGAAATGGGTGATGAAGAAGACTCCAGACACTTAGATATTTATGGGTTGCTAGCATCGTACCAGATTTTTCTAGTCGGAGGTCATAAGCGGTTCGCTTGTGATAATTCATATATTTTCGCAGGCGGATGACTTAAGGATCCGTCTACGAAAATATATCTTCGTATACGGATAATTCGCAGGCGGACACACATTGTATCCTCTATTCACATCTATACAGACGGACATTTGTGGTTGAAAATGTGGCCCGCCTGCATAATGATATGAGTGTCGTTGGAAAAAAAATTGTTTTTCTAGTAGTGTTCTCCCCACGGCTGGAGATGAGACAAAGACGCCATGCTGCCACCGCCGTCGTCCTCCCTTCCATCCCGTGTCTCGTGCTCCAAGAGGGCCGCCGCGGTGGGCTAATTAGTAGCAGTAGCAGCCTACTCTACCTTGTCGGCGGGGGACAGCAGCGGCTGTACGTCCTCTCTACACGTCTTGGATCATCGGCGCTGGGTTCTCTGGGCTCTCCGTCGCCTAGCAGCTGAGACCTCCTTAAGATTCTCTCTTCTCTCTCCTCTTCGTCTCCTCCTAATCTTTGTGCTTCAAAATTGTAGTTTCCTATCAGAATTAGCCTAACTAGCTAGTCAAGACTAGTGGAAGAGGAGCTAGACATTATTTCCTCCATCTCAAAATATAAAGAATTTTGAGTAAATGTTCAGATTCGTAGTATAGAATGTGTCATATCCATCCAAAATCTTTTATATTTTGGGACGGAGGAAATACTGCATTAGGCTTCTAACATTACTGCTTCCGCTCGTAATGATTGATTGATGTCGCCGCTCGTTGCCGACCTCGACGAACCAGAGGCTCAGGAGCGCCGCCCATGGTGAGGCTCCTTTGGGAGGAGGACGATGCTCTCTATCTCCGAGTGAATGGAACTCGACTCATACTTGATTGAGACTTTATCCGGCTATGAACCATCAAAGTCGGACTTTTTTCCACCAAGGACAACGTTACGGCCTACTAAGGGCCTACCAAACAAGGCGTGTTGGGCTGCCAGGACAAATGATGGAAACGTCGCGGCCCACACAGAAAACGTTATGGCCCATAAAAGAAAATGTTTCGGCCGATGGATGCATCCACACAGAAAGTGATAGTTTCAACAGAAAATTTTATTGTTTGTCATGTATATATGCGGCTGGAGGAGAGGGACCATACTCGATCCATGTGGGAAGCTGCATATGCATGCCGCCATTCCGGGCTGGGCCGCTACTCTACCTACCTATCTTTAATTTAGAGTTTTTTTTATTTTTAATTTTATTTATTAAAAGATTTACAAAAATATTTTTCTATTTTGAAAATTTACAAAACTAATCGCCCATCGCCCCTGGGAGGGCGTTTTTTAAAAATCGCCCTCCCAGAGGGCGATTTTCGTGATGTGGCAAACGGCCGTTGGCCCGGGGGGACGACCGTCCAAAGGGGAGGGCATTTTTGCAGGCGGCCCCCTCGCCGCCCTCTGGAAGGGCGATTTTTCATTGTGGGGGGGGGGGGGCGCCTGCACAGGGCGGCGAGGGATGGCATTTTTGCAGGCGGCCCCCTCGCTGTCCTCTGGAAGGGCGATTTTTGCTCGTGCCGGTTTTGCAGGCGGCCCCCTTAACGCCCTCTAGGAGGGCGATTTTTAGGGTCCCCGCATATATAAGCCCTTCCCCCTCTCGAAATTTTCATTATATTCACTCAAAATCCAGAAAAAAGAAGGAGAGAGGGGTGAGGGAGTGCTGAAGGAAAGCGGCGAAGCCCTGTCCATTTTCTGACTCCACAGCAGGTAAATGCAGTATTCTCTTTGAAATATTTGTTGCATATTAGTTGTATTGTCATATATTTTAGTAGATCTGAAACGCACTGTATGTTTGTATAATTTAAGAACAAAGACATACGAAATTGAGACTTAGGACATAGCGTAAATTATACAATATATTTGAGTTATATGATTCATCTGAAACACATATCCGATTTGTAGAATTTGAGACCTAGGACAGATAATACATTTCCAGAAAATTTAACTTATGGCGTAGTACATATTGATGAATTCGACATTAGATCCAGTGGTTATGGTTCAAACTTAGTTAACATATTTTTTTTCATTAGACAGAATGTCAAGTAAGGTCATGTTTCAGTTAGTACACGGTGAAGACAACCTTAGATTTGGTCCAGATGGTGTTGATCTGTCAGATTTTAGAATGACATCGAAGGGCATCGATAGGCCTGGCGAGAGAACATTTCAGTCAATTTATAGTTGGTTGCTGCGAGGATTTAGAATAGACCCAGAAGTCAACACAATGTCAGTATCTGTTGTAGTGAGTCGTGCAACAGAAGGTTACTTTTGGGAACTAATGCCCATGGATAGCACTGATTCTTGGAGACGGTATGTGGAGATGGCTTTTGAACGGTCATGGCCCCTTGTTATTTTTGTTTCGGTGCATGAAAAAGATAGAAACCTTGGAATAGAAACCGAAGATGTTGAGGGTCCTAGCCATGTGGGCGATTGTGTTGGACCATCAAACAATGAGGAAAATCAAACAAGGATCGTGCAAGCCATGGGCGTGGCGGATGAGGGGGAGATAGTCGATACAATCGTCGATGGAATGGAGAGGGAAGATTCGGATAACGAGCAAGCGGAGGGCAACTTGTCATCCGATGAGGAAGACGATGTAATGCCCACTGATTGGACAAAAGAGGACTTCTCAGGACTTGTTATCTCAGAGGGGCAACATACACCCTGGGAATACAGAGAGAGTTTAGGGTGGTCAAGTCAACCAACGCATACTGTCCTTCCTGGAGACCACTCGTGAGTACAATGCATCCAAATTACAGATTTGATGTTTCTATATTCATGGAGCTATCTAACTGTGTGCTCTTCACAGGTTGACCCGCCGGGGACAGCACGCCGGCACACTGTGGGCACCACGCGTACGGCAGTTCATGGACGACTGGCTGTTAGCACCGGAGGAGGTGATCGAGGAGATCTTTCCACACACAGAGGACCACTACCAAGACTACCTCCGCTGGTACTTACCTCGCACTCGTGCCTGTGTGACATACACTCCAGCCGCTCCACAGCCACACATTGCTGCTGTCACGGACGCGTACCCCACGTACCGTGACAGAGAGTACTTCTTGGGGGTACGTCGAATTTCGGCTCGCTTCTTTCATTTTTTTCTCTGATTGATACTAACATGCTTTCATTTGTCGTGAATAGGCCGACGCTGCACGAGCGGTCAACGCCGATATTAACTCGGTGCTAGTCAGGTTGGACGCTGGGTTACAGTTAGGTGATGCTGAGTACAGGCTGACGTTCGACCGAATGCAGTCGAAGATGAGCGCTGTCATGCGCTTCTTCTCTTGTCGCAGCGCCGTGGACGCAGTACCTCCAGCTAGGCCATAGCCACCACGTCCACGCGCCCCTAGGGCCGGAGTTGTCCGACCTGCAGCAGCGGCTTCCCACGGTACAGCTCTGCCTGGAGATTAATTTCGTAATATTTGATTTATTAATGCTAGCATGACCATGTCACAACAAAATAAACGCACACGCAGGTCCCCCTCTGCCTTCCCACGCCTTTGCCGGAGCCTCCACTTCGTCCCACAGCGCGTCGATCCCTCGTCCAGACTTGCAGCCACGTGTCCCTCTAGGTGAGAGTGCATGATTCGTTACTGATGTTAGTTGTACTCGTTGAAACAAGAAATTTTTGCTTCGATGAATCTTGTGTCATTTCTCTCACAGGGTTTCAAGCGGGGATCTTTGGTGCTGGAGCGTCCTCTTCACACGCCGGCAGGGCTGGTCCTAGCGACCATTTCTACGACGACGACTTGGAGGACGCGACACAACAGGATATACTTGGCTCGTCATAGCTTGGCGGAGCTCCACCACCGCAAACCCAGGAGCAGCCACCGGAGACACCCCTACTGGAGGGACGTGCCGGTCGTGCCGTACCACCGAACCGTCTGACGTACTCCCAGGGACACGTTAGGGCCCAGGGTAGAGGGACAGGGGCAAGAGGGCTTGGCAGTAGTGGTCCACCTTTGTACAGTGTTTGTATGTACAGTTCTTCTGGTTGATATTTTTGTGATCCAACACTACTTTTACATTACTGCTACAGTTCCATTGTCTCTACCCATTAGTACATAGGCCTACCGTCGTCCGTACTCTGCTACAATCACTTATGCATATGACAACAAACTTTCGGCGCTTGGGTGTCGGGTCCATTACATCACACAGTATAGCACAGTGCACGGACACACTGTCAGATCGACTTGTCACTGTCAACTTTCGGCGCTGCTTTGTAAGATAAAGTAATTCCAACTCACGTGTGCTCGTGTTGTCATATACAGTGAAGAAAATTGGTACTTATTAAGTCCTGGTCTATCACTGGTTGCTTCGCTACAAAATAGACAAGCGGAATACAAGCTCGTCATATCATCTTTCAAAATCCCATTAGTCCAGAGAGAATGGAAGCTTCATTTGTTGAGCGTCTCGACTGGCGAAACGTTCCTCTCGCCGGTTGGATTCCCCCATGGTGTGACCGTCCGTTGTGCGCTTGTGGGGATCGATGCATACTTAAATCATCCCTCATGGTACAAACTCGGGGCAGGAGATTCTTCCAATGCCCAAACACTGATTAGGTATGATTCATTTCTTCCAAGTTGAAATAACTAGAATCAATACATAAACCGCTTTTGTGCACTATCATAACATCTTACGCAGACATATCGTACGGTGTGCAACTTCATTGAGTGGGTAGATACGGAAAATCCACAAAACGATGGAACACGTGGATATTCACGTAGTGAAACAAGATCGGAGTACCTTAGGCGGAAGAATGAGAATGAACGCCGAATTTCTAGAGAAGCTTTAGAATGGCAGGTAAATCCCCTGGGACTCCCCACATGGCGGGAACGGCCTGAGTGTCGTTGTGGCGACCGTTGTCTGGTAATAAGGTCCGTAAGACAACAAACTCGAGGACAAAGATGTTTCGTGTGTCCTAACATTGTCGATGATGATTTTGTTGTAAGTATCATCTTTTTGGATACCACTAATCGCTACTTTCCGGCACTAACCTATTCTTACAAAATTATACAAATAGGAGAATGTAAGGAAATGTCAATTCGTACAGTGGATCGATACAGTCAGAGTTACTTCCATCGATCAAACGATAACGCAACCTGAGACAACAACACAATTCATTCAGGCATGGATGGAGTACGAACGTTGGGTACTGTTGGCGTAGAATTTAGACCCGCCTCGCAACAAAACGGGTTCCACGTTTCCACGGCGGCCTGGGAGGTCTGCTTAGCTCCAGTGCAGGTCCAATGGCTTGCCTAGGTGCGTGCAGGGCATGCCAGTTGATTTGATCTGCAATCAACAAGAATAAACAAGTAAACCATGTGAGAAACGATGGCCGATCGGCCGAGAGGCCGATGCTGCATCATGGAGGCCTGGCCAATAGGGCAAAGCTATACCGGCTTACTTGAAGTAATAATATGATATAACTGATAAAACAGATCTAATCCCATTGGCCCATGTTAATATGTTTATAGCGAATCACTGGAATCGGCCGATGAGGGTTGCATAAAGATAAATACACTAGCTAATACTCTAGTGCGAACTTATACAAGCCAATCGGCCAATATAAACATACCAATCACAGAAAGATCCTAAGAATACCCTGTAACCGATATGCTTATATTCACCAATCCACCTGTATAAGTGGCAAACACATGCAAGAACATAGCCGATCACATGCATTAGGTAAGACCGGCTGAAACCCCGGCGCTATCCTTAATTACGATCGGAAAACAGGCTTTGGGTTAAACCTCGAAACATGACTAAGGTCGATAGCAACTCAGAGTGTAGATCGAGAGTTAACACAAAGAAAATCAAGTCGTCGATCGCTTTTGGGGAGGGTAAATGTCTTAGATAATCTAGACAAGCAAGCTAATTCGATCATCGTCAGCAACAAACCCTAAAACGAGTTAACCACTGGCGAGATAGAATTAGAAAACCGCATCAAGATTAGCTAACACACGATAAATGACGATCACATCGCCAGGGCTTAATGTGCCTAAAGCGACACGCTAGCCCCGACGATGTAGATCGTCGGGTACGAGTTCTTACCTCTGCTCTGGGGAAGCAAGAACTCGTCGGGAGTTAACCTCTTGCGAGGGTTGGTGATGCGTCGAAGATAGATTAAACTTGGTTGATTGTGTGATTGATTGAGAGAGTTTCTATGTACAAAATACCGGGATATTTATACCCGAGATTACAACACGGTCCGTGTAGGACACGATCTTATCTCTAATTAACAAACAAATCTTTGCGGCAGACTCTTGCTAAAAATTAGATCTAAACCTACTTGATTTACAAGATACAATTGCCTAAAACCGAGCCTTATCTCTATTTGGCAACCACCTTGAAGTTTATCTCGAGCCCAGACCAAGCCCACGCTGACTCTGTCAATGACCATATTGAATCCGTATCGGCCGATACGCTCTTCCTGGTAATGCTCCTCTCAGTCCGATACGTTCACCGAGTCCGATACGATGCTTGGTTCGATTCCAACTTAATCCTTCCTCTCTGCTTCAGTTTCCTCTTTCTTCTCCGGGTCGATTACGAAAATCTACAGTTAACAGGTACAAATTGCAAGCTTAGACTGGAGGAACAATCCATTAGGTTTACCTAAATGGTCGGAACGTCCAAAGTGTGGTTGTAGATGTCGCTGCCAGGTGGCTACCTCCTATGCAGAACAAACATTTGGCAGGAGATATTTTGTCTGCCCCAACGTAGATAATGATTTCGTTGTACGTCTTACATTTCTCCAATTTCGTTACCATCTGCATAATATTACTACCCTAACTTAATAACTACGTTTATTTCTCAGGCCAATCCAAGAAGGTGCGGATTCACTTTGTGGATCGACAATGTCGGTCGGTGACATGGGACCGGGGGTATCGAGACCAAAGGGAAGGGTGGCCATAGGGATCCACGTGGCCCGTTCCCCCGGAGGGATCGGGCCCGAGGGTGACGTGGCGGCTGCCCTCCCGGTTTCCCCCCGGGGTCGGGCCGCTCCCATTTCTACCCCGAGGCCTGGGGCGCCCCGACCCCCTATGGCTTTGGTGCCACATGCGCAGGTTAGGTGAGCACGGCAGAGCTCACCTAACCACATTTATAGCGGTTCAGACGGGCGCACTACACTTTATTTAATGCGGCGTGGCGCATGCATATCCGGTCCGTGACCGGTCACGGTGAGTGACCGGTCGTAGACCGGTCATATCGCGGGTTAGGTGGTGTCAGCATGCCTGTGCACCGCACGCGCGCCAGGAGGCCTGCTGCACGCCTCGCCCCATCCCATCAGAATGATGTGAGCCCTCTATCTCTCGTCTCTCAGCCGGAGTTGGTGTGCCAACTCCCGGAGTTGGTATGCCAGCTCCGGTCAGATGCTTTCCTGATTCCGGTGCAGGCGAGACGCAGAAGTCGCCCGCCATTTAATGAAGGTTGAAACGGGCGTCCCCCGGATGGGTCGGCTGACCGAGCGAAGGCGTGCTGCGGCGTCTGTCAGAGGCTGCTTCCGACGGTAGGATAGCCCTAAATGTAAAAGAATGTTTTTTTTCTTAGGCAGCTCGTGGCCCATGTGGTAGCCCCTTGCCATATAAAAGGAGGCCCAGGCCTAAGAAAGGGGAGGCTCTCTCGGGAGGCACTCTAGGGACTCTCTCCGGGGACACTCTCTCTGGGGACTCTCCCTGGGTGCTGGACTCTCTCTGGATTCCATCATACTCTCAGATCTACCAGAACACAAGAGTAGGGTATTACGCTCCTTAGCGGCCCGAACCTGTCTAAATCGCCTGCGTCCACGCGTTTTTCTCGCTGGGATCCCGCGGATTAGGGGCGAAGAGTTTCACCTTGCGCCCACGGCCGAACCGGCAAAGGGGGACCTGCACGGTCTCCCGGTGAGGAGCTTCACGCTCCGTCATCTGGCGCGCCAGGTAGGGGGGCGCGCGTGTTTTTCTGAGCCCCCATTTGCTTTCGTGTGCGCCAAGCTTCGCCAGGTAAGCCCTATGGCCGAAAAGGCAGTGGCGTACGATCCTTCCTTGAGCGCCAGCGGTGATGGCGGGGAGCAGAACCCGTGCCATCGGGCATGCACCTTGTCGTCCCCCTCTCGCCGGAATCTTGGGCGGGGGAAGGCGCCTGAGGAAGTTGAGGGATCCGTGACCTCGCCGCCCGCAGGAGACGGAGGAGGACGGCGAGGCAGGGTGCGTCGCCGCCTCACCTATGGTGATGGCGGCGCGCCCTAGGGCGCTCCAGGCTGCGGGCGCACTCTTGCGTCACCCGCCCGTCGTCCCCGATCCAGAGACCCCGGGCCAATGTTGGATGGATGACATGGCCAACCTGGTCATGACGGCGCAGCAACGCCTAGGCACCGACAAGCGGTCTTCCGCCGCCGGGACCTCTGGCACTGCCACCGCTGGCTCTACGTCGTCGAGGCGGAGGGCACGACGGGCGATGGCCGACACCCGCCGTTCGTCCGCGGTTCCCTCGTCAACGCCTCCGACTCATGAGAATATGCATGGGGGGCCAGACGCCCGGCTCGATATCGAGCGCCGGCGCGACGCTCGTCGCGCCGCCCATGCAACGGAAGGCGCCTTCTCCTCTGGGGTGCCGCTCCGTTCCGGTCACGGGGGCCGGCCCCCCGTGTCCCCGGTTGGTGGTGCCGGCTGTCGAGCCTTCGTGGCGAGCCTTCGGAATGTCCGTTGGCCCCCGAGGTTCCGGCCCACCATCATCGAAATATATGACGGGAGCGTCAACCCCGCTGAGTTTCTCCAGATCTACACGACTGGAATAGAAGCCGCGAGGGGTGACAACAAGGTCATGGCGAACTTCTTTCCCATGGCCCTGAAGGGCCAGGCGCGGGGTTGGCTAATGAACCTGCCACCCGCGTCGGTCCACTCCTAGGAGGACTTGTGCCAGCAGTTCACCACGAACTTCCAAGGCACATATTCGCGCCCAGGCAAAGAGGCGGACTTGCACACGGTACAGCGGAGGGACGATGAGTCTCTCTGCTCGTACATCCAGCTGTTCAGTCAAGTCTGCAACACCATACCTTGCATCCCTGCACATGCGGTTATCTACGCATTTAGGGGGGGCGTGCAACACAACCTCATGCTCGAAAAGATCGCCTCCAAGGAACCCTAGACCACCACGCAGCTCTTCGAGCTCACGGACCGCGTGGCTCGCAAGGAGGAGGCCTGGACCTAGAACTCCTCCGGCTCTGGAGCGGCGGCTCCGGCTGCCCCCGAGTCCGCCGCTCGTTCAGGGCGGCGGGACAGAAGGAGGAAGAAAAGGTCGGCTCGTTCCGACGATGAGGGTCATGTCCTCGGCACCGAGGATGCTTCGCGGGCCCCCCGAAAGGGGAGGCCCGTGAGCGGCAAAAAGAAGGAGGCCGGCGCTCCCGGCAGAGAGCGCCCGGCCGGCAGGTGGTGCACCGTGCATAACACCTCCCTCCACGACCTCACCGACTGCCGCGCGGTTCAAAACTTGGCTGAGCGAACGAGGAAATGGGAGGAGGAGAAGAGGCAGGAACGCCGTGAGGGCAAGGCCTCGACGGCTTCCACCGGCAACCAGCGAGGTGAGGCCAAGCAGAAGGCCCCCACTGAGGACGTCAACGATGGCGATGATGACCTGGGCTTTCAGGAGCCCGAGCCACCGTCGCCACCGTTGATAGGGGAGCATGCGCTCACGCTTCTCGCCGAAGCCTCAAGGCCATGAAGCGAGAGCTTTTGGCCGCAGTCCCCACCCATGAGGCGACGCGGCGGGCGCGTTGGTCGGACGTCACCCTTACCTTTGACCGGACCGACCACTCGCCATGCGTTGCCCGGGGAGGACAGATCGCGATGGTGGTCTCCCCCACCGTCTGCAACATGAAGTTGAGGCGCGTCCTGATAGACGGTGGCGCAGCTCTCAACATCCTCTCTCCCGCGGCTTTTGATGTCATCAAGGCCCCGGGGATGGAGCTCTGGCCGTCCCAGCCAATCATCGGCGTGACGCCGAGGCACACTTGGCCGCTAGGCCATATCGACCTCCCGGTCACCTTCGGTGGCCCCACCAACTTCCGCACCGAGCGGGTGGACTTCGATGTGGCGGACCTAAATCTGCCCTACAACGCGGTCCTGGGAAGGCCCACGTTGGTGAAGTTCATGGCAGCCACCCACTATGCCTACCTCCAGATGAAGATGTCGGGCCCAAGTGGCCCCATCACCGTCCACGGCGAGCTCAAAGTCGCGCTTGCTTGTATGGAGCAGCGCGCGGACCGCCTCGCCACGGTGTCCAAGCCCGCGGGCGGCGACGAGAGGCCCGGCGCCTCCACCTCGCCCGCCCCGAGGCAGCGGATGGCCTCAGGCGAGGAGGTCCCGGTGAAGGAGGTCGCCCTGGGCGACGACCCGTCCAAGACCACCCAGATCGGTGGTCTCTTGGACGACAAATAGGAAGACGCGCTCGTCTCCTTCCTGCGGGCAAACGCCGACGTCTTCGTGTGGAGACCGGCGAACATGCCCGGGGTCCCCACGGAGGTGATCGAGCACCGTCTCGCCGTGCGGCCGGACGCAAGGCCCGTCCGGCAGAAGGTGCGGCGGCAGGCCCCGGAGCGCCAAGCCTTCATCGCGAGGAGGTGGCGCGGCTTTTGGAGGCCAGATTCATCCGTGAGGTCATCCATCCGGAGTGGCTCACGAACCCAGTCGTCATCCCCAAGGCGAATGGCAAGCTCCGGATGTGCATCGACTACACCGACCTCAACAAGGCATGTCCTAAGGACCCTTATCCCCTGCCACGCATAGATCAAATTGTCGACTCCACCGCGGGGTGCGACCTTTTGTGTTTTCTAGATGCATACTCAGGATATCATCAGATTCGCATGGCTAGGGAGGATGAGGAAAAAACCGCATTCATTACCCCTGTAGGAACTTATTGTTATACAACCATGTCTTTCGGGTTAAAGAATACGGGTCCTACTTTTCAGTGTACTACTCGTATTTCTTTGGGTAGTCAGATAGGGCGCAATGTTGAGGCCTACATCGATGACTTGGTTGTAAAAACGCGCAACCAAGTGACCTTGCTCTGGGATTTAGCGGAGACTTTCGAAAGTCTCCGCTCTGCGCGCATAAAACTGAACCCTGAAAAGTGTGTGTTCGGGGTGCCTGCGGGCAAGCTTCTCGGGTTCTTGATCTCTGCCCGAGGCATTGAGGCCAACCCCGAGAAGATACGAGCTATTGAGCGGTTGCGCCCCCCAGCAAGCTTAAGGACGTGCAATGCGTCACCGGATGCATAGCTGCCTTAAGCCGATTCATATCGAGGCTGGGAGAGAAGGCGCTGCCCCTATTTAAGCTCCTTAAGCGCTCCGGGCCGTTTACCTGGACGGAGGAGGCTGAGCGGGCCCTCACCCAGTTGAAGGCATACCTCAGCTCCCCCCCGATCTTGGTCGCCCCGGAGCCCGATGAGCCGCTGCTACTCTACTTGGCGGCAACCCCGCAAGTAGTCAGCGAGACGAGGACAGCCCTCGGCCCGCGCGCTCCCACCCTATATCGACCCGACCCAGGACAGAGAAGGGAGGAGAGGCCCCCGAGCCGGACGGTGGCCTAAGGCCCCTGACGACCGGATGTGGCCCTCTGCCCGCTCGTCCGACGGCGTCGGATGCCCCTAACCCCCAGGAAGGCCCCGGGGCCACTGCGGGAAGGTGCGGCCCGACGCCCTCCGACCCCGAGGTCGTCGGCACAGAAGCTGAGTGGGCCCGGCAAGGCTACTCGGACGACGAGCGCCCCAGGAACAGTGCCCTCAACGGAGACGACAGGCCCCGCCGGAAGGTGCAGCGGCCCGTCTACTTCGTTAGTGAGGCGCTGCGGGACGCCAAGACCCGATACCCTCAGGCCCAGAAGATGCTCTACATGATTCTGATGGCCTCGAGGAAGCTGCACCATTATTTCCAGGCGCATCGGGTCACTGTGGTCACGTCCTACCCCCTCGGCCAAATCCTACGCAACCGAGAGGGTACTGGACGAGTGGTCAAATGGGCAATTGAACTCTCCGAATTCGACTTGCGCTTTGAACCACGCCACGCGATCAAGAGCTAGGCCCTCGTCGACTTCGTGGCGGAATGGACCCCGGCTCCTGAGCCCGATCTCGGACTCTCCGCCCTCGAGTCCGACATGAGCCCCTCGCAGCTGCCTCACGCCACCTACTGGGTGATGCAGTTCGACGGCTCCCTGGCCCTTCAGGGTGCCGGCGTGAGGGTCATCTTGACCTCGTCGAGCAGAGACGTCCTTAGATATTTGGTTCGCCTAGATTTTCAGGCAACCAACAATATGGCGGAGTACGAGGGACTCCTTGCGGGACTCAGAGTGGCGGCCGGAATGGGGTTCCGCCGCCTCCTGGTTCTAGGCGACTCCCAGTTGGTCGTTAACCAGGTCTCCAAGGAGTATCGGTGCTCCGACCCGCAGATGGACGCCTACGTCCGTGAGGTGCGGCGTATGGAGCGCCATTTCGACGCGTTAGAATTTCGGCACGTGCCCAGACGGGATAACGCGGTCGTCGACGAACTCTCGAGGCTCGCTTCATCGTGAGCCCCGACCCCACTGGGCGCCTTTGAAGAAAGGCTGGCCCAGTCGTCGGCGCGACCCGACCCCCTAGGGGAGACGGACGCGCCTACGCGGCCCCCGAGGCCCGTCGGAGTCCAGGCCTCGGGACCCGGGGGGGCCAAGCCCGGCCCCCCCATGATTGGTTGCCTGGATAGCTGAGATCCAAGTGTTTCTCAAAGATCAGACTCTACCCGAGGACCGCGAAGGGAGTGAACGCGTCAATCGCATCTCCAAGCGCTACGTGTTGGTGGAAGGGGCCCTCTACCGGCGCGGGGCCAACGGAGTCCTCCTGAAGTGCATTCCTCGGGAGCAGGGTGTCGAGCTTCTTGTCGATGTCCATGAAGACGAGTGCAGAGCCCACTCCGCCTCACGCACCTTGGTCGGCAAGGCCTTTCGCCAGGGTTTCTATTGGTCCGACGATGCAGGGCGTGCCAGTTTCACGCCAAGCAAACGCATCAGCCGGCTCAGGCCCTGTAGACCATACCTCTTTCATGGCCATTTGCCGTCTGGGGGCTGGATATCCTGGGTCCCTTCAGGAAGGCCCCGGGTGGGTTCGAGTATCTGTATGTCGCAATCGACAAGTTCACTAAGTGGCCCGAGGCTTATCCGGTCATCAAGATCGACAAGCACTCGGCGTTAAAATTCATAAAGGGCATCACTGCTCGGTTCGGGGTGCCTAACCGTATCATTACGGACAACGGTGCCCAGTTCACCAGTGAGCTTTTCGGCGACTACTGCGAAGACATGGGCATCAAGCTCTGTTTTGCCTCACCCGCCCACCCCAGAAGCAACGGCCAGGTGAAGCGCGCCAACGCGGAAATCCTCAAGGGCCTCACGACCAAGACCTTCAACATCCTCAAGAAGCATGGCGATTCGTGGATCGAGGAACTGCCAGCGGTGCTCTAGGCGAACCGAACCACCCCAAGCCGAGCGACAGGGGAAACGTCTTTCTTCCTCGTCTACGGCGCGGAGGCGGTCCTCCCATCCGAGCTCACCCTGAGGTCCCCTCGGGCCACCATGTATTGCGAGGCTGATCAAGATCAGCTTCGCCGAGACGACCTCGACTACCTAGAAGAGCGAAGGCGGCGCGCGGCCTCCGAGCCGCGCGTTACCAGCAAAGTCTGCGGCGCTACCATCAGCGCCATGTCCGGGCCCGATCACTCTGCATCGACGATCTCGTCTTACGCCACGTCCAAACGCGTGCTGGACTGAGCAAACTCTCACCAATGTGGGAGGGTCCATACAGAGTGATCGGCATCCCCCGGCCGGGCTTGATTCGATTGGCCACAGGCGACGGCACAGAACAACCTAACCCGTGGAACATCGAGCATCTTCGCCGCTTCTACCCATAAGGGGGTCGGGTGTCGTACCTCGGGCTCGGGCTAACCCCGCGTCCCCCTCGGGCACGCATGGTTGGCTGGGGGCTCCCACATCCACATACTTGTTTAATTTTTTCCTAGCATTTCAATAACAAGTATTTTCAATTTCCTAAGGACAGCGCCTGTGTTATCGTTTCCTTTTGAAAAATCTTGACTTGAGTCAGTCTGCTTGTGCTCGTCCTTGTCCTCGGTAGCCCGGGTCGTCTAAACCGCCAAACGGGGCCCAGAACCGAGCCGTGCCCCGGGGCGCGGTGAACTCCGGGGGGGAATTGGCAAAGGCCCACAATCGGATCCTCCATAACTCTCGGTCACCACGCTCCCGGCCTGGTCAGTCTCGACATGCGGATCTCCCCAAGGCACTAGCTCCGACCCGCGCCGCATGAGGCTGGGGCCCGAGCACGAGCCCTCGCTCAGGCCAAAGATGCAAAGGGATCGCGACACAGGCCATCCTTATCACGCGCATATAGCAAGCATAACTAACATAGAAGTTAAAATTTTGTTTGATTGCAGATAAGATGAAGTCGGTTTGTACAAGCGTTGGCCCAAAGGCCTCAGAAGATGAAGAAACCAAAAATTAAGATACGCGGGGGCCCAGGGGCTCACTCCCGCGCACCCGGGTCGCCGGCCTCGCCGTCACTGTCGTCGTCGGCACCATCGTCGCCGTCCTCCTCCTCATCGAAGTCGAGAGCGAAGAAGAGCCGAGGGGCCGTCCCCTCGAAGCCGTGGACGATTTGACCAGAGGCATCCCGGACTTGGGCGCGCGCGTTGGCCTCGGTTTCGGGGGGGAATTCTTCAAGCACCGTCCACGGGGAGAAGTCGGGGTCCCGGGCTTGGTAACTCGCCAGCACGAGCTCCACCGCCCCCAGGCGAGGTCCCTTGAGGAAGACTTAACCGTCTCCTCGATCTCCTCGGGGAGCCTTTCAAGGTCCCCGGCCATCTCCGAGAGGCGCTGGGCGAGGCCCCCCCGGTTGGCGGCGTACTTTGGGTGCCGCCCGCGCCAGACGCCCGCCTGACGCCCGGCGTGGTCGAGGCGGGAGACGGCGTCCCGGAGCATGCCGGGCCAAACCTCGTTCGACAGCCGGAGGGCCTCAACCTCCCCGCCGGACGAGTCCAGGGCGCCCTGCAGCTCAGCGATGGTACCCTTGGCGGCTGCGAGGCGGGCGACCAGATCACCATGGCCTGCGGCTGCCCGCCGCTGCGCGCCCGCGCGTGCAGCTCCCTTGCCCGCGCCTCGAGTTCGAAGGGCCGCTGGTTTAGCGCTTCCCTCTCGGCGCGGGCGCCTTCCAGATTACAGCGCGCCTGCTCCTCCCGCGCCGCCTCGCGGAGGAGCAGGCTGTCCGCCAGCCGCCGCGCCGCGGCCTTGGCCTCCTCGAGGGCTCGCCCCCGCTCGGTGAGCGTGTCTTCGTGGAGGCGGAGTGCGGACTCCTGCTCGGCGGAGGCAGCCTCATGCGCCGCCAGTGTCGCCTCCCGTGTAGCGGCGACGATCTCGCGTGCCGCCAGCGCCGCCTCCTTCGTGTCCAGGGCACGGGCGCGCTCCTCCAGCGCCTCCAGCTCCCGGGTGGCAGATTCCGACATGAACCGGCGCGGTAGCCCGGCCTGCCTCTCGCTGGTGATGCGGGAAGGCGGCAGCACGTTGCCGTCAAGCGGAACGGAGCTCCGCGTCATGGCACCAGCGGAGGGGGAGCTTGAGGACGAGAGCGCGTGGCGAGAGGAAGGCGAGAGAAGCGAGAGAGCTAGAGCACGGACGGCAGAGGCAAGGAAAAAGTGGCGAGAGGAAGGAAACGAATCCCTTCCTCGGCGCCCTTTATACCCTTGCCTCCGCCGTGCTCGGCTCCTCGTTTCCCGCGCCCATCTTCTTGCCCCCTCGTTTCTCGCGCCCACGCCTCCACTAACCCCACTCGCCCACTTCCGGCGCACGCGTCAGTCGTGCGACCGTGGCGGTCGAGGAGGGGCAGATCGTGTGCGCATTAATCACGCTCCGTTACCGCGAAAAGCGCCAATCATTACGTCCCCATGCGAAATGGACCGACGTGTTCCGATCCGCGCGTTGCCTCGAGTAATGTTGCGGTTACAAGGAGACCGCTCATTAATATCGACTGACATTCTTCACCGATATGCGCGGCTCACGACCGTAGGAGTCCTGCTCGCCCTTGGGGGCCGGTCCCACCTGTCACCTGGCCCGAGGGGTGGCGTCAAGCCTGGGTGCCCCCCCCCCCCGAGTGTGGCCACCCGGGCGTGACGCCGGGGGCTACTGTCGGTGACATAGGACCGGGGGTATCGAGACCAAAGGGAAGGGCGGCCACAGGGATCCACATGGCCCGTTCCCCCGGAGGGGTCGGGCCCGAGGGTGACGTGGCGGCTGCCCTCCCGGTTTCCCCCCGGGGTCGGGCCGCTCCCATTTCTGCCCCGAGGCCTGGGGCGCCCCGACCCCCTGTGGCTTTGGTGCCACGTGCGCAGGTTAGGTGAGCACGGCAGAGCTCACCTAACCACATTTATAGCGGTTCAGACGGGCGCACTACGCTTCATTTAATGCGGCATGGCGCATGCATATCCGGTCCGTGACCGGTCACGGTGAGTGACCGGTCACAGACCGGTCAGATCGCGGGTTAGGTGGTGTCAGCATGCCTGTGCGCCGCACGCACGCCAGGTGGCCTGTTGCACGCCTCGCCGCATCCCATCAGAATGATGAGAGCCCTCTGTCTCTCGTCTCTCAGCCGGAGTTGGTGTGCCAACTCCCGGAGTTGGTATGCCAGCTCCGGTCAGATGCTTTCCCGATTTCGGTGCAAGCGAGACGCAGAAGTCGCCCGTCATTTAATGAAGGTTGAAACAGGCGTCCCCCGGATGGGTCAGCTGACCGAGCGAAGGCGTGCTGCGGCGTCTGTCAGAGGCTGCTTCCGACGGTAGGATAGCCCTAAATGTAAAAGAATGTTTTCTTTCTTAGGCAGCTCGTGGCCCATGTGGTAGTCCCTTGCCATATAAAAGGAGGCCCAGGCCTAAGAAAGGGGAGGCTCTCTCGGGAGGCGCTCTAGGGACTCTCTCTGGGGACACTCTCTCTGGGGACTCTCCCTGGGTGCTGGACTCTCTCTGGATTCCATCATACTCTCAGATCTACCAGAACACAGGAGTAGGGTATTACGCTCCTTAGCGGCCCGAACCTGTCTAAATCGCCTGCGTCCACGCGTTTTTCTCGCTAGGATCCCACGGATTAGGGGCGAAGAGTTTCACCTTGCGCCCCCGGCCGAACCGGCAAAGGGGGACCTGCGCGGTCTCCCGGTGAGGAGCTTCACGCTCCGTCAAGTCAATCCAACATATCATGGCCAAAAGATAACTAAGTGTGAAACACAAGTGGAGTACCAGCGATTGAAGTAGCACGGAAATGCAGTACACGTTGAACGACGTAGAAGGGGTCGGTAGATAAGCTTAGGCTCGATTCGTCAGGACCCACAAAATTGTATCATGTATCCATGACACTTCTTAACTATCTTATGATAATAATGTTTAGTTACGACGGTGTCTTCTTCTATACGTCAAGCAATATAAGTTAATGAGATTGTATCGTTTCGATTTGCAATGTTATTTTTACCCTCCGATACGTTGTATCCCTTACAATTTATAAGTACGTGCTTATATTTTCTTAAATTGTATCTTCTATTATGTACATGATTACATAATTAAACATACGCGACAAAAATTTTCTATTTTGTTCTCAGAACGATGATTTACCTAATATTTTGATGAAAAAACCCCCACCATACGCTCCCATCCGAGTTATCAATCAATCGTTTACATTTTTAAAAGTATTTTCCATTTTGTTCGTACTCAAAACGGTACTTAATTTTTTTAAAATAAGTTTAGTGCGAAATCGTCTATCCGAAGACGGCAAGGAGGATGCCCTAGCCGCACAGTGAAAAATCGCCCTTCCAAAGGGCGGCGAGGGGGCCGCCTGCAAAAATGCCACCCTCCCTCGCCGCCCTGTGCAGGCGGCCCCACAGTGAAAAATCGCCCTTCCAAAGGGCGGCGAGGGGGCCGCCTACAAAAATGCCATCCCTCGCCGCCCTGTGCAGGCGGCCCCCCAACAGTGAAAAATCGCCCTTCCAGAGGGCGGCGAGGGGGCCACCTGCAAAAATGCCCTCCCCTTTGGGCGGCCGTCCCCCCGGGCCAACGGCCGTCTGCCACGTCACGAAAATCGCCCTCTGGGAGGGCGATTTTTAAAAAACGCCCTCCAAGGGGGCGATGGGCGATTAGTTTTGTAAATTTTCAAAATAGAAAATTATTTTTGTAAATATTTTAATAAATAAAATAAAAAATAAAAAAAACTCTTTAATTTATACCTTTATGATTTTTCTCCTCTCTCTCACTTTTTCTTTCGGATAAGAAACTGTATATACTCCTATGTCACAACAAGTTTAAACCTTTTTTTTTCACGAAACACAGTACAGACGATCGATGTCACCATAGGTACATCCCGCCTCGCTATTGACTACCACTTGAGCTACACTCACTTTACCACAAGTTGAAACTATGACCATTAATTCCTCCTAAAATATATTTCTATTAATGGATATTGACTTTGTGAAACTACTTTCAAGAAATATAATCTAATCACTAGAATGGCTTCGGTTAGAAATGGATTCTAACAAAAAGAATAAATTAAACTTTGACTAGAATGGCTATTGTCGATGGGCTATACGCTAACCACGGTATTTGTAGAGTGTGGAGATCGTTGAAACTATGGTATACATGAGATTGAGATAAAAAGACGGGAGACGGAGATTTTTATACAGGTTCAGGCCCCTTATCTAACAGGTAATAGTTTTACTCCTGTTGGCCGAAGCAGGTGTTACCTTTATATATCAATATCACACGAGTACAATATTTAGGATGATCTAATCTAGTCAACGTTGGCTTGGTGGCATGAAGCTTAGAACACGTAATCGACGGCTAACATAGTCTTCTTTCTCAAATATAAACTCAACGAGATTGGAAGTACCTTTAGATCCTTCTTGTCGGCCTCTGTGACTCCTACATTAGGTTTGCCTCTATATTGGCTTGTATTCTGACTTGGTGTGTGTTGGCCTTCGTCGGCTTGTCCCCTCTCTCTTCCTAGAGGGTCTTCTATTTATACCCTCGGATGTCCCCTTGTCCAAGTAGAACTAGCAAAACAAGTATTGATACGATCCGAGTAGTCCTTGTAGTGTCCAACTAGAATTTTGCTTCTTCTTCCTTATCCGGAACACCTTTCGTATATAAGACATGATTCCATATAAGGCTTAGTATATGGTGGGCCCCATCGAGCCCAACCCAAGACTATTGAGTATTCTTTATCTATAACACTGACAACTATATTCATAATTATATTTATTTTTTATAACTTGTAGAAGCTAAATTTGAACTTGTATGTTTGTGAAATGATATATCACATATCAATATATGCTATCAATTTTTTCTAAAGTTTTTTATCAGTATTTAGATGACACATAATAAACGAGGAGACACCCTCTCGAGGAATTAAAATAGTTTCAGGTTTAACTTCCTGAAAATTTTCAGGTTTAACTTTCCGAAATCAAAATATGTCTCATAAAATAAACGGATGGAGCAAACAATAAGTATTCCCTCCATTTCAAATTACTTCTAAGTCAAATATTGCTTCTAACTTTGACCATCAATTTTATAATTTTATATAGTTTAATAACATCAAAACATTTATGTTTTTAGATTCACCATGATAAATTCTTTCATAACATGTAGTATTTTATATTCTGTTAAACTATATGATTTTTTAAAAAAAAATTATGGCCAAAGTTAGAAATTAATATTCGATAAAGTTAAAATGGAGGGAGTAACTAACAGGAGTACGACCACAAGTAGAGTACGCACTGCTACAAGTCAGATCAAATACTAAATCACAAGAATATATATATATATATATATATATATATATATATATATATATCTTGTCTATACGTGATTGTGTTGGTTGCGTTGCGTGTGAAAAACAAAGAGATATAGTTATGATCGAGGTAGACGCAGATAGTGCAGCTGTGGTACGTTACGTTGCATGCGGTTTTCCAGCAACAAGCAAAAACTAACGACAAAAAAGAACAGATAGACAGATCGATGATCGACCAATCTATATGCACGGGATGATATATTCGATTCTTTGCACGTCGTCGTCATCGTTCGTCATGGGTAAATAATAATCAATAATGCCACTATAATGTACTCCTAGTACCAGTAGCAGCAGATGGCCGGATGGATGGATGCACGCAATCCAATACGTCCCAACTAATATCGCCCTATCCAATGGATGATCGATGGAAGGGAGTACGCACGTATATAATATATACTCTCTTTATTTTAAAATATATGACGTCATTGATTTTTTACACAACATTCGATCATCTCTTATTAAAAAGTTTTATATAAATATCATTTATTTTGTGGTGACTTGTTTTATCATCAAATAAAATATAATCTTAATTTATACTTTTATATACTTACACTTTAATTTTTGAATAAGACGAATGATAAAACATTATAAAAAAATCAACGACGTCATATATTTTAAAAATATGATAGTATATGTATGTACTCTGTATATAAGATGATGAGACGAGATCGATGAGATGAACAGGTAATTATCTACCTATTTATATTTATTACTAGATGGATAGATATTCCTAAATGTACAGCCCTGTGGAATAGTACACCGGCCGGTATACACTTACAGACGAGTACAAATAGGGACATCCAGGTCATCTCATTCATTTCTAGCTAAGCTGCTAGTTTCTATATCTCATCTCCTTTTGCTGAGGCGGCTGGGGCGCGGGGAGAGGCAGACGCATCCCTGTCGTCACAAGTCAACAATGGGGTTGCTGATGAGGCCCGTCGCCTTGCTCATCTACTGCACCACCGCTCTCTTCTTCCTCATCCCCTCTGCCGCCGCCGCCGCCGGCACGCCGGATGGCCGCTCGGAGGAGTGGGGCTATGTCCAAGTACGCCCGAGTAAGCATAGCTATCTTCAATTCTTCTTCTTCCTCCTCCTCCTCCTCCTCCTTCTACTTTGATATATATATATATATATATATATATATATATATATATATATATATATATATATATATATATGTTGTGTATACCTGTGAATTATTATATATTGGCTATATATTTGATCCATCGAAATAATATATATGATTATGATGTTGGTCCGTATATATGTACGTGCAGAGGCGCACATGTTCTGGTGGTTGTATCGGAGCCCGCAGCGCGTGAACAAGGGCAGCACGCCATGGCCGACCGTGCTCTGGCTCCAGGGAGGCCCGGTAATCAATTAATTAAATTGTACTAGTACATATATTATATATAGTCATCCAGATGATTATATTGATTGCAGGCAGCTGGTTATATGGTTATATTTATAGTATGTAGCTGAAATTAATCATCCAGCTAGCTAATCAACAACCATGTTGGCTCAGCTCCAAAGTTATCGTACGTAGTACTACGTGCTGATAGTATTCATCTTGTGTTAACAAACTACTGATATTGCAGGGCGCGTCGGGCGTCGGTTATGGCAACTTCATGGAGATCGGGCCGCTGGACACCAACCTCAAACCCCGGCCATCCACCTGGCTCTCCAAGGCCGACCTCCTCTTCGTCGTAATATTCTTATTTGGTTTCTTATTTCCTGGAGAGATAGAGATAGATTTGGTGTAGCTTGGTGATGAATGAATTGAATGCTGCAATGAGATGAAATGGCAATGGCAGGACAACCCCGTGGGCACCGGGTTCAGCTACGTGGAGGGCGGCGACAGGACATTGCTGGCGCGCACGGACGCCGAGGCAGCGACCGACCTCACCACTCTGCTCTGTCAACTCTACCGCAGCAGCACGCTGCTACAGGGGAGCCCACTTTACATCGTCGCAGAGTCCTACGGCGGCAAGTTCGCCGTCACCACCGCATTGGCCGCGATCAAGGCCATCCACGCCGGCCGCCTCGCCGCCAACCTCGCCGGTACTTACACCCATCATATCGACCATTGCCCATTGCATGTATCTCTACTCATATACAGTAGTTTATTATAAGCCTACACCAAATTAATGTATGTATATGTAAACGATGACCCAATTTGCATTGTATTTATGCAGGAGTTGCGCTTGGCAATAGCTGGATTTCACCCGAGGACTCAGTGGTAAGTACTGGCTTAATACCCCCATCACAGCATGCATATATATATAGCTAGCTAGCAGTTAGTTAATTAGTCAGGAAAAGATCGAATATGGGATTTGATGGAAACAAACGGCCGGGTGCATATGTATGCAGCTATCGTGGGGGCCGTTGCTATACCAGGTGTCCCGCCTCGACGAGAACGGTCTCTACCTCTCCGACAGGTTAACTGACTACTAGTATTTATCTTCAGTTGCATGCAATTAGTTGCTACTAATTCATCAGTTAACTTGTTCCGTCCCAATTCAGTTTTTCTTTTTTTTTTTTACAAAAATGGATTAAGGCGACGTATAAATTAAACAAGGCAAATGCAAATGCAGGCTGGCGCAGCAGATCAAGGCGCAGGTGAAGGCAACACAGTTCCTGGAGGCCGAGAACACATGGCAGAGTCTGGAGTCCGTCATTCTCGAGGAAGCCAACTCCATCGTGCGTCTCACTGATCATATACGTATGCATGTGCATATATATATGTGATCGAATTATTAGTTTGTGACTGAGAAAATGATCGACTGAGTGGCTGCAGGACTTCTACAATTTCCTCAAGGACGACTCGTCGTCGGACGCTAATTTGGCAGCGGCGACGACGACGCAGCAGCAGCAGCAGCGGCAGAGGTTGCTGGCGTCGCTGGGGCAGTCGAGGAGGCGCTACTCCAGCTACCTGAGCTCCAAGGTCACAAAGGAAGGCGGCTTCGAGGGCATCATGAACACCGTCATCAGGGATAAGCTCCGGATCATACCCAAAAACGTCATGTACGTACCAACACTATTTTACATATGTATAATGCACAATGCATGCACATACAAATGATATACATGGGATCTCTGAATACAATTGATTGTCGTCCCATCTAACTTTAATTAATATGTAGCTGGAGAGAGCAGTCAGACGATGTGTTCGAAGCTCTTGCAGGAGACTTCATGAAACCCAGAATCCATGAGGTCGACGAGCTTCTCAAGCTTGGCCTCAACGTCACAGTCTATAGCGGACAGGTATCAAACTCAACTCTCTCTGCTACTCCTACATTTATGTATTGGTCTTTCATGTCATACACATGTGGATTTATCGCTATGTCTGATCCATTGACCAAATTACTTGATGTATGCCTGCATGTTCTTGCATAGATCAATAGATACTGGAGTACTACGCATAAAACCACCAACAATTGCTTGCACTATGGGCGGATCTACGGTATACCGAATAGGGGCTTGGTCCCCAGTTGATTTTACACCAAGCGGGGACAAAGGCCCCTAAACAAAATATTTCCTTAGCCTACCAGAGCAGTAGAACCCCATCCCCTTATCACTTTACTTCCTGCTTTTGTCCCTAGCTTACACTCAAATTCAATACCCAAACCTTACACATCATGAGTCCTGACTGTTGCTTTGCATGCATGGCACAGTATCATGCTTCAGCTGTCCGTCAGGAACTAACCAGGAAATGTGTTGTCACCTGTTGTTTTGTTTGTCCGTCCCCGTATTGCCTAGTGTCACATTAATTCATACTCGTACAAGGTACTGGCTCTAGCTGCATGCCAACTCTCAAGTGGCACATGCTCTTTGATCGCCAGAAACAATATATTCCACATGACAGATCGACAGCAGTGCATGTTGCACACCTGCTGGTATCATCAGCATCTCTAGTTCATCTATCGGATTCGTGTAATCTCAAGGTATCATCAGACTCACATACATATCTTCTATCAGGCTACCTACGTGCAGATGTATATGTGATGTGATATCCTTAGGCTTATCACGGGCATATATCTGGACGAATATGTGTATGTCAGCTCCACGCTTTCTTCTTGTACTCCTAACTTTTGTTTCTTGTACCAACACACAAAGGCCACCAGGAATATATAGTTGATTTAGCTTCATCTATTGGGAAAGACACAACCTACATCGTAACAGACACATGACCCCTGACATGTGTGTCTGTCCATTTTGTCTCAACTTCTGAACCATATTCTGGACATATATAGTTACTAAAAGCCAAATGCATCGCAGCAACCAGCTATATATATAAATAAATATATCTGAAGATAGCCAAAGTTTACCTTTCTTATAGTTAATTAATTGGCAATTGTTCATTCAGCTTGATCTGATCTGTGCGACCAAGGGAACACTGGATTGGATTCAGAAACTCAAGTAAGCCTTCGCAGCTTCTGCACAACCCCTCTCTCTTATTACTGCAGAATTAATGCATGAGAAGCAAATTACAAAGATAAGTGGTTTAATGGCCCATGCATGCCTGTTGTTTTTTGTCAGGTGGGATGGTCTGAAGAACTTCACAAGCTCACGCAGAGTGCCGCTCTACTGCAATGGTGGTGAAGCAGCTGGCACCCAAGCCTTCCTCAAATCTCACAAGAACCTCAAATTCTACTGGATACTAGGTGCTGGCCACATGGTAAGTAGTAACCTCTAGCTAGTATTCCAACACAAATACTAGTATATTAGAGTAACAATGGTATTATTGGAAACTGTGGTGTGTCAGCTACCCTGATTGCATGCAAGTGCAATTATTTTTGTGCAACCATAGCCATCAGGATTTGGACAGGCTAGATTCAGTGTGAGCTGGAAAGAGTGTGCATTCATGTAGTACTAGTAGCTGGTGAGAGTTTCTTCAAGGATCAATAGCAGCACATGCAGAAGCAATACAGTGCCTTTGAGAAAGACAAGAGGCCGGCAGGCACACATGCACCAACAGTGATAGATAGGGAGAGAAGGAGGGATCAGGGATGGAGGGAGCTTACTAGGACAGGCTGGTGAGCTGCTGTAGTGACTTCTTCAATGTTTGTCGATGCTGAAATCCATTTTCCTTCTCTTGCTGACAGGTACCAATAGACAACCCTTGCCCTGCATTGAAGATGCTTGGTGACATTACACAATCTCCTGCTCAGTAGAAAGAGGAGGATGACACTACATGCTGACACCAACTGAAGATTCTTTTTCTCCTTAATTTCTACTTCACCTTTTTACACAGAAAAGAAAAAAGATATCATAGCATTGATGAGACAAGAAAAGATAGCAGAGTGATATAAATAGAGAGAGAGAGAGAGAGAGAGAGAGATCTGTTTCACTTTATATTATAGTACTGGTGCAGCTGGTTTTTCGGTGACAGGGTACAATCGAAAATCAAAATTTATTGCATGCAGCTTGCATAGTGCAGCATTTTCCTGAGTCATGAACTGATATGACCTGACCTTGGTTTGATCTCTTCAATGCTCAACATCAATGCAAAGTCTGATTGCAGGATATCCAAAATAGCAATGAACCACGGCTTTGTTTAGTTAGGTTGTTTTTGAAAGTTTGATTGTAAAATTGGAATGATGTGATTGAAATGTTGTGTGTGTATGATAGGTTGATGTGATGGAAAAGTTGGAAGTTTGAAAAAAAAACTTGGGAACTAAACAAGGTCCACATCCTAAAATCGTCCAGTAAATGGTGTAACAGCTAACAAGTGCCAGAGTTTCTGAACAAATGTTCACTTCGAGACGGTAACAATGTTACAAATGAATGAAAATTGAGCCCCTGATTTCGCAAACAAAAAGGGGCCAGCAACGCAATGTGAAGAATCTGAAACCCTTCTCAAATTCTACTATAGTATAGCACACAACTTTAGTATTCAGCTCTGCTGAAGAAAATTAGCTGTTCTGCATGCTACACCCATTATTTCGACCCCCTTTGTTTCATGGCCTGCACTGCAAGCTAATATCTGAAAATCCAAATCCAAGAGCAAGATGACTGCAAAAATGTTGCATGTATAACTATACTTTCTTAATTTTTTGTTCAAGCTATTTACCACTGCTCGAGTTCTAAGGTATTCTTGGATACAACAAAATACAGGATAATATGTATAAAACTGCATCCCAGTAGCCTACCCTTTTCCCGTCTTACTTCAGTTTCAATTTGTCCAGCTCCTTGTCCCAGTTAAGACCAAACATTTGGCGCCCAAAGGGCACTATCAGATTGTATCGGAAAACCTGTAACATTTGAGAAAAATAAAACTTTAGATTAGTCCATTCTGTTCTAGTCATTAAGCATACACAGGCGGGCAGGTAGCCAATAGCACCTTGTCATTTATTTGGCAAATTTGTTCCTGAAGTAGTCTGCAATCATCATGCCAGGTAGAACGATCATCCTCAGAGCGGTTCACCCAAGCCTTCCTCAATGCTGATCTCCATCGTGCAATCATGCCTCGAATTTCCTTGTTCAGCTCAACCCATTCGGGTGCGCATCCGTTCCTTGAAAGTATTCTGTAAAGGGTGTCTTCTGCAGGATCAGCATGAGGGTTTGAATTGAGGTTTAAAGGTTTTCCCTTCCCTGGTAGGTTTTCAAAATGCCCTTCTTCCATTGAATGCCATATTCTTTGTTCCACAACATTGATTATATCAGTCTCAGATCTGCAACAAACAAGAAAGTTACTAGTCATGTGACAATCCACAGTATTTGACAGTTGATTCAATTAGTGATGCAGAAACGTCAGGTTTACCAATGAGAAACAAGCCTAAACATGTGCGTATTACACAATTTGGCTAATTAGTGTATGCATCAACTGATGTAGAAGCCAAAAGATCAGAATGAAGGGATCAAGGAATGTGCGCACCAACTATTGGCTAGATTGATTGCTATGCTAATGTACATGGTAAACTTTTTACAGCAACCAGAGGAAGAAACACATAAGATAGCTTGACAAAAGGACCACGCAGCAGAAACATTTTAAAAATGATCATATGCT
Organism: Oryza officinalis; assembly: GCA_008326285.1. Lineage (NCBI taxonomy): Eukaryota > Viridiplantae > Streptophyta > Magnoliopsida > Poales > Poaceae > Oryza > Oryza officinalis. The sequence goes on along the minus strand of BDMV01000008.1, from coordinate 40,274,991 downwards.
GTCTTGTACCTAAGCTTAAACATGTTGTGAACAAGACATTTTTGAACCAATATCACACTGTCACATAGGTATGCAGTTTTCAACATTGTCTATCTTGTTGGTTGAGGCCAGTGATAATTAATTCATCAGCATTGTTACATACTGACTAATGAGCACCACCATAAAGATAATTTTAATTGGCGTTGTACAGTATCATGAAAGATGGGAAGTGTTTTGGAACATTTATAGGCACTCAGTCGGTCCGTCATTGTCCATTGCAGCTGCTTGTAAGCAACAACAACATTCAGTATGCAGTTTTGGCTGTTGTTGTTGCGAAACTGAAGGAAATCCATAAGGTATAACAACTGTAACGTTGATCAGGCAGGAAAATTAAGTGGTGCAGTCATGCAACGTTCCACTACAAGCCTTGTAGTGATTGATTGCCCCTAACAATGTTTTTTTTTACAATCGAAATAAGGCATGTATCAGCACAAATGCTTGCCCAGGCTACGAGGCTCCTCTAACTTTAGTCAGAGGCGATAGGTAGAAGAAGAGAATGATATTAATTTCAGTGGTCAATTCATTGACTCTGTTTTGATGCTGATCGAAATGAAATGGAAGTTTTAGATGATTAAATCAAGCAATTCGCTACAAACCGACTATGATAATAATACAAGCAACGAGACAAGGCAATAATACGCTAGACCCTCTTGTTCGTTACGAGCCTACCGAAGAATGAATTTTACAGGGCGGAGGGGGTAAGTATATATACCTGACGGCGTTGGCGCGGCCGCGGAGCTCGGGAGGGAGCTTGCGGTCGGTGACGGCGTCCATGACCGCGGCCAGGCGGTGGTGGGACGAGGGCTTCTTCTTCTTTTCGGAGGAGGGCCCAGGGGAGGCCGGAGATTCCGGCGCCCAGGGCGAGGACCAGAAGGCCCTGCAGCGGGCGGGCGCCAGGAGGCGGCGAGTGGCGGCGGCGGCGGCGGCGATCGCCACCGCCATGGGAGACCCAAGAGAGGAAGGAAGCCTTTTGCGTTGATTTGGTGGAGGCCCATGAATACTACACACATTAACATTAGTAACGGAAAGGAAAAATACCGGGCCCATTGATTCCCACGTGGGCTGGGCCGAAGACGGTCCAAGTAGTTGGTCCAGAAAAAAAAGATTAAGATTTGGTGGAGAGGAGAGGGTTGAACGATTCCAGCGGCTTCCTCTCGTGGTGGTGGTGCTGCGCGATCATCTCGATCGATCTCTCTCAAGTCTCACCTCGCTGCCACCGTTGTTCCTCCTCAACACGCGCCACGCCATGCATTCCAGCAACTAGCTAGATGCTCGATCATCTATATAAAACGACGCTACCAACTACGACCTGATCGATCGCTGCTGCGACGTACGTTGTTGATCATCGACCACCGGAGAAGAAGGTACGATCGAGGAGGGAGATCATAGCAAGCAGATCAGAAATCGAGAGATCAGTATTATTAATCTTGATACTAGCTAGCTAGATATATATATATATATATAAGATTGTTTCGATCGATCGGGACGATGGCTGCTTCATCTGCTGACATGGAGAGGATCTTCAAGCGGTTCGACACCAACGGGGACGGGAAGATATCGCTGTCGGAGCTGACGGACGCGCTGCGGACGCTGGGGTCGACGTCGGCCGACGAGGTGCAGCGCATGATGGCCGAGATCGACACCGACGGTGACGGCTTCATCGACTTCAACGAGTTCATCTCCTTCTGCAACGCCAACCCTGGCCTCATGAAGGACGTCGCCAAGGTCTTCTGATTTCTCATCGCATCGCATCGAATCGCATCGCTTCGATCATATTTTTCATCATTTATTTATAATCTCCATTCCTTCCTTTCATTTCTACCAGCAGCCTGCAGCCTGCTAGCTGCTTCATTATTTTCTAATCCAATATTTATTTGGATACATTCCTTGATGTTTTATTTGTACCTCGCGCATATATAGGTTAATTAATTTCTGTGTTTCACTTCACTATATATTGTACTACGACTGCCTTTTTTTTCTTCTTTCTCTTCCTCTATATAAAAACATATTACTACTCAATTGAACTCTGAAATGTTTCAGTTTTATGTTCATTAATTCAGATTTCAGAGGTGCTACCTAGCCTGTGTATGGTTTTTTCTAGGCTTGTCCGCGTCTATATGGTTGTGTGTTTGTTTTATGGTTATAGTTGGATAGGATATGAATATTCATATTGCCAAGAATACGTACGATGATCTAATGTTTTATATGGTTGAGTGGATATGGACCATCCCTTTTTTTTCTCTAGATGGATGAGAAACATGCCTTAATTATCGCTAATCAAATACTACGTAGTAAAGATTAAGATTAGCAAATGTACAAGATTAGTAGATGTGGATATCATTTGACCGGATGAGTTAATCCAACATCTTTGTAAAATATTCTCTCTCCGAACTGTCCTATTCACCCTTTCCCATAAACCAAACACATTCAAAAGTTAAATGATCATCTCGTATCCAAAGATATCATTGGAACCACTTTTAGATGGTTATTTCTCATCCAGAGATATTTCTCCAGCAAAACATATCCTACATACATGTTACAGGTTTAAACATTTACAACACAATACATACTAGGAGTAATTAATTTTAGTTGAGATTTAGTAGTAATTTATTTTTGTGATTCGGTAGTTACATGCTAGGAGTAGTACGTACATACATACTGTTGTATGTATGGGATTCCAATTTGGTCACATCGAAGTTAGAAGAATCGATGAAGCATGCACTACATATGCCTCCCATAGGGGAGTCTGAATCATTCCCAGCTTTGAATCTATACATTCATCATGTATTCCGTTCAAAGTCAGTTCCGGCCGGCCGGCCGGCAAGCAGTGCACCACGCACTGCTACCCTCGATGGATCTGCTGCTGCTGCTGCTGCAATTGCAATGGAATCGTGGAAAGGAAAAATGAAAAGGGATAGCTAGCCAGGAGTACTATGCTTGTTTGACAGAGGGGGAAGATTCGATCAGGGAGCAAAGCACAGAGCACTTGATGCATCCATGGCGATGGCGATCGATGCATGCGCCCGGCCATCATCAACTTGGATATAGCTAGTACCTTGCTTTTACGGCTGCCGGCTGCCCAGCCGACTGACTACTGAAGCCGGCCATGAGAGAGATCGATGGAGTACGTACCTGCTGTGTCTGTGTGCTGTAACCGTATGTGTTATGGTATATACTAGCTAGTAGCAGTAAATCATCATATATACCACCTGCTGCATTATTACTACTCAAGCTAGTATATTCGGTACTACTATCTTATCGCAGTAAAGTAGTGTTCCCTCGGTCCCTGTCACATCTTATAATTAACTTATTTTAAAACTGAGAAAGTAATAAACTATCCAAATATATTCGAGTTGACCGTCGTACAGTGGTATCGTACTGCTTACAGCCTTCTACTTCACTAGATGGGATGGAGTGTTAGGATTATATGTTTGACATGAAGAATTAATTAATTAAACTATAACTATGCTTTGCTAGTATTGTTTTAAAATAAGTTTATTTTTCACTCATCCATACACACAAATACAAACTATAAAAACCAGAATATCCTCACTTTCTCAAATCCCAAATCCCAATGTAATTATTCATCTCTTTATTTATTTTTAATATATTTATTTTTTACTTTCACAAATTTTGACGTAATGATTATTAAAAATAAATTTATTTTGAAATTAATAGGAGGAGCAAAAATAAATTTATTCTGAAACGAAAGATGTAAGTCATTAGTCAATACCGACAGATGCATGCAGCTGTGTGACAGTAGCTATTGCTACTCCCTCCGTTTCAAATTATAAGTTATTTCAACTTTTTTAGAGAGTCAAAGCATCTCAAGTTTAATCAAATTTGCAGAGAGAATTATAAAGATTTATGACATCAAATAGGTATACTATGAAAATATAATTAACAAAGAATCTAATGATACTTATTTGGTATCATAAATGTTATTATTTTATTATATAAATTTGGTCAAATTTGAGATGTTTTGATTCTCTAAAAAATTAGAATGACTTATAATTTGAAACAGAGAGAGTACTAGCTAGAGGCAAATGCGAGCATACTCGATCGATCGAGCGTCTGTGTTGGAGATGAATTTTTATCCTTCACGAGACATCATATTCCCTCGTTTCTCACATACAACCTAATTAAATAATTATTAGAAATTTTGAAAAAGAATTGACAAGATATTCACGTATGTGCACTAACGCGTATATATATAGAGGAATTTTATAACTCTTGAGAAAATATCTCGAGATACCTGATATCTTGATATCTAAATATAGGTATCAAATTTTACACTACAAATATGATATTTTCAGATATCTTTTTAAAAATAATAAAATTATCCATATATATATATAGGTTTAACAACGAAGTAGCCATCTTGCGTAGGCAAGGCAATTTGATGGAGGATTCCACTTTTGCTAGTAATTACTTTTTGTGCTCCACTTTTGCTAACTAGCTTTGGGTTTGAGTAAAAACTACCAAGCTTTTTTATTCCTACAAATTTCCTGCAGTTCACACAGCCTGCCTGCCGGCTTTCTTGCTTTGCTTGCTCCTTATCATTCGATCGATCGATCGATCGCTAGTTCTGTGTGTCTTCCTGTCTCCTACGTGCGTGCTCAGTTCAATATAGGCTCCGTTACCGAGAGCTAGCAAGCTGTTGGCCTGCCTCCCAGCTGTTTCATCATCTTCTACTACTATGCTGCTGCATGCCTGCAACTGTTATACATTATAACTAGTTTGATTACACGACTAACATCGTTATATTTTTTTTATATAATAGCATATATATTTTTATTTTTTATTAAAATATTAATATGACAACATAATTTTAAATTTTGTACTAACTTGACCAAAATATGTATATAAGTGATAGTAATTATAATTATTTCTAAACTATAGGACTATATGTACTTGTACTCTAGATTATTCTTTCAATATTTATTATTTTTTAATTATAAAGTTTTGTTGTTTATAAATTTTATTCCTACATGGACTTTAACCATTTCTTTCAATATTTTTTATTTTTAAATTATAAATTTTAGTTATTTCTAAATTGTATTTCTATATAAACTTTAGACTTCTTTTTCAATATTTCTTTTTTTCTAGTTTTGAATTTTTTTATTCGTAAATTATATTTTTATATGGACTCTAAACTCTTCTTCCAAATATTCTTTATTTTTTAATTTTAAATTTCAGTTATTTCTAAATTGTATTGCTATATGGACTATAGACTCTTTTTTTAATATTTTTTATTTTTTAATTTCAAATTTGAGTTATTTATTAACTATATTCCTATATGGACTCTAAACTCTTCTCCTAATCTTACTTATTTTTTAAATTTAGAATTTTAGTTATTTATAAATTATATTTCTATATGGACTTTAAACTCTAAACTCTAGTTTTAATTTTTTTTTAATTCTAACTATTAATTAATTCTAAATTCCTATATGGACTCTACACTCTTCTTTCTATATTCCTTATTTCTGAATTTTATTATTTATAATTGTATTTATGTATGGATCCTAAACTCATATTTAAATATTGCTTAATTTTTAAATCTGAATTTTAGTTATTTTTAAATTATATTCTATATGGACTGTAAACTCTTCTTCTAATATTTCTTATTTTTTAATTTTGAATTATAGTTATTTATAAATTATATTTCTATATGGACTCTAAACTCTATTTTTATTTAAATTAGTTCTAAGTTCCTATATGGACTATAGGCTATTCTCCCAACATTTCTTACTTTTTAATTATGAATTTTCTTTATTTCTAAATTGTATTTCTTTGTGGACTCTAAACCTTCTTTCAATATTTATTTTTTTATTTCAAATTTATCATTTCTAAATTATTCTATATGGATTCGAGACTCTTGTTCCAATATTTCTTATTTTTTTAATTTAGAGTTTTAGTTATTTCTAAATTGTATTTCTATATGGACTCTAATCCTACTTCAATTTTTTTTAATTTCAATTAGTTCTAAATGGTTTACCTATATGGACTCTAGTCTCCTCTTTTAATATTTCTTATTTTAAATTTTGAATTTTAGCTATTTTTAAATTGTATTTTTATATGAACTCTATTTTTTCTTTTCTCTTATTAACTTACTTTAATAAGTTAATAGATTCTGATAGGATATTCCTGCAACTACCTGCAATTCGCTGCCTATATGTGTGAACTATACTTCCTCCGTCCCATAAAAAATCAACCTAGAATGAGATGAGATGTTTTCGAGTACAATGAATCTGGATAAAGGTTTGTCCAGATTTATTGCAGTAAAAAACATAACATCTCATCTTTGTCTCCGTTCAAATTTATCATACTGAAAACATACCATTTCATTCAAGGGTGGTTTTTTACTGGTACACTCCATATTCGCTAGCTAGCTAGTTGTGTCACTGTCAAGGTCTAGAGCTAACTCTTTTCTTTGTTAATTTGCTGGACAAACACATGAATCCAAGCCAACAAGTTGCTGTCTGATCGATCAACCTCTAGCTCCTGAGGGGATCAAAATGTACTAACTATGCTTATATAAATAGTTTCCGAGTGTTGCGTCTCCCTTGGACTCTGCTGCATGCATACAGCACAGAACAGTCAGGTCAGTGTGAACAAACACTCTGCTGCAGCAAGCATGTAGTATGTGTCTGCTTGGAGTATATATATGATTGCCGCCTTATTAATTTCTAGCTAGATATGATGCGTTGAGTATACTTTCACCCAAATTGCTATACATATTATCGGTGCGTATGGCCTACGTTCGACTCAACTATTACATAAATATTACATAAACACAGTTGCTATTTTTTTTTAGCTCACATGAAAAAAAGCTAAGTGCAAGGATTGATGGATGAGGCGTGATCGAATACTAGTCGTACACACTGATCGTATGTATAGCAGGACTCTACTTTCACCCGCATAGATCCTTGCTCGCCTCGATAAACAAGCCGGCTGCGTTCTTTTCAGTTAGTGTAGCTTAGCTACTTCTCGTTTTTCATTAACACGTTTTTCAAACTTTTAAACGGTGTATTTTACGTGAAATTTTTTATATATAAGTTATTTTAAAAAATATAATTAATATATTAATAATTTTTATATTAATACTTAATTAATCCTATGCTAATTACGTTTTTTGTTTTACATAGGGACGCAGCTTCCTATCTTACAATTCAATCAGCAGTGTAGGGAAGTCTTGACTCTTGAGCAAAATTAATCCGAATGTATGCAGTAATCTAGCTAAAAACCCAGTTGAGGGCTTGAGGTGACATACCTGATTAAATCCTACTGTAGCTTACAAATCCTAAACGACGAGTATATATTGCTCATCACACTTGTGCCAAGGTGGACACAAAGGAGTTTTTTCATGTCACGGTTCATGAATTGATGGAGCCTTTCCTAAATTTGTTTCATATTCCATAGGAATTTCTTATGAATTTTCTGAGTCCCTTTAATTCCTTTTCTCCAATTGGGGTACTTAGGAAATTTTTTTCCATAATTCATTGCATTGTCCGAATTGAACTTCTTTTATTTTCACACAACAAGCATGTGATCAATATACTCAAGTATATATATTCCTACTGAAATAAGTGAATAATGGAGTTCTTCAGCAATTAACAAATGTTGGCTTTTGAGGGAGTGCATTATGCAAAGAAGTACACATTATAGACGGGCTCCGATCCTGCTACTCAAGTACTAAAGCATGACATTAAGGTTTGGATGTGTACTTAATCATTAATGCCACAATTAATGGGGCCCGGCCGGTGTGTGCTTAGGTCTAAAATAAACGCTAGCTAGCTAGCTAGATATAATTAAAGTTGTGAATGATATGTACTAATGGCAGACATGTATGTAGTATCTTTACATCATTGCATATGCAAAGATTCATATATAATCAACCGATCAAGACTACTGCATGCCCTCCACTACCAGGCCCTTAATTGCATGTATTCTATCTTTCGCTGAAGAAAATGAAGCTAACTGAGGCACCAACAAATTAATTACTTCCTAGTTCTAAAATATAACAACTATTAGCACTCAGAATTTGTTCCAGAATATAACAATTTATTCATCAATAATTTTTTCTCAACTAATCACAACCCTCCACCATTTAATTTTTTCACCTATCTTCATTTTTCAACTAATCACAACTTTTCTCTATTTAATTCTATATATTTCTTCACAATCGTGTTCAACCTTAAAATTTTTTATATTCTAGGATGGGATGGAGGTAGCATGCAATTAGCGTAGTGTGCTGGAGTGCAAACTGTTTCAATAAACTGATGGAAAGAGCTACTACTAGCTGGAATTAATATTCAGAGATTCGGGCAAACAGCCTAAAGGTTCCGTAGGCAATGAACTCGAAGCGAATGAAAGCAAGAATTATCAATCTGAATTCAGCATTGTACTCTGGAAAAATGAAATCAAAAGTGACGGCAGGACAGGATCGATGGATAGATGTGACAATGAGCAGTGATAGCTTAGCTTGCTTAATTAGCAGCTAGTGGTGGAAATGTTGGTGCAACGAAATGATCATATCGATCGATCCATCACCAACGAACATTATTGTACAGTAAGAAATAAAGGGCGCTAGCAATCGATCTGTTGCTGGCTAGCCAGGGCATCAGGGAAACTGATCGAATTAAGGAAGATATGCTAGCTTAATTGCTGCTATCTGCTAGTGCTGCATGGCACATCGATGCCAACCCTGTCGGCCTCATCAACCTGCATATCTGATCTCTATGCACTATGCAATCTCCAGAGATGAGATTCAGATTAGATTTTCTTGCCCGGCCCGGCCGTGCAACTGAGCTAGAACCATATATATATGATCAAAATCCATGATTTGTTCAACACTGCACCTTAATTGTCTTCAAATAAACTAAAGCAACGAACTCAGTCTCATGCATCGATCTGTCACATGCAAGCTAGTAATTAATAGGTCTCTACTATAGCTAGGGATTGAGGAATAGGTAGAGGATCTCGAATGAGATGAATGCTAGCTTCCACAGCATGAGGTCAGTAAACAGAAGACTGTCTGCACTTACATGCATTTCCATGGTGATGGTGGCAGGATATTAATTCCAGCAGGCAGGCAGCATGATATGAAGCTAAGCTTCAGTTCCAGGTGCAAGCATGCTCAGGACCACTGGTCCAATGTATCGACACTTGTCCATGTGTTGAGAGTCGATCGCATGTTGTGACACTAGTGTTAATTATGCTGTCCATCAATGATCGCGTCAGATCCACCATTAGCTTGCTAGGTTAATAAACTAGCTACAGATCGACATGAACCCGGCCGGGGACCATCGATCTCATTAGTAGATTAATTACTAAACTGTTATGTTTCAGAATATATATTCAGACGTACAGTCAAGTTCAGGCCCGCAAAATTCAGTACAAGTACTAGCTTCAGAGATACTACTATACATAAGTATATAGCTGAACTGAATCATGGATCTCGCCTTGAAAAGTTGAAAGGAAGAAAACAAGAGAAACCCCGCAACCATAAATTAAATTAAACGCCGTTCCAGTAATTATAGCTGCTGCTGATCGACATGGATCAAGTAGCTCCTTCCTTTGGCTCAGTTGTCAGTTGAGAGATTATTGCAGGTGTGACCGAGTCTGAATATACACATGAACGATCGAAATGGAGTCATGAAGATGCTAGCTAGCTAGCTTCACCTGGAATCTCAAGTGCATGAGGATATATCTGGGATTGATGCATGTAATTAGTACTCCTAGTAGCAGTGAATCAAGCTAATGAATGATGTTACTAGTACTAATTAAAAGGAAGGAGGCGGAGATCGAGTGAGGTTGGTACGGCATGAAAATGATGATGGTGTGTCGCAGCAGAGGCGAGCAGCATGTCCCAGCAAAGCAGGAAAAAGCCTGATCCTGGCACCTGGCCAGCCCGGACCGATCGAATATACCCAACTATAGTTAATAAAGCAGCAATTTCAGTCTTCTTACACACTGATGTTGTGCAATTGTTGCATCCATTGATCGACCGACCATAGTGGTAGTGGGAGCTCCATAAACTAAACTAACACATATCCAGGACATGCATGCATGCACAGACCCCATATATAATTCATTCATTCACTCGCCTCAAAGTTTCTGAAAAGACACTACGGAATGGAAATTACATGGTTGAAGCCCTTTGCATTTCCTCTGTCTGGCGGCAACTTTTTTCTCTCCTTGCTTGCTTTTGCACTCTTTTCTTTTGTGTTTCTCTTTTCCCCTGCTTTTCTGGAGCAGATCTGCTCGGTAGAGGAGGCATTCTTACATCACTGGAGTAGCCTTTCTTTTTCTTTGTTCCCTAGCTATGATCGATTTTCTCAGTGCATCAAATTAAGTGATGACTGCTGGGTGCAATGCATCAATGAATTACTATAGTATGCAACTACTAGTAAATTATTAGTAGTAGTTTATACTCTATATACCAGCAATAATTAATGTACTTATCCAAAAAAAAAAAGTCTGCATGCATATGCAGCGTCAGCTTAGAGTGTGTTTGGTTGCAAAGATATTCCTGTATGAGACTGAGAGATATCCATCCAAGTTTTAGATGTTGTTTGGTTGAAGAACAAGATGAATGAGACGGTCTAGAAAAGAGAATATCCTCTCAATATTCTAGATGAAGGGATCAATCTCTTTTCACCGGATGAAGCCATTCACCTTTGCCTTTGTCTAGAATGCTAATAAGTGCATGGTTAGTGAGTTGATTAGAATACGATTCATAATATTAACATGTTTTGCTATTAATGAGTAGTTAGTATGGCAAGCTTAGTGTTGAAAATTGTTGATTCGTATGACTCACTATTATTATGCCAACTAAGATATTATAAATAGTTAATCATTTTTATCTCATCTGTCCTCGTTTTACCAACCAAACAAAAAATTTGAATCAGGCCTATCTTACAAAATATGGATGGTTATATGTCATCCCCTTGAAGAAAAAGGCCCTTAGCTAGCTTACTTCTATGACGGCCTCACCTCTGTCGAACTGCATGAACTTGGCTTCGCTACAGCTATTCAATTTCAGACTTGCGATAGCCGATTGATAACGAGTTCTAAGAGCGAACAGTGGCTGGCACCCCTTTTTCTTCAATTGCAATAGGACTGCAAGATATCATATCGCAGCTATAGCAGCCGTCTCGATCAAGACTACAAAATCAAACAGGAAGTATCGAATAAAATCATGCATGCGGCGCCTGAATGTGAATGAACATAGAAATGACGATTCTATTTGATGACAAATCTCCCATCAGGTAGTCTTGATCAGAGAATTAATTAAGGACGTGTTGGAAGACATTCCGAGGCCCTACAACTATACATGCACTGCAGCACTGCAGTGGGCTTTCTTCATTCGCTCGATCCATGCAGATGAACTGGTTCATTAATTCTTGAGAGGATATCTAATGCATCGATCGATCATTTGGGATCATATAATAATTAATATCGATCGCTGTCTATGTATCAATCTTGAGCAGTATGGTATGTCGCCGGTGGTCGGCTAGCTGCAGGTTAGTGGAGACGAAGGGAGTGGCGCCAAACGAGAGAAAGATCGAGATGCGATGAAAGAGGCCAGTCCAGGCACTAGCTATAGTTCGATCGTCCTGTCTCTTCACTACTCGAATGCAACATCAAAATAAAGTGACTCGACACTAGTGATGATCGATCGATTTACTAGCTGCGTGCATGCTAGCTAGTGTAGTACGCGCGCGTGCACACATCAACATTTCACTTCATGCACAGCACTAGTTTTGTTTTCCAAGCATCATGCGCAGTAGTATAATGTTCATTATAAGGCGTACTATCCAATTCCAATTGGTAATTCCGTTTGGCCGCTTGATTAATTTGGAGATGCTAGCAGCAGGAGAGATCATCGATCGATATGCGCATATCTATATTGCTTTAAAAGAGACTATTGGTGACGATGGTTTTATCAACTCTCAACTAGAGTTTAATATATCGTTTGAGCCATTTTGTATTTGGGGCACCGAAACGACCAAAATTTTCAAAATTTCGGTTATTTTGATCCGAAATTATTTATTTATTAACAAAATTTGGTCAAATGTGAATAAATATTATCAAATTCACAAAAATATGAAAAAATAAGAAAATTTCGGCCGAAATAATAGGTATCGAGAGGGGTGGGTGGGTGTTCCGATAGAACGAAAATTTTGTTCCGGAATTTTGAACCCTGCCCTCACCAACTCCCTGCAAGAAAAAAAAGGTTAGGTCTATAGTGCTCACATTTCAACCATCCTCAACCAACTCTACTTATTTAAGAAAAAAATAACAATGTGGGGCCAAAGAGTTCATATTCCCTAATAATCCATTTTGGTTTATTTGGAACTAAAAATTAATTTATAGGTAAAACTTATATATATATGTTTTTAACGACTTAAAAACCAATGCTAAAAAAACACGTTGAAAACATCTTAAAATTTAGTTTTGGCTTTGGCTTATTAGGGCAACCGATGAGACTTTTAGTAACAAAATGTTATGTAGCAATTAAAAGATAATATGTGCAAAAAATAATGGTTATAACAGGTTATCCATGTTATTCTTATTGTACTTGCTATTAGGCTTCGTGTTTTATTCCTCTTAACTTGCTGTGAATTCCTCGAAAAGGGTAGTTGTTGACGCCGAATCCGTACCGCCGATGAGGATCCGGCGTGCGGACACACGAAGGCCTGAGAGATCTGCTTAGCTCCAGTGCAGGTCCTAAAATTGATGAAGCGCGGACGTGCCAGTCAGTTTGATCCTGCCACTGACAAGATATGCAAAATAGCAGAACATATAGTGTATCGGCCTATCGGCCGATAGCAAAAACAGCCTATCGGCCGATGAGCCGATAGGGCAAAAACAGCCGATCGGCCGATGAGCCGATGGCATGGTTCCAGCCGATGCCGATGCAGTTAGGGTTTTGAACCATCGGCTGTGTACTGAACAAACATCTATATAGAAACGATCGGCCGACGATAACATGATGATATAGCAATGTAATATAGCATAATCCAAATATATGATAAAATAAACATTGATCTAAATATTAAAGCATACATCGGCCAAAGGTCCGATGGCATAAACTTCCAATAAGCAGATAAACAATAAATACTCTGTTGTCATCGGCCAGATCCAATCTATATGTAAAACTCTTAGGCCGATGCAACATCCAGATAACTCACCGGCTGAAACCCCGGTGAAACCCTTATTGGCAATCGACAGGCAGGCTAGAGATTACAGTTCTAATCACGACTTAGCGGCACTAAGTATGAAAAGAAACGCAAGATCTAGACAATCAAGCCCTCGACTGATTTTCAGGGTGATAGATACCTTAGCCAATTTAATCTAGCAAGGCGATTTAGTCAATACCGGCGTAAACCCTAAAGCGAATCTCAGCCGATAAAACTAAATCGAGAAGCCGAATCAGATTGACTAAGATATATGATAGTAGGTGTTTACGTTGACGAGATTAGAACGTCGAAGCCCTAGCCCCGACAGCGCAGGCAGTCATAACGAGACTTACCCCTTGCGGGAAGGGCATGAACTCGCCGAAGAAGACGAAAAGTAAAGATTGGCGATGCGCCGAAGTTGTATTGATCGTGAGATGATTTTACATGAACCTTGGGCTTACATATTTATACCCATAGACTAACAAAGATCATAACAGATTACGACTCAAACTTTTCTAAAGATAAAAACAAACAAATAAACTCTTCCTAATTAAGAGATACAAGCCGCATCCTTCTTGAACTCGGTCTTCTCTGGATAAGATCTTCCCGAATCTAACAAGAATCTGACTGCTGAAAATATGGATAACTCCTATCGGCCGCTTGTAGACCTCTGAAGCCGATACAGACTTTGAGGCCGATATTTACTCTGAGCCGATACACAAACTAGGCCGATGATGACTTTGGGGCTTACCAAATTCTAGCGTTAACAGTAGTTCACAGCCTGGCCGGAAATTTATGGCTCCAGGATCTGGAACCTTCAACCGGTCCTTTCGGTCTGGGTGAGAGTGCTAGTAGGGTTGGTTTCGACCAGTTGTATTTAACTATTGTAATTGAAGAATTTTTTAGGGACACCTATTTATCCCTCTCCTCTCTGGGCGATATCTACATGCTTTCATTTACTGCTATATTGCACCATTTCTTCCCAATTCAGCAAGCATACAACATCTCACATAAATTGAAATCCAAATTTAAAAATCCAAATTTGTCAAATTCTTTTTTACATAGACTAATATTTGATCCACATGTTTGTAAAGTGATATATGGTTGGGTGATATCTATAATTTTTTTAAAAAAATCATAAGTAGCTGGACATATAGCATGCATGCATGCAATGCAAAAAAAATAAAGATGCATCGCCTTGAAGGTGTATAAACGGATATTAATAGGAAAAGTGTTTTAATCCCTTCAGAGGATATCTCTTGTTTCTTACATACCACATAAATAGTTATCAAAAAACTTGAAAAAAACTGAAAACATAGATTAATATGAAATATATCACTTCATAAACATGTAAGGCTAAATTCAACTTATACAAGTTACAACAAAAAAATAAATTAAACTGAAAATAGTCAATGTACATTCACAGTTATATTTGTTATTTTTGTTACAATTTGTAAAGGTTGAATTTGAACTTGGATATTTGTAAAGTGATATATTTCATATTAATCTATGTTTTTAATTTATTTTAAATTTTTTGATAACTATTTATGTGATATGTAAGAAACGAGAGATATCCCCTAAAGGGATTAAAACACTTTTCCTATTAATTCCGAGAGTACGTCTCTCATGAGAGATGGCGGCTCGGTGAAGTCTGAAGACGTACTACTCTTTGTGTGGTGCTCTATATATGTGACGCTCCTCATCTCCAAAGCTGCATGCTAGCTAATATAATTAAGCTCCCCTCCCTATCTAACTAGCTGTCTCCTTCCCTTCCGGCCGGCCGGCGAGGGGTACGCGCGGCGGAGCTAGCTAGCTAGAGATAATATCATCGATCGAGAGAGAGAGATTATTAGAAGGTATTGTATTAGGTAGGTAGTAATTATTATTAGAATTAATGGCGGCGGCGGAGGCGGATGCACGGAAGGTGTGCGGGTTGCCGGAGCGGGTGCAGCTCCATGGGGCGATGCTGGCGCTGCAGTTCGGCTACGCGGGGTTCCATGTGGTGTCTCGGCTTGCCCTCAACATGGGCATCAGCAAGCTCGTCTTCCCCGTCTACCGCAACATCATCGCGCTCGTCCTCCTCGTCCCCTTCGCCTATTTCCTCGAGAAGTAACTTAACAACCTCTCATTTTCTTAACCTAGCTACCTCTGTAGGTAGCTAACACTAACAATGTGCACGTACGTACGTACGTGGATGCAGGAAGGATCGGCCGCAGCTGACACTCACCTTCGTGGTGCACTTCTTCCTCCTGGCGCTCTGCGGCATCACCGCCAACCAGGGCTTCTACCTCCTGGGACTCGACAACACCTCCCCCACCTTCGCCTCCGCCATCCAGAACTCCGTCCCGGCCATCACCTTCGCCATGGCCGCCGCGCTCCGTATCGAGCGTGTCCGCCTCGACCGCCGCGACGGCGTGGCCAAGGTGCTGGGCACGCTGGCCTGCGTCGCGGGCGCCTCCGTCATCACGCTCTACAAGGGCCCCACCATCTTCGGTCCCAAGCTGCAGGCGGCCGTGGCGGAGGTGCCGTTGAGGGCGGCGATCGCCGGCGAGGGGAAGAACTGGACGCTGGGTTGCCTGTACCTCATCGGGCACTGCCTGTCGTGGTCGGGGTGGCTGGTGCTGCAGGCGCCGGTGCTGAAGAAGTACCCGGCGAGGCTGTCGGTGACGTCCTACACCTGCTTCTTCGGCGTCATCCAGTTCCTCATCATCGCCGCGTTCATGGAGAGGGACGCCGACGCCTGGGCATTCCACTCCGGCTCCGAGCTCTTCACCATCCTTTACGCCGTACGTATCTCGATCGATCACCTACCTATCTATACCTACGTATACGATCCGATCCATATGCATGCATTACTGGTCTTTCGATTAATTATTCCTACCTCCATATATCAACATGCAAATTTAATTTATTTACTGATCAGCTCCTCATCTCATCCCAACCTAAGCTAGTGGACCATTCATACGTGCAACGATTAATTCATTAAGCTAAGCTATATATAGCCTACTTTGTGTTAGATAGTTAATTACATCTGCACCCGCTGATGGTCATTTTAGTGACAATCATTCTGTAGACAAGTACTGTACTGGATTAAAAAAATCCATATATATATACTATTATGCTATACTAGGGATACGTGCTATTGCAAATGTCCATATTATATTTGTACTGCTTTAGTTAATTACTCCATCTATCACAATTTGATAATCATCTAAAATTTTTAAGATTTTTCTAAAATAATTATCATCTAACAAAGTCTCTTCGTTAATTTATTTGTATCAAGAGTAGCATCGTGAAATGTCATACATACGTATGTATTCAACCAATCAAAATTAAATACTATTTCCACTTGGTATATATATCTGTCAGTAAAGTAATGCAAACTGATTTCTGCGGCGGCAGCAGAGTATTATAGCAAGCATATGGTGCAACAAAGAAGTTAGCTGTACAAAAGACCACTTTTTGCCCGTAGGATGACATGCTGGGTTGTACTATATACTATCAATCAGGCCCTTAAAGCTACCTTTGGACTTTTGTTTGTGGAAACACATGGCGTGCATGTATCGCCGGCCCATAATGCATCCGACCATGTACTCCTAGCATGCATATACACACACACACTTGACTGGAGTATGTACTACTAGTCGAGTTAATTAGAACCTTGCTTCAACTCATGAATTTAATTTCAAGAGTTTAGTTTGGAGCAGCCTAAACTTCGCTCTGTCTTTTTAGTTAATTTTGTGAGAGCACGGTAGCCTTTGAATTCGCTTCATTTCTAGCGGAGCTGAAACCGTACGTTTGGTCAGTGTGGATGCATACTACGCTTGTAGGATGTGACAAGAGCTAGCCTAGCCAATGCATCTTCTTAATGAAGCCAAACTAAAGTTAAACCGCGCATGCTTTGCATAATTAGTTAAGCTGATTGATTAATTGGATGAGATCTGTGAGCTTATGGAGTGGTGGTGGTGATGATGCAGGGATTCATCGCGTCGGGGGTGGCGTTCGCGGTGCAGATATGGTGCATCGACAGGGGGGGCCCGGTGTTCGTGGCGGTGTATCAGCCCGTCCAGACCCTGGTGGTCGCCATCATGGCCTCCCTCACCCTCGGCGAGAGGTTCTACCTCGGCGGCATCATCGGCGCCGTCTTCATCATCGCCGGCCTCTACCTCGTCCTCTGGGGCAAGAGCCAGGAGCGTGCTCGCCTCGCCAAGGAGGCCTCCGCCGCCGCCGCGACCATTGCCACCGACCGCGATGCCGCCGCCGCCGCTTGCCGGATCATCGGCGGTGGCAAGTCCTCCTCCGTCACCCAGCCCCTCCTGCTGCCTACCTCCTCCTCCTCCGACAACGCCGTCTGATCGATCGATCAGTTTCTTTATTAATTAGATGCGTGCATGCTTCTACGTGGCCGGATCGATCATCGATCCCTTTTCAATTAGTACGACTTAGCTTGTTGAGAATCAAATGATGATGATGATGATGATGATTTGCCTTTGCCTATGATATCGATCGAGATTAAACTAGTCGCTTGCTTGTTTTTGCTAGGATTTGTTTTGTTTGGATCATGCTTGTGCTTCTTAATTTGTAACGTCGCTCGAGATTAATTGCTCAATGATGCTTGCTACATTTTGTATAATGTACGTACCTACGTGTGTGCTTCATGTACCTATCTTGTTTGCCTTGTGTTGTATCCTGTCCTGTTACTTACATCAGTATATATACACTTTGCAATCAGTAGCAACTTTTTACTCACTCGCCAAAAAACAAAGAAAAGGCCGGCTTGAGCCATGCCTCGAATTGGGCCGCTCAATTGAAAAAGAAGGTGGCTGCCAAATTACGCTGTAATTGGGCCGAATTCCGAGGAAATTACGGCCTCTGGGCCCAAATATCATGGGCCACCGCGTCAGTAGCCATCCTCACAACACGAGTCACTAACGATCTCTGCAGCACTGGGCATTATTATTTGAGCAGCAGCAGAAACCATCGCATCTCCATGGTTTTTAGCCTGTGCATTGCAATATTAAGTGTGCCATGTCATCCTCCTCCAGCCGCCCAATAGCAATCATTGGCCGTCCTGGATTTCCATGGACCCACCTGGAAGCGACACTCTGAGCCTCTGACCATCCCTTCCCTTCAAACTACAGTAGGAGTAGTAGCAAATGCCAGCACTTACTGAATCACACTATCATGCAGTAACATGCATGCAACAGCCTTACAGGTAGATAACCTGAACTTGGACCCCTCCCCTCTCTGAATCTCTGATTGATGCAGATGCAGGCAAGCAGGCAGGAGTTGCAAAAATCTGGCTAGGATGCAGCACACACCAAGCAATGGATGGATGGATGGCTCAGGATCCACCTGTAACTGCATCAGTACAAATGCACACAGACATTCAACATGCTCCAAAGACAACCAAACAAGGGCTACCTAGCTCAATACCTGATCCATAGCTTTATAATCAAACAAAAGTACAGTTTCAGCTTCATTCCATACAATGGCACTGAACATCCGGTGCTGGACTATCTCCAACTAATCATACATAAATACCCTGAGCATAGTATCATACACAAAACAACCTGAAAGATTACTTCATCTGCCTCTTCCTGACCAACTGGCAAAACCATGCATGGAGTATCTTACTTACATCCATACCTCAACAAAGAGGATAACAAGCTACCAAGAAATCCTCAAAGTGCTTGCTATCCAATATGCTGGAATGAAGCAACATTCCTAACTAGCTTCACCCAGACAGCTTGTGTTACATGTAATTCTGCCAGGTAGTTCAACTGGACAACAGGCAAGGCTTATAATATATAACAAGAACAAAAGCACTGCCAGATCCCACTGACAGTCTGCAGCTAATGTAAACCTCAGATGTGGGCCATGTGTCAAGATTTTGCCAAGCTGGCTGAGGCTACTTGGTTATGTTCCTTGAGACAAAGGAAAAAAAAAATTAAGCCATTGGGTGATGCTTTTACCGTGTAATGGTGCTGAGTTACAGATAGTGTAGCAAAAGAAGAGTGTAACCATACAGGTCTGTTACTGTCACTAGTTTATTCTTGATTGATTGAGATTGAAAAGAGAATCTATCACTGTCAGGTTTGCTCCGTAAGTCATCAAAGAAATAAAGCTAAATTGACGCAGAAAGGGACAACGCTGAAATTTTGAGGCAATAAATTCTTCGTGAAGGTGTAATAAATTGATTGCTGGATATCACACATGTCACAAAATGAATAAAAATGCACTTTGAAGCTACTCCCAGAACTATTGAGACACACACCAAATTACAATGAGCCCGCTCACAGAAAAACAAAAGGAAAACAAAATCACAGCCCCTTACAGTGATTCAGTGCTGTCATCACTCTCTTCACACAAGGGTGCAGATTGGATTATAACCCGAGCTCCAGAAGCGAGCCTGCAGTGAATTTTTTTTGTCAGTCTTTAGGAAAAACAAAATCTACCGGGCCAACAAATGGAAAAAAGAACGTGAGACAACTCAACTTTCTTCTATCTTGATCACCTTCTCCTTTTCCTCATGGAATGATTCCACCCTTGAAGAAGATAGTTTACCAAGTGATAAATCAGTCATCCTATTGCTTGCACTCTTTGATGAACCAAGTGGTGAGGATCTAGTACTACACTCTTGTCGACTACAGCTGTTCCTGACATCTGAGTTGGGAGACAATATTGTTCCATTTCTAGCTTGCTTACATGATATCATTTTGATTGTCTGTGGCAGACATCTGAAACTGCCTGATTCAGCCATACTTTCCATGTCCCTGTTGGAATCCGATACTCTACAGACTCTGCGACATGTTCAAAAGAGATGCTGGGTCAATGGCTAATATAACTAACCATCCTTTCGAGCAAGGAAACATAACACTTTAAAAGGTGTATGCCCATTCTAGCTAGAAGGAGACTTAACGAGTTGGATGTAGTTAGAGCTTCGGATGTGAACGCCTAAAAAAGTAAAAAGTAACCGTACAATGAAATAATTGTCATTTGTTGAAATATCTTATTCTTGGGTTCTATTTTCTTCTTTCCTTCCTTCAGTACAGGACACCATAGACAGTACAAGATGGACATTGAGAAATTAAGTTATGCTGTACAACATATCAAAATGTTCAACATTTAGTGCAACTAACCAATGTTAGCTCAGGCATTCAATGAGAAAGGCCACTGTATCCGTAAGATACGGCATCATAAACTACAGTACTTGACATGTAATCGTGAATTGAAGTGCATATTGCCAACACCATAAGTCCACAGTCAGAATAAGCTAGACTATGACATACCTGTCCTCATCATAAGATGATGAGCGTTTAAGTGCTGGTGTTCCTCCTTTCCCTAACTCATCCTGCTTCTTTGTCTCGACCAAGCTTCCACTGAAATATTCTGATTCTGGAATTCTCATTCCAATTGTTCTAGCATTACAAGGAATGTTGTCGAGGTGCCGCAACGCCAAAGGAGTAGAGAACATTGGAGAAGGAAACTCAACTTGTGTAAACCGAGGCCTGTATGTTGGGATGAGCCCAAAGCTCCGGTGGTCCTTAACAGAAATAGAGCCACAAGTGATCAGCTGCATGAGCAAATTGGCAGGCTTGAACTTTACACCAATTGGGGCAAAGAGATGTTCCTCCTCTAGTGCCCTAAAGCTACTCCTCCTACTGGCTTCGGCCCTTATCAGGGACTCCAAGGTTTCAACTCTACCACCTGGAGAAGCATCAGAGGAGCACACCGGTGGTGATTCTCGAACAACTCCAGGACCCTTTGGCGATGGTTGCGTGCTCCTTGGATGACATTCTTGAATCTCAGCATCTGATGTACCATCCTCTGTACATACCCCTGCCATACGAGAATTCTTCCTGTCGGGAGCATCCCTCTCACTGTCGTCGGTCTGTGTGGACGCGTCCTGGGCTCCGATGGGCTTGCAAACTCTGTACTCTAAAGGTCCTGGAGAGCTCGCCTCTGATAATGGAGGAGCAACTCTTGCTGCCGGTTCAGGGGACATGTTTCCAGATGAGCCAGAACGCGGAGTCCGGCATTGGTCATCCTCACGGTTGGTGGAAGCAGACGATGAAGGCAGCAATGTAGCCGATTGTGCCTGCTGCTGTGGCTGCGTTGTAGGGGGTGGTGGGGAGGCCTCTTTTGTAACAGCGGATGGAGATGACGACGACGAGCACCCTTCTTGCGATCCTCGCGAATGAGGAGACTCTTCTGGAGGGTGCTTGAGGGTCTCAACCTTGGGTTCGCCAACGCCATTGTGCTGTCGATCTGAAACATGGCAAAATTGGGGGCAAGATCTGATGAACAGTTGAATTCAGTAAGCAGTCGGCCTGGGAGGCAATTCGTCGAACACAAACCTGGCGGTGATCGGTCGAGGAGCTCGGAGCCCTTGAGGATGTACTCGTTCCCTTGCGCGGGCAGGACGAGATCATCCTCGGACAGGTCGTGCCACACGAAGCCATTCTTGTAGCTCCTGCTGATAATATAAGGATCAGACCAAAGCAAGAGGAAAGGCGAGATTTTTAGCCCCCAAAAGAATGTAGATAGATATACCTCTTGCACGACCACGAGTACATTGCCGCCATGCCCTTCCCTCGCAGCACGTTGAGGCGGTTAATCACATCTGCAGCAATGCCTCCCGCCGCATTGGTAGGGATCGAGAAGGAAAAAAAAAACTGAAGCTTGAACCAAAAAGGCGGCGCCTTTGTTGGACTGACCTCGCAGGTAGAGGCCCTCCGGTGAGGCGAGTGGCACCTCGATGAAGTGGGGGTGTTCGAGATGGCGGTTGCGGCAGAGGTAGTAGACGACCGCCACCCTCTTGGACGAGGACGGGGAAGGGGGCGGGGGCGGCGAGCGCGGCGGAGGCTGGTGGTGGCTCTTGCCCGGTGGCTCGATCCAGACCTTGTTGCGGCCAGGGCTCGCGGTGGCGGCGCGACGGCGCGTCCTCGTGCCACCGCCCTCCATGGCGGCTTGCTGGTCGCTACGGATCAAATCGAAGGCTGGGGATTCTTGGCCATGGCAAACGGAAGGGCTGAATGAGTAAACAAGACAAGACGATCTGATGAAACAAGGAGAGAGTTGGTAATGTTGATTGATTCGTTAGCAGCAGCTGTGATTGGGGATGGGGGCAGGAGAGCGCACTCTCCAATAATTAATGCAGCAAATGTAGCAGAGGAGAGGAGGAAGGGTTGGAGCTGCAGCTGATGCAGGAGTGAGTGTGGACCGTGGAGGAGGAGCCAAACTCGAGCTCAAGCGCTGATTGCTGAAGCCAAGCCGGCACTGTTTGTGTTAGGTTGTGTCGGGCTTTAGCTTTCCTTAGCTTTAGCTGCTGCTGCTGCTGCAGCTCAAACTCCATCAAAGCTGCTGCTGTGCTGCATTACTGCTGGTTGGTAGCAGTAACTAACTAACAGCAAGAAACTTAAACCGGCTGGTCGCAAACTCGCAATTGGAGAAGAAGAACAAGATGGCTACTAGTAATTTGGCATTTTGGCAGTGAAAGTGATGCGAGAGAGATCACAAGCAGCTACATCAGTTGGTTTGAGTGCTTTTTTTATGGGCTTTTTGTCTGCTCCTGCTGCTTGCTTGCTTTCTGTCTGCTCTCCCCTTTCCCAATTCCATTCCACCGGTAACTCTCATTCATCATCAGTGATTCGGTTGAGGGTTTAATTACTGTTTTTACATGGCAAACGGAAATGAGTTCACAGCCCTAAGACTTTTGTTTGGCAGCACAGAAGCAACTCACTCACTCACCTGGCCGGTAGTACAGATACAGTAATATATTTCAAGTCAGCCCTACTGGATTGGAGTAGTACACATGGCAATGCTAGGATCCAAACCAACACAACCACACAACACAGGCTGGGTTATTACCGTTCTTTTACTAGTTGGCATCACGCCGTGGGGCTCGTGGGCACCGCTGTCTCCGATTTATTACTACGCTTCCTCAGTTTTCATGTGTTCGCTTTCGATGATCTGTGAACCTACAGTTCAGTTTACCTGACTGACAATGCCGTTTTCCCATCTACCTCTCCGCTCTCTGCTCTCTCTAATGGAGTACCCTTTTCATCCCAAAATATAAAAGATTTTAGATGGATTTGACACATTTTAATATTACGAATTTGGACAGAAAACGAATTCGGACAGAAAACCTGTCTGAATTTTGTAGTACTAGAATGTGATTTTTGTTTGGATTCGTAGTACTAAGATGCGTCAATTCACCTAAAATATTTTATATTTTGGAATGGATTGAGTATTTATTTCTACTTGTTTTAGTACTTGTGCTTGTTTGGAAAAGAAGCTAAGCAAGCACAGGTTGATTCCGCTGCCACATGGGGTGCAAAGTGAAAGCAAAGCAAAGCAAAGCAGAGGTAGTAGTAGCAACTCCTACCAGCAAGAATGCAAGAGGTAGTAGTACTGTAGTAGCAAGAATGCAAGATGGGCGATGGAATTCTGTCTGAATGACAGCTATAGCATGTCTTTTGTTTGTGGTTAATCTCTTTGGCAACCTTGTTGTTAATGTGATCTCTTCTTTAACTACTAGCTTTATTCCACTGACTGACATCTAGCTCCTTTTAACATGTAGCTAGGTAGCCTCCCTTTAGTTTAAACTGTAGTGGAAGCCCACTGATGATGAGGAAGGAATTCAGTAGCTGCTTGCCTGCATCTAGTAAGCCTTCAGCATTGAGCAACTTGGAGGACAGACTAAAATGGGGCAGCAAGACAAACTGGAAGGACCAACACTAGTACTCCTACTACACCTTGGTACATGTAGATCTGAAAACTCATCATGGATGAAAGTTCTCCTGCACCTAATTTTCTTTCGTGGCCTCTATCTACATGCATCTGTCTTCTTCTCCATCTTAATTTTCTTTTCTCTCCTCTCCTATGCAAGTATGATGCAGTGTTGATGAGTGAGTGACTATTCGAGCTGCAAAGATTAATTATGGACCAATGGCCCCCGTCGATATCAATTTCTCTAAGCCACCACATATCGATCATTGTTCCTATTTGTATGCATTATGGTAGCTGCTACTGTTGAGTGAGTCCAATCAGTCACAGAGGGAGCATTCAATTTGACAAATGCATGCAATGTACTATGGCTATAATAATGTCATCCACCGACGCTAATAACAAATAAGGAGTATAATACATTCGTCTCTGAGGTGGACGCTAACAAATACTCTCCTACTACTAAGAACAGTACATCTGGATTCTACTAAATTCTAATACATACACATTGCGTCGCCATGTCCCATCATCCCATGTGTGATGTGTGTAATGTATAATGATATTCCTGGAGAAGTTAAAGTGCATGTCTGCTTACTACGTGCGTGCAATTTTAGGCGATACTAGTTCATTTTTCTTTCTTTTGAAGACCAACTACTCTCGTTCACATGCATGAGTGATAATCTCTAGTGTGCTGGTCTTTGTACTACATATTCTGCTGGTATTTTTAATTAATTAATGGTAAGTTGTGCTTCCAACAATCCATTACAAAGAAAAGAAAAGAAGAAAACAAAAAGATCTATGCATGATTATTGGGGTTGGCATTCGGAGCAATGCATGGATGATTCGATGTACGAATCATATGGGGAAGAACAGGAGAAGCTTAATAGCTGCAATATAATGCTAGCAGCTTCTTGTTTGGACCTCGATTATTAATTGTCATTAGTTGGCGTCCTTCGACTTAAGATATGTCCAGAACATGCAAATGTATGAACGCGCATAAACAAAGCAGCAATACACCAGAGTATTATCAACATAAGTCAACTATGTTTCCAGAAAAAAAAAGTTTTCCATTGGGCGGAAGCTACTTAAGAAGATTTTTTTAGATAATATAATAAAAACTCCTGCCTTTGTTTAAAAAAAAGAAACTGCAACCATTTATTATAAAATTCTCACAAATACTTAGGCAACAATAAAAATGAAATAATAAAACCACACATAAGGAGAAAACAATTATTAAAGTTTATTTGTGAATCTTCATCCATAGTTGATGAAAATCTATATGACTATAACTTCTGAGTTTCGACATGTAGAATATATGAGCTCCTTGTTCTCTTCACACTTTTTAAGTTGTGCACAAAAGCAGAGCCAGTGTGTTATCTTGAAAAGCACATATATATAAGATTTATTTGAAGATTTAGCAAAAACTACCTTATAGAACCCAACACAGAGCAGATGCCCCCAACAAATATGAGTTTTTTAATTTTTGAGTCAACACCACCAAGTCAATTTCTAGCCACATTAGAAACACTATCAAGAGGTTTTAGTCCAAAGAAAATATAAACTATTCTTCAAAGAAATTTTGCAATATGACTGCAAAAGAAAAGATATCGAATAGTATCATTATTCAAAAAAAACAATATCTTTTACTCCCGTGTCAATTCCTTCTCGCTAAAATTATCCTTGGTTAGAATTACACCTTTAAAAAAACACATAAAAATCTTAATTTTAATTGGCATGTTTGATTTTCATATAAACTTGTTTCTCTCAATATGATTATTATTAATCAATGATAAATACATTGATCTAACAGAAAATTGATCATTCTGATGAAGATTTCATTTTAAAAAATTCATTAGATCCATTCAAATTAGTATACAAAATTTACACAACTAAATTATGTCAGTTAATTAAATTCTAACCAATCTAATTAAGAAGATAAATGAAAGAAAGATCAATCTATATATACAGTACTGATATTGTCTGATTACTGATCAGCTAAAGTTTCTGTGCATATATAGTATGTTCCGACATTCACTTTAATTATTTCTGAAGCATCGATGTAATCTAAAATCCATGCATGTATAGTCCGAGCGAGCTAGCTAGATCATGACAATTTGGCAGCATGGCACAGGCAGGTCATCTGGACGATGGACGAACGGGCGACACACCCACGCACACGCACACGCATATATATATATATATATATATATACTGATGATGATAAGTCGGCTGCTACTGATCCATATAATGCATGATGCCTGCTCGTGACGAAGATATGTAAACATACTAGTTCTGCATACAGGACCAGTAGCTCTTAATTTACTTGTTTCCATGCAGACAGGATTAGTGGAGACTACTAGCAAGTATAGTATCCATGAAGATGAGAGTAATAAACAAAGTAAAAGGGCAAACTAGTTAAGCAAAAAATCACAAGTTGTGCTGTCTGCTAGCTCTTGCTAACTAGCTTGGAGCTAGTATCCTGCCTTTTAATCTCCGTGACAAATTTCGGACGTGGCATGAGGTGAAATTAATCGATACAGACCATCCCCAAAGAGCACTTGCGCAGTTTAGCTACAGGTAATTTAGCTAAACTTTCAAGGGTATTATTTCCTGGGTTCTAAAATATAAACATTTCTAGACTGCTTATTTAATATTAAAATCGAGGAGAAAATTAAGGGGCTGTTTGTTTGTTGCTAAAATAAATCCTATCAAGTTTTGCCTTTACTAAGGTAACAATCCAAATATTACAAAAACTTGTCTCCACTATCAAAGTTTGGTAATTTTACATCTTCCTCTCAGAAAAACTTGGCAAAGATAATAAGCTAAATACAACCGGGAACTCCTAGTACATGATTAGTCGCGATCCTGTAGCCCGCGTGATTGTTGATGCCCGTGTCCCGAGCATTCGGCATACCCAGTTTCCGAGCGGGCCAATCAACAGGCAATACTTCTATGTATATTTTTTTTAGCTCTCACATATGATCCTCTATTACTGATTAGAACATAATTAACGCTTATAGATTAGCGTCTCATGTAATTAGTTTGAAATTTTTCTTGAAAATATTCTACATAAAAAAATTCACTGTTTATGGAATTAAAAATTCTACTCGATAATATTCATATATGAATAAATTTTCACCTAGAAACTCTCTAGTACATAATTAAAAAATCTAGTTAGAAACTTTATATATAAAAATTTTTCGTATAGAAACTTTATACGTAAACTTTCCGTATAAAAACTTTATGACATGGAACCGGGGGTATCGAGACTAAAGGGAAGGGCGGCCACAAGGATCCACGTGGCCCGTTCCCCCAGGAGGGGGTCGGGCCCGAGGGTGACGTGGCGGCTGCCCTCCCGGTTTCCCCCCGGGGTCGGGCCGCTCCCATTTCTGCCCCGAGGCCTGGGGTGCCCCGACCCCCTGTGGCTTTGGTGCCACGAGCGCAGGTTAGGTGAGCTCGACGGAGCCCACCTAACCACATTTATGGCGGTCCAGACAGGCGCACTGCGCCGCATTTAATGCGGCGTGGCGCATGTATATCCGGTCCGTGACCGGTCACGGTGAGTGACCAGTCGCAAACCGGTCAGATCGCGGGTTAGATGGTGCCAGGATGCCTGTGCGCCGCGCGCGTGCCAGGCGGCCTGCTGCACGCCACGCCTCGTCCCATCAGAATGATGAGAGCCCTCAGTCTCTCGTCTCTCAACCGGAGTTGATATGCCAGCTCCCGGAGTTGGTATGTCAGATCCGGTCAGATGCTTTCTCGATTCCGGCGCAGGCGAGACGCAGAAGTCACCTGCCATTTAATGAAGGTTGAAACAGGCGTCCCCCGGGAAGGGTCGACTGACCGAGCGAAGGCGTGCTGCGACGTCTGTCAGAGGCTGCTTCCGGCGATAGGATAGCCCTAAATGTAAAAGAATACTTTCTTTCTTAGGCAGCTCGTGGCCCATGTGGTAGCCCCTTGCCATATAAAAGGAGACCCAGGTCTAAGAAAAGGAGGCTGGCTGGAGACTCTCCGGGGACTCTCTGGACTCTCTCTGGATTCCATCATACTCTTAGATCTACCAGAACACAGGAGTAGGGTATTACGCTCCTTAGTGGCCCGAACCTGTTTAAATCGCCTGCGTCCACGCGTTTTTCCCGCTGAGATCCCACAGATTAGGGGCTAAGAATTTCATCTTGCGCCCCCGGCCGAACCGGCAAAGGGGACCTGCGCGGTCTTCCGGTGACGAGTTTCAAGCTCCGTCACATATAAACTATCCGCATAGAAACTTTATACAAATAAACTTTACATGCAAACATTTTGACATATAAACTTTTTTGCATACAAATTTTTGATATATAATTTATATGTTAATGAATATAAAATTCAAGTTAAAAATTAAATATTCAAGTATTTTTATTGGGTCTAAAATTAGTCCGTTAAACAGTACTAGCCAAGGCTCGAGGAGTGCTCATGCACATGCGTCCGCCCACGCCCAGGGAAAGAGCTGCTTAAAAACAGAAAAGTAACATCATTAGCGCTGATTCTTCTGATTAGGAAAACAAGATGCGCATTATCCAAATCAAGAAAACGATCGCGTAGGTGCACCTACGCCTCGCGAGCCATCGCGCATTAGGAATTTCGAATACAACCTACACACATCTTAACACCATCAAAAATTGATAAGGTTGATTTAGACATTAAAATGAACCGCCTCTATGATTTTGGTGTCCCTCATTCGATGAGAAATGATTGGGGTTTAGAAGGTGGTTGCGGTTAAGATAAGAAAAAAAATTAAATAATGGATAATTGATAGGATAAGTGATGATGTACTGATGCATGTGATCCATGTATTAAACAGACTCGTATAAGGGTACATGAAGAGTGTAAGACCACACAGATTTCAAATTAAATTTAATGGCTTCTAAATTTTACATTTCAACCGAAACCAGCATTCTAATATATATAAACTAGGTTGTCATTATAATCCTTTTTTCTAAGGTTTTTTTTTTCTACTTTACGAATCTGGCTAGAAGGATATGTCTTCCTCTGAATAAGGGTTCGATGATAATCAAGCCACTCAAAGACCATTAACTCACACCGACGATATGAACACGTATTTTAGGAACCAAAAAATCTGTTTTAACTTTCTAAAGAAAATGGAATTGTTACATCACGACATAATGCATTTCCTAAACTTGTAACAAAGCACTGCCACCGTGGTCGGTTGGTAAGCTTCCTCGGTCAACCATACATCTTGTGTTATTCCGCATAACTCCACCTGTCCACTTGTCATTGGTAGTTTATAACTATTGTTTGTTGAGCAGTAGAACGTAACTTGAGAATAGTATATATATATATATATATATATATATATATATATATATATATATATATATATATATATATATATATATAAAGAATATTACCTCGTCTCGAGTATTTGAACAGTGTAAACATACGTGTCATCATTTTTTTTATCTTATGCAATCCTATAAATATTATTGCCGATGAAGAGAATCCACGCAAATCCATCTATCCAAAGCGCAGCTAGCGAAACACTGCGTCGATGGGTGGTGGTCGGCGGCTGCAGGCTGCAATTAGCTGGAGAGGTCGTCAACAATGACTGCCGGGTGGTCAGGAGGGCGGCAGCAATCGAGGAATTCCAAGATGTCGATGCCGCTGGTAACGGTGTGAAGGAGTGTTTGTTGATTTTTATTTTCTCTTCAATCTCCCCTCAAAGTTTCTCTTCAATTCGATCGATTGAAGAGGACAAAGAGATGGATCCTGCATTTGTTTTGACTGAAGGGAGCAGATAGTGTGATTGAAGGGGGAGGATAGTTTAGAAGGCTCTAGAATTTGGATGACATTTTTTTTCCCTGATGAGAATCTCAGATTTATCTCAAAACTTACCAAGCCACGTGGACCAATAGGCTGGCCGGTAACAGGCCAGATTGAGATAGATTATATATACACGGATCGAGCAGCGCATGGTAGCAGTGCAGATCCTTAACAGGGTGTGTTCGGAGAGGAGAGGAGATTAGAAACTTTTGCACGTAAAACGGAATGACTGATCAATGCATGATTAATAAATTAGTAGCTAAAATAATTTAAAATAATATTAATATACTTTTATATTTTTTAAAACAACTTTTTTATATAATTTTTTTTTCAAAGTAATGTACCTTTTGCAGCTCAATAAAAGTGCGCGTGAAAAATAAGGGGGCAAAAAAAGGGAATATAAGAACACACCCTTAGACAAATTGTAAAACACTTAGAATTAAGTGAAAACGTAGGTCTATCTCTGGTCTATCGTGTGACTTTCATTAACATATATAGCATAAGTGAAATTTAGTATTTTATTAAATGATATTTTTATGATTCGTACTATTTTGTTATAGGTTTAACACATGGGCCTTAAATTAAATTCCGGCCCTGTTATTAAACCGTCGTTTTCTCGTCTATAAAGATAGAAAAATGGGCCTAGCATCCAACACAAGCCCAATAGCCGTTTTGAGAGGTGGCAGCCCAACCATCCATATATTTAGCTCTCCTTTTCAAAATCTATAACGCCGTTGAAGACCATTCGTTTTATTCAAAAATTTAATATAAATATATAAAAGTATAAATTAATAATATGTTTTATTTGATGATAAAATAAGTCATAACAAAATCATTTATTTTATACAAAGTTTTTGAATAAGACAAATGCTCAAATATTATATAAAAATTCAACGACGTCGTAGATTTTTTTTAAATGAAGGGAGTGCATCGCGACTGCAATGCTCATCTGCCCCTCTACTCTTGGCCTCTCCGTCTTAGGGAAGAAGAAGAAGAAAAAGCAGAAGAATATTCCAGTAGGAGTATTATTGAACTCCTCCAAAGTGTAGTAGGAGTATACAAACAGATATAAGTACATCATGCAACCATGTAGCTCACAAAAAAAAAAGAAAAAAAAGGAAGGTGCACATCCTTTTAACTAAAAATTATCTTTTGTGTGGCCCTAGCTGGAGGTGAAGACTTTAGAGATGTGTGTAGAATAAGGTGTGTCACTTTCCTCTGTGTTGTTTGTGTGTGTTGTTGACAATGCAAAATGCAGGGGCACACAACACATGGCACAGCCACAGCAACACCATCTGCCCTGGATTGAGAGGCCACGGACGGCCAGGATTCATCCCAGTGGCTGATCTATCTATCTATAGCCATTAAAATAGGTAATCTAAGCTAAACCTTATCATCGTCAGGTCAGGCGCTTCACCAACCTTCTCCCTCCCGAGCCAAGCCCGCCGCCCGCCGCCCGCCGCCGCCGCATGCAAGCCGTCCTCGCCGCTGCCATGGCCGCCCAGACCCTCCTGTTCTCCGCCACCGCCCCTCCCGCCGCCCTTTTCCAGTCCCCTTCCTCTGCCCGCCCTTTCCACTCGCTCCGCCTCGCCGCTGGCCCCGGGGGCACCGCCGCTGCCAGGGCGCTCGTCGTCGCCGACGCCACCAAGAAGGCCGTCGCCGTGCTCAAGGGCACCTCCGAGGTCGAGGGCGTTGTCATCCTCACCCAGGATGACGAAGGTCACCCAATACCTGCCTCTCCCCACTTGCCCTCCTTCTTTCTCTTGTATTTTACTGCACAAATACTGATACTGCTTTCACCACCCTCCTCTACTACTACAACTAGAAGCTTCATCGCCTAATTTAATTGGCCAGTCACCCTATGACCCAAAGGAGTTCCCCTCTTTCCTCAGGCTATTCGCAAGATTTTGCCTTTTTTTAAGTGCATAACTCGAGTTTTGCTCTGTACAAACAACTGAATTCTGTTTCGATTATGTGCATTGCCATGAGTCAATTTGCAATGCATCTGGCTATAATTTATTAACTGTTACCACCTCAATTAGATACACACACAAGATTTTATTCACTTCAAAATTCACACACTAGAAGGTACTAGTATTTAGCTTGCCAAAATCTGACTTCCGGCTAAACTGTCAAGGTATCAGCATCAGTGTACATAACTACATTCACCATCCGTCAGATGGATCCTGATTTTGTCTCACTCTACTTGCTCATGTATATCAGGTCCTACAACAGTGAATGTCCGTGTGACAGGACTTACTCCTGGACTTCACGGCTTCCACCTCGTAAGTGTTGTGTTTTCAGTTGACATGAGCTAGCATTTCTTCATTTTTATTTACAAAAGTACTCTAATTACCAGTTGCAATATATTCATGTTCATTTTGCAGCACGAGTTTGGCGATACTACGAATGGATGCATATCAACAGGTTGATTGTTCACTGACTCGGTTATGCCTGCATATGCCAACGTTCCATAATCCACATGATCAACATTTCCCCTTTCCCCCTAATAAGCACCACCAAATTCCTATCTAGATTTTCATTGAGCTTGCGCCTTTTATTTTCAGCTCGCAAGTGTCACCTGTCCTCTGCAATGCTCTTAGCCACATGCTATCCTCACAAAAAATGTTTTTATTTCTCTAAAAAAACTCAATACTATGAAAAAAAATTAGTTGTTCAATTCACCAAGGCCTGTCTACTCACATTACATGGCAAAACTTTGTCTTGCAGGACCACATTTTAACCCAAACAATCTGACGCACGGAGCACCAGAAGATGAAGTGCGTCATGCGGGTGACCTGGGAAACATTGTTGCCAATGCTGAAGGTATATAGCCTTCAACGATCACTATGAATGCACTTCTGATGTTTGTTTCTAAATCAATTTTCTTGGCATTACTTATTTTATGGTCTGTCTGTTTAATTGTGGTCATACAGGTGTAGCTGAGGCAACCATTGTTGATAACCAGGTAGAGTTAAAAAATCATACTTTTACCACTAGGAGAGTTGCTGCATTGCTGTTTTAAGTTCCAAAACTCAGCTTACCGACTTTTGATGGTTTCTTCTACATAGATTCCTCTGAGTGGCCCAAATTCTGTTGTTGGGAGAGCATTCGTTGTTCATGAGCTTGAAGATGATTTGGGGAAGGGTATGCCTAATTATACTTGTGCTCAACATTTTCTTTCCATGAGTTTACACACACCTCATTTTTTTTCCATCACTTATAGGTGGCCATGAGCTTAGTCTCAGTACTGGAAATGCTGGTGGGCGACTTGCATGTGGTATGTTCTCTGAATCATATTTCTGTTCCATGAATGTTCTTGTAACATTAATACGGTACATAGGTGCACGCGTTGGAATGAACAAATCGTAGTAACGAACAATATTATAAACCTTGTATTTCAAAAAATAAAAACGTCAAAGCATGTTTTCTGGGGTACATTCCACTTGCTGGTGATCAGAAGACATTGGAGCATATGCGAATTCCTCACATGGTTATCCAAATAAGCTGTTATTCATGAAATGTTCATTTCCACTGTGAAGCGTTTGTAACTCTTCGGTCTTCACCTATAATGTAGCCATTGGCTGGTGTTTGGTCTGTGAAATGTATGAAGTGCAAACACATCTGTTCTCTTTTTTTTAGGAAGAATTGTAACTGTTTCCAACACTAATATGTTCGTTATGCAGGTGTTGTTGGCCTGACCCCGTTGTAGGTCGCTGGCAAGTTGCAGCTGAAGTGTCAGTATCGCATCCATGTCACCCTTTTTGTCATCGTCGAGCCTGAGACAGCGCTGTTCTTATATCACATGGATTTTGCAACATGGATGCTTAATAGTATCAGTTGATCGTTCGTCTCACAGTAAAAAACTTTAGTTGAGCAAATAAGTGTCGTCACATCCCCTGTTCTCCACCCTGTCGAACTATAAACAGTGAAACATGAGCTGTTCTGCGTATACAGTTTTAACCTGTACTTGAGCTTGTTATGCAATGCATAAAAAAACCTTGTGTTATACATAACAGCCTTGTTGCTGGTTGCCCTTTTGTACTTCTGATCTAATCCTTGTGCTACGCACTTTTTTTTCCTTTGAGCTACAGTACAATGTCATAAGCATAACATGGTCAGCATGTGCAGTTTGAAGCATTGCTAAAAGGGTGCTACTATATACAGGTCAGGTTAAGTTGTCAGTCGTTGATAAATGAAAACAAACAGCAGTTTCTTTGGTTTTTCTTGGATGGCCACCCTCCGAGTGCTCCAGGCCTCTCGTTAATGGAGCATTATTTACCTGAAAAACAGCGACAAACTCAAGCTCTAAAAATGGCCAAACTAATTAAGCAAGCAATTAAGCAGCTGGTCTCACGTACTATTATATTCAAGCGCATCATCTGAAGCACAATGTTTCGGAAGTCTAATCCCCCGCAGCTACTAATTAACTGTTATAAGTATCCGCAGGTAAGTAATCGATCGATCATGTCGTGTACGTGGTCGTCCCGGCGCCTCGTGTTGGCGCTCCTGGTTGCGTTGGTGGCCGACGACGAGACCGCCGCCGCAGCGCCCAAGGTTCACCGGAACCACGGCAAGTTCACGGCGGGGCCGTGGAAGCAGGCGCACGCGACGTTCTACGGTGGGCGCGATGGCTCCGGCACGCTGGACGGTGCGTGCGGGTACAAGGACACGTCCAAGGAAGGGTACGGCGTGCAGACGGTGGCGGTGAGCACGCCGCTGTTCGACGGCGGCGCCGCGTGCGGCGCGTGCTACGAGGTGAAGTGCGTGGACAGCCCCGACGGTTGCAAGGCCGGCGCGGCGCCGCTGGTGGTCACGGCGACCAACCTGTGCCCGGCCAACCCTGGCCAGTCCAACGACAACGGCGGGTGGTGCAACCCGCCGCGTGAACACTTTGACCTCTCCATGCCGGCCTTCCTGCAGATCGCGCAGGAGAAGGCCGGCATCGTGCCCATCTCATATAGACGGTGAATATATATACATAAATGTTCGTTCTTTCTCATCAGCTTAAGCTTTTCATCTGATGAATACATAAATGTACTATTGGGTGTAGAGTGCCGTGCGTGAAAGAGGGAGGGATCAGGTACACGATAACGGGGAACAAGTACTTCAACCTGGTGATGGTGTCGAACGTGGGCGGGGCGGGTGACGTGGCAGGGCTGACGGTGAAGGGGAACAAGAGGGTGAAGTGGACTCCGCTGAAGCGCAACTGGGGGCAGGAGTGGCAGACGTCGGAGGACCTCACCGGAGAGTCGCTGACGTTCAGGGTGATGACCGGCGACCACCGCAAGGCCACCTCCTGGCACGTCCTCCCCCCGGACTGGCAGTTCGGCGTCACCTACCAGGCTGCCAAGAACTTCAACTAAATCATCATGCACGTATATATGCAGGCTATTACATATATGAATGATGACTACTGGAAATCTGGAACGGTTGATGATTATATTACAAATGTATGTGTTGACGAGGTGAAAGGAAACAACAAATTTTGTGGATGAAATTAAAAGGTTCATACAAATCGGCAGTTGAGACATGCCTCCGTCTCTATCTGCAAATTAAGTAATTAATTAAGGGCAGTTTCACTAGCTAGGGGAATGCATGGCTTGTGCCTGAACTGGGCTGCGCATTTCATGCAGCAGCACCAACAGCTAAGGGTGGCACAAACACGGAACCTTGACGTGCATTATTTCAGATTAAGAACAACATAAGACGATCTGCTGCTTGAGCATATGCATTGCTGCTTGCTAGTGTGAAATTTGATCTCCAGGAGTACGGGAAAGGGAAATGACCGCCGCCGCTCTGAGGTGCAGACAGAGACAGCCGCCGCCGGTTGAGCTTCCTCTTTCTCCTCACGCCGCCGCTGCTTCTGCTTCTGCTTCTGCTGCTTCTTCTTCGTGGCCAGCCTCTGCTGTGCCTCTGCCTCTGCCAGCCGCATCAACGGAGGTACATACACACTGATGCACAACTATTCCTTTTTTACTCCATCTTACTTCCTCCCGTTATATTTTAATATAACAACTTTTAATAATTTGTCTGAACAAGGTTATGTCTAGCTACATAGCTAAAAATTACGATATTTTAAAACGAATATAACATATTTTTAATAAAAAAACTCATTCTGGCATGTAATTAAAAAAAGATACAACCTACTATTACATAACTAGCAGTTCGAACGACTACGCGTTACTTATCATAGCTTGATAGAAGATAAGGAAACTAATTAGATCACCATCCTAAAGACAGGCAACACTATCCATAGTAGTTGATGAAAACACGTAGGTTGCATGTAGACGTTGTCCTTGTTCTTATCAAATCTCAAAACAGACTCTTCGAAATCAGCGCCAATCTGAACTCTCGTACATCACCGCCAGTAACATCGAACCACCAATCAACGAAAAGTATCACCAAAGTGTAATTGCATTGCAAATCAGTAGCTCATCCAAGTATAGTCGCAAAACGTAAGGAACAACCGATGACGACCATCAACTGGCCATGAACCGAAGTAGGATCCCATCCACGACATTTGCTGCATGAAGAAGGTTCTCCGAAGCGACGTCCCCCATGAAGGATGCGACATGATTCGCTGCCGTCGGTCGTTTGAAAGTTGGAGAGATGTTTTCACCTAGAGATTGGTGCAGAGAAAGAGAACAAATGCCATAACGACACCTTCAAGACGGAAACAATGTCTAAGGACGTCGCCGTCGTCGTAGCCGGCCAACAACAGGGTAAGTCTTTCGCCAGCGATTCCTGCCCACTCCACATCCACAACCAGCTCGTACACGAAGACGTCTCGTCGGAGCACCACACTATCTCCGCAGATGCTTGTGGAGATTTCCCATCATCGCGGGAAACTGTTTTTATCATCCGGATGAATGTTCACCCGTTTATTGCATGTCATTTAAATAATTATAAAAAAAATTGAAAAAAATAATAAGCTAAATCAATATGTAATATATCACTCCATAAACATGCAAGTTAAAATTTAACTTCTACAAATTGTAACAAAAATAACAAACAAAACTCAAATTACTATATGTATATATATAGTTAAATTTATTATTTTTGTTACAACTTGTAAAAGTTAAATTTGAACTTGCATGTTTGTGAAGTGATATATTACATATTGATTTATCTTGTCAATTTTTTTGAAATTTTTCATAACCATTTAGTTGACATGCAATAAACGGGTGGACGTCCACCCGAGTCATTAGAATCCTGTCCCCTATCATCGCACCACGTATGTCGTGGCACTAGGAGGGAGCTGAGAGGAGGCCGGCATAGGTAGACCCCTATCCCATCGCGAACAAGCTGCTACCGATGGCCACATGTCACCACCGTGCGAGCAGCATCGCAACACTCCTCGTGCCATGCTCATGAAATCGCACCACCCAAGCCGTCTTGCACGAGCCTTGCCGCTGCTTGGACCTAGGGCATTGCCGATGGATCCGACCTTTTTGCCATGAAACATCGCGGGGTTCAAACTGTTGCCATCAGGCCACCACGTGAGGCTGTCGCTGGGGAGGGTGTCGCCCAGCATAGGCATCACCACATCACAGGTTCACACCGTCGTCTCGTCATTGTGACATCTCGAAGGGGCAAAGATGGCCCTATCACCGCCGTCCTGGCGCTCGCGCAGGTTTCCCGCGGCATGCTTAGGCAGCGGTGAGGTGGAGAAGAGGGAGGAGATAGGGTGACGGCACTAGGGTATAACCGAAAGTAAGGAGATGAGATGTTACACTACTAGACAACTGATCTTTGGTCGGTTGGTAAAAACCAGCAAATGTCTCGGACGTTTAACGAACCGGTGCTAAAGATGCTTTAGCACCGGTTCTAAAAGTCCAAGCCCCTCGAAACATCTTTAGTCCCGGTTGATGTATCAACCGGCATCTTTAGTCCCGGTTGATAACACCAACCGGGATTAAAGATGCATTTTTAGTCCCGGTTGATGTTATCAACCGGGACTAAAGATGTTTTTAGTCTCGGTTGGTGTTATCAACCGGGACTAAAGATGCCTTCAGAGTTAGTTCAAAAAAAACCATATCTATCCAAGTTAGATGTGTGTGGTAGGTGGGATGGTAATGTGCGTGAGGGTTGAGGTGAGAGGTTTTGAGTTGGAATTCTATATTGCACACATTTTTTTTATCTTTAGTACCGGTTATTTTAACCGGGACTAAAGATCTCGATCTTTAATCCCAATTTAGTAATCCCGGTTCAATAACCGGTATTAAAAAGGGTTATGAACCGGTACTAAAAATCAATTTTCCAGCGGTGTTAGCGCTAGATATTGGTAGCAGAAAAATCTTTACTTACCAGTATACTACTAGGAATAGAAATTGGCTAGGAGAAATTGAAATTACTCTTACATCCTAATTATTAGTAGTAGAAAATTTGGTAAAGTCGATTAATTTGTAGCCGAGAAAATTAAGTGAAAGAGAAGGAAATCAAAGAATAAAAAGGGCAAAGAAGAGAACAAGCATTAGATGGCGAGGGAGGAGTGCAGGTGTACTATTTACAGGGGAAACAAGTAAAGTAAAAAGTATAAATAGCTTCCTAATCCGAATCCGCCCTCGTGCTAATTATCTCCTCCACTCCCTCCTCACCTCTCCTCTCTCTTCCCCGCCAAGCTCAAGCTGCCTATCCACTCCCATGGCGGCAATCGATCTCTCCTCCCCTTACTCCTCCGCCAGATCATCGCCGGCGCCTCTCTCCGCTCGCCGCGGCTCCCTGGCCCTGCACCTCCTGCTCCGACGCCCGCGCCGACCCACCGTCCGCTGCTCCCTCGACGCCGCGCCAAAGTCAGTATACTCACTCGATTCTTCTAAGCCTTCTCGCTCAAACACCAAGCTCTTCTCTTGTCTTCGTAACTCTTGCCTCTACACCCGCAGGCAGCCTCAGGGCCCGCCCGCTGCGGTTGCGGCGGAGGAGGCGCCCACCGCGCGCAAGGAATGCTACGGCGTCTTCTGCACCACCTACGACCTCAGGGCGGTGAGCCTCCCTCCCTCCCACCATCTGTTTGTTGAAATGTTCCCCTGCTCTATGCTCTACCTACATCTCCCTTCCCTTGCTTTGGTTGGTAGTGGTACCACACCCAATATTTCCTCCTTTCCAACCCTGCCTTCTTGTTTGTTGGTGCCCCGAATGTGATGTTGCATCCGAATTCATCTTACTTTCATCATCTCTGTCGACTATTCTTTCCAGCGTGGAGTTTGATCACTCTACGTATTCGGAGACAAGAAAGAACCATGTATTTCTATTTCGTGTCAACTGGCCGTCAATTTCTCCTGAAAGATCAAGCTTTTCACGCACAGAAAAAAAAACAGAGAGGCTTTCTTTTGGCGCCTATGTACTTTCATACAGAGCCAACTCTAGGATCAAATACCGGGGGAAAAACAAAATGGAAATTGCACCTACCATTGACCTCTAATTCTGTGATGATATTTGTAACTTGCAAAACATTACCCCTCAATCTTAATAAGTTTTGTTTGGTCTTCTCTTTGGCCGGCCCGGCTAAAAAAAATTATGTGATGATATTGTCTGATAGGCCGATAGCTGTAAACGTGCATTTCTGCTTTCACCGAACACAGAGCCTAGGAATGTCCTTTACCTAAACAACTTTGTCATCAGGTCCTACCATAGTCCATACTGATATGGAGTACAATACAGTAAAAGTGTAAAATCGTCTTGACATGAGCCGGTTCTTCTGATCCAAGTTCCCTGAACTGGGGGCACCAAGTCAATTCCTCACTTATTCATTTCGATGCACTACTGCCTGTTTTACTAATCTGTTTATTGTCTGTCCTGTTGAATGGAACGCAGGATGAGAAAACAAAGTCCTGGAAGAGCTTAGTGAATGTTGCCGTGTCGGGCGCAGCCGGGATGATATCAAATCATCTACTTTTCAAAGTAACTAGCTTACTGAAAATGCTTAGTCTGGAAGGCTGCCACAGATGAAGCAAATTTCCTATAGCAATGCTGACCATTTCTTTATTGTAAACGTCTGCAGCTTGCCTCTGGTGAGGTTTTCGGACCGGACCAACCAATAGCACTTAAGTTGTTGGGCTCTGAAAGATCAATACAAGCACTTGAAGGTAGATTCATTCTTCTTCATTTGACCTTAAGATTTGAGAGGGAACATCATTTACTAAAATTACAACTGTAGGTGTGGCTATGGAATTGGAGGATTCACTGTATCCATTGCTAAGGGAAGTCAGCATTGGTATAGACCCTTATGTAGTCTTTGAAGATGCAGAATGGGCTCTCCTAATTGGGGCTAAGCCCAGAGGCCCTGGAATGGAGCGATCTGCCTTACTAGATATCAACGGTCAAATCTTTGCTGAACAGGTCTTCTTTTGCTTTCCTTTCCTCATTTCTTGTGGAACATACCGTCGTAAACTGTGAGCAAACCTCCAAAAAGGAAAGACCTGCCAGGAGGCACTATAAAATTTCCATCCTCTGACTAACTATAGGATTCATTTGCATAGAACGTGCTAGAAACCTCTACTAGCAAATAAGTTTTATTCTTATTATGCTCTAAAATTCTGATTGTATCAGGGGAAAGCACTTAACGCCGTGGCATCTCGGAATGTGAAAGTCATAGTTGTCGGGAACCCCTGTAACACTAAGTATGGAGTTTTTTATGTTTTCTAAGTGTGTCATTGTTTTATGCTATTATCATGTTTGAATTAAGTTTTTTTAAAACTTTTGTAGTGCATTGATTTGCTTAAAGAATGCCCCCAACATACCAGCAAAAAACTTTCATGCATTGACGAGGTTGGATGAAAATAGAGCCAAGTGCCAGGTACTTGACGTTAAATCGTACTATTTCTGATGTATTTTTGTGGTTTTATTTCAAACAAATAATGGACTCTTTTTGTAGTTGGCACTAAAAGCGGGTGTATTTTATGACAAAGTATCAAATATGACTATTTGGGGGAACCACTCAACAACTCAGGTGAATATATGATTAGATATGACTGGCTTTCTATTGTAATACTTGCGATTATGGTACCTTTCTGTGGTATTGGTACTTTTGTTGATTCTTAGTACTGATGATTTACTCTGAGTAGGTTCCTGATTTTTTGAATGCTAAAATTAACGGGAGACCAGTGAAAGAAGTCATTAAAGACACAAAGTGGTTAGAAGATGAATTCACCAAAACAGTTCAAAAGGTAAGCCCGGAGTGTATGCCCTACAACAATTTATTTACGAATTGAGAGAACTGAATTGATGTTTGCTTTGTTCGCTTCATTCCTATGTTTCAACAGCGAGGAGGAGTACTCATACAAAAATGGGGCAGATCTTCAGCTGCATCAACCGCCGTTTCCATCGTGGATGCTATCAGGTCCCTTGTAAATCCTACCCCAGAAGGCGATTGGTTCTCTACTGGGGTAAAATTCTAGACTTTTGGTTGCTAATTGTTTCTTTAATTTTGTTATGCCTTTCAACCAAAAGCAATGGTGAAACATAGGTTTATACGACTGGAAATCCTTATGGCATAGCAGAGGACATAGTGTTCAGTATGCCATGCAGGTCAAAGGTATGTTTTCATACTCACATTCCCCCTGCTTTTTCTTCCTGAGGATCAGTCGATCGCCATTGTGAATTTGTGATATGCAAATTACGTGCTTCATACAGGGTGATGGTGACTATGAACTAGTTAAAGATGTGGCAATGGACGATTTCCTCTGGGAACGGATCAAAAAGGTGAGTTGATGTTTTGTACAATATTCTGCTAGAATTGCAAGCAGCATACAGGTTTTAAAGTTATCAACCTTATTATAATTCTTTCAGAGTGAAGCTGAACTGCTCGCCGAGAAAAGATGCGTTGCGCATCTTACAGGAGAGGTAAGTGAAGTGGTCATGAAAAATAAATAGTTCAGTGAGACAACAGGAAAATTAAACTATACTGACCGACCGACCGCCCTCGTCTGTTTTTGCAATGATGCAGGGCAATGCATTTTGTGATCTTCCAGGAGACACCATGCTTCCAGGAGAAATGTAGAATCATTGTTGCGGTAACCCCGGCTTGTGTTATTTCGACGGAACACACACACAAACTAGTAGTAGTTGAGAGAAACAACTGCTTGCAGGTTACTTGCAGCAGTTATTTATACGTATGTATAATAAGTATTTATTTAATAAGGATGCCACAGAAATTTCAACTATGTTGCCGAGTTTGTACTCTATAATACAATCAATCAAATGTAATGCGGCTGATCGTATAGCATATGCTTCTGGATTTTCTCAGTTTTGCAAAGGAAAAGATCCTCAAGTTATATTCAGGGCAAGAGCATAAGTAAACACACAATATATAGCGACAAGGACTTTCTTCAGTAACAGAATTTTTACCACCAGATACCTGCGACCGACAAATACTGTAAACACAGCGTTTTCTACACAGTAATCTTTCCTTCTCGTTCAAAAACCTGCAACACCGCAACAGTCATAAGGGCAAATGCATCCTCGTTCAATTCATTGCAGATTTGGAGAATATTTACAGCACTCTGCAGTCTGCACTAGCACCGCCCATGGCAACCAGAAACATGAATATGAATAGTAGCACCATCATGAACTGATAAATAATCAATTCGCGCTTACTACTACTAATAGCACTTGAGGAATTTATACATACACTACTAGCTCTCTCGAGCTGCAAAACGGTACTGCTAGTGCTATAGTTAAACAGCCTCAGCCCTTTTTGAACACATGGAGGTCATGTAATGTCATGCAATGCAATACATTAAGCCAGCAGCAGGAGGTCCCCAGTTTGCCTCAAATACAGATAGGATTACCTAACGTCATGTTCTTAACGTCTCCAATTACCGGCAGGCCTACTTGCCATAGATGCACATGCCCACCTCGTAGCTCACCAAGAGCATTATTGCTGAAAAGAAGAAGAGGCAGAAGCCACCACGCAGTACTGCGGTTATTGTGTTGCAGCCACAGTGTACACGGGTATCAGGCTCAAAACCTGCCGAGAAGAGCAGCTCCATGCCTTCATCCTTCTCAAGAGACCACTTATCTTGAGAAGCAGGAGTTAAACTTCCTATGCTGATTACTTCAGCAGAGACACGGATAGTGTTGTGATGTGCTCCAGAAATAGGAGCCAAGGATTTGTGAAGGCTAGCTGGGAACTCTGCTGCTGCAAAAGCAGGGGGAGCAGAGATTGAATCCAGTATCTTTACAAAACGCTTCCCCATCGGACTACTCTTGGTCTGGGAATCTGTGGAACATAGTACAAAGACTTGTCAATAATGTTCAATTACAGGTACAAGCTAATGGCCAGGCAATGAGAAATCACATGCCAATTGTATGTAACACTGAACTGATTGAGCAAGACTAAGAGTTTCTCCACAAAAACGATGTAGTAATAATTAAATCTTGCTCAATCAGGACAAGTAAATACAACAATGAACAATTCCTCATTGCAAAAAAGATTAATTATTAGTGGCCCAAAA
Source organism: Oryza officinalis (assembly GCA_008326285.1). Classification (NCBI taxonomy): domain Eukaryota; kingdom Viridiplantae; phylum Streptophyta; class Magnoliopsida; order Poales; family Poaceae; genus Oryza; species Oryza officinalis. The sequence goes on along the minus strand of BDMV01000008.1, from coordinate 40,231,757 downwards.
AGTGCTGAGAATGCTCTTTTTCCATGATGGATCAGCGCTAAAGAGCAGGAAATAATAATTGACCTATGATACTTCTCCATAGTAACATTACCTGGTAAAACAACATAATTTAACTGACTACCCGCTTCAGGTAACCTAGCAGATGATGGGGCACCAACTACAAAATTAGGTTCTAAAACCTTTTGAGTTGGACTATATGTATAGGTTGTATTGTTGACCTGTAAAAGTAGAAAATTATGGGTGATCTCCAGTAAACACATCAATGGTGTGCACAAAATGCAACAAGTTCATCTCTTCATGCAAATGATTTGTACCTCTTGAGTAAGGACTGGCCCACTAAAAGCATGGGAACTGCTACCAGCTGATGGCTGTACTGAGCTCAGAAGATCATTAAACAAGTTATCATCCATCGCATCATAGTACGGCATACCATCGTCCACCATGTCAATACCAGATAGATTGGTCGATGGGGAGCCAAGAAATCCATTGAGCTGTCTAAAACCATCATCACACATTGAAGAATCAAAGGGTGCATCATAGAACATTAGACAATCATCCTCTGGCTTAGCTAAATTTGTTATAGATGAATGTGGGGGATCAGAGATAATTGAACCCATGTGGGAGTCTTCTTGCAGTGACTGTAACAACTGTTCCAGCTCTTCTGGTTGGAATGTCTGTTCACCAGCGAAGGCAGAAAATTCATTGGTAGCCCCATTCACAGCCTCCACGGAATCAGGTGATTTCCAGGGCCAACCATCAGAAGGCCAGATGGTGGATTCATTGGCTAAAGGGTTCTCCAAATCTGCAATATCTGCAAAATCCTTCAGTTCTAGAAATCCATCGTTGGGGCTAGATCTATTAAAAAGGTCTCCAGCACTGGCACTAGAAAACATATTTTCATTAAGCACTAGTCCGTTTTGCTCCACAGGCTCAACATAGTGAAGAAAATTAGACCCAAGGTTTTGGTCACTTAAAATGTCCCCTGAATTCCCGTCCACGTCTTCAGAATGGTTGCTGTTGTTTGAATTGTCTGAAACAGGCAAGGCAATGGTACCATTCTCATTTTGATCACCCAAGTTCTGAAAAAAAAGGAAATGACAGCATAATTAGAACAATCGACACGGAGCTAGACATATACTGGATAAAGAAACTGATAAACTGAGACATGAAAAAAGAAAATCACCTGCAGAACAAAACTCATGCAAAAAAGAAAGTCTTGTGTGGACGAACAATACGCTCCTCTTTTACTAGAGAAAATAGGTTCATTTTACCAAAGACCAATTTGTTCAACAAGCTATAACAATTTATGTTTCAGGGGTCTCAGAAGTTGGTAATATACAATGAAGACAAAGATAGGCAGCACAAAAATTCCAACCTTTTAATGGTCATAGACATGAATACTATGATATCATGACTCTTGTGGATCGTGATCTCATATTACTTGCTACCTAGTCCTGACAGAGATATGAAGATGTACATCAAAAGTGAATACAGTGTCAGCATCCATGCTACATAGCACGGCATACAAATTCATCAGTACAGGTTGTCTAAAGGGCGATGCTGAAGAAAATCCAGCTCATTTTCTGAGAGAGATAGATGGTTAATCAATGTATGCGATCATAAATGCAAGGCACCACAAAGTCAATGTTGAGTAAAAAAAACAGTTTAATCCTACAAACGCGCCATGAAGAACTATTTGACAGTTTGGATATGAAAAATGTCAAGTATTGATATGTAAGATTTACTGGAATAAACCATACATATATGAGCACTTCTGAAAGTGATTCATACGCATTTCAGCACTTGATATTAAAAGGCACTCGATTTCTACTAAAACAGTGAGAAAATAGAAGGGGTGTGGTTTGAAACTCTTACCTGAACAAGGTCACTCATCTGGAGATAGCCCTTCTCCATAGCACCAGAAATTTCCTTTTCCTGGTCATCAGAGTTCTCCTTCTCCTCCACCGGTAGCAAACCAACATCCTCGTCATCCTCTTCCCACTCCTCCTCAACGAAAGGAGCTCCGTATTGAGCCCCGTTCTGTGGACCTGGGCCGGCTTTCTGGAAGATACGGCACACGACGAATGAATCCTGCACACATAGGTCTCAAAATCAACGTTATGGTATTGCATTTAAGCATTATCAGCAGCAGAATAATCAACAAATTGAGGCCGTAGCGGCATACTAGTAGTAATGTAGCAATCAGGCAGGAGGGCTGTTGGGGACGGGCAAATCAGTGACTAGCAGTTCAGTGAGTTATCAAATCAAACACTTTGTTTTGTTTCCCTGAAACAGTGTTGTGGAAAAACATTTTTTTAAAACAAAAAAAGTTATCTCAGGGAGACCATAGTTAGCAAAATGATGGATTTCACTGGAGCACCAAATTCGCTAATATACATATATAGTGCGAGAAAGAAAAAAATAATGTGAAACATGTACGGGTAATGAATCAATCTGATACATATGAGCAGGTATGGGTAAGATAGAAAGAGAAATGGAGGAAGGGAAATGAAAGGCACCTGTGGGGGGATCCCGGCGGGGGCGGCGTGTCCGTCGAGGCGGTACTCGTGCATGACCCAGTTGGTGCGCTCGCCCTTGGGGGCGCGGCCGGCGTGGAAGACGAGGGTCTTCTTCATGCCGACGGTCGTGGGGCCGTTGCGGACCTCCCTGTCCTTGCCGGTGGTCTTCCAGTAGCCGCCGGCGGTGGCGCGGTTGGTGCGGGCGCGGTTGGCGTGCTTGCGGTCGAGGCGGCTGAAGAAGTACCACTGCGAGTCTCGGCTGCGGAGGCGGGAGCGCGCGGGGAGGTCCCATGGCTCCACCTTGTACAGGTCCACCTCCGCGATGGCGTCCACCTTCAGCGGCCGCCCATGGACCTTCCGCTTCAGGTAGTAGGACACCAGCTCCTCGTCGGTCGGGTGGAACCGGAACCCCGGGGCCAGGGAGGTGGCCTCGGCCGCGGCGGCGGCCGGGGGAGCGGAGGAGGACGACGACGAGGGGTGGCTCATGTGATTGTGATTGTGCCCTAGATTGGGATTGGATTTGGGATGTGGAGGCGTGGATTGGGGAAAGTTTGTGTCTTTCCCCCCCTTGGTTTTGGGGGAAGAAACGAAGCGAGTCGAGTCGAAGGAAGGAGATGGCTTGGGCTATAAGAAAGGACAAGGGCCTTTTCGGAATCCCACTCACTAATATAAATGTTTTTTTTCCCTTTCTTCCTTGCAATTCTTCTCCTTCCTTCCTGTCTCGTGCGACTACACTTTGCCTCCTCCACCCCTGCAATTTGCCCGTTTTCCGTTTCACTATGGTGTCTAGGTTCATCCCCAACTTTTAGACTTTGTTCGTTTCCGAGAAGGAACCCTTCCAACACGTAAAACGAAACTACGAATTAATACGTAATTAATTAAGTACTACCTTTCAAAACTTAAAAATAAAAATAAGTTAATATGATTTTTTAAAACAATTTTTTTATAAAAAATATACCGTTTAGCAGTTTGGAAAGCATGCACGAGAATAAATACCAGAGTAGAAGTTGAGAAAGTGTAATGTCAAATGAAGCCTTAGTTTGTTTGTTCATAAGCTAGGAATGGACGCGCACATAGTAATCTTTGACCACCCTAATTATCCAATATTCAGTACATGCTCGCCTTTATCATAGAATGTTTGCTCATGTTCCTCAACACAATGAAAAGTTGCTGCACTAGTTTTGTGATCAGCATCTAAGCGCCTACTCGGCTACTCCCTTCATCTTATAAAAAACAAATCTAATGTGGGATATAATATATCTCAGTACTAGAAATCTAAATAGAAAAGGTCTGTTCAGATTTCTAGTATTAAGATATATCACGTCACGTATTAGGTTTGTTTTTTTATAGAACGAGATGAGTACTTAGAAACACGAGATAGGCAAGGATAGGAAAATCGTCGGAATTGGAATGACATATGTCTCTAGTTTTATATGAATTGAAAAATACAACAAAATATAACAGAAAACTTTGTTAGTGTCACATGAAAAACAAAGAAAAAGAAAGTTTTCAAATATCTCATCTACTTGCTTTTTTATGAAATTAAGTCATAGGAGTGTAATTCTAGGGAATATTGCCATATTTAGGAAAAGAAATCTTCAGAAAGATGAACCCATCATCAAAAATCTTTTGACAATCCTCCATTCCAAAATCTAAAAGGAGCCTAAGGTTGTTTGGTTCAAGTAACACGCTAGAGCCATTATTCTCTCTTTTTTTTGCAAGATAGCATGCATGGATTTTCCAAGTCAGCGCTCGAGACATTGAAAAGGTACAATTCCTACTCACCTCATTATTGAACGGATTATTTGCTCCATGCTTAAAAAACAAATAAAATGTTTGCTCAAAAAAACTTTCCTGTTTTCAGTTTTTTGTTAAGTTTATTTATTAAAATATTTAATTTGTCTAATGAAGATAAAACACTTTCTCTGGCTTGCCCAAAGAGATAGGATTCAGTAAGCCGACGAACTTAGGAAGAAAAACTAGGAGGGGTCTGAAATTTGTTGATTATGTGGTGTTCTTGAGCCTAGTAATCATATTTTATTCAATTGCTCTATGGCCAAGTTTGTGTGGTGTGTTTGTAGGCTTTGAACCCTACAAAAATTTATGAGTTCTTTTTGCTTGTTGACATTAGAGTTTATATGGAAAGCTGTAGAGTTAAGATTGCTCTATTGGCAGCTATTTCTTGGAATCCATGGCTCACTAGAAACAACATGATCTTTAGGGGAAAAAAATGGTGTACTCGCCCCTAAAAATTCCTTTTCAAATCATTTCTTGCTTGATGCAGTGGAAACCTCTATTTCAGCAGGGCGAAACGTCTAAACTGGAAGCCTTGACAACCAAAATATGCAGACTGCGGTGGCAACCTTGAGATCTCCCAGGACAGGAGTCCCGGGGTTTTGTTTTGGTCAACTCATCAGTTTGTTAGCTAGTTTCTCTGTTCTTTGTCCCTACTGTAGTTGGTCTGTTGTCGTCGAGTTGTGCTCCTGCGTGGGCGAACTACTTTTGGTCCTTCCGGTCGGCTGTGACCAAGGCTTTGTTAGAAATCTAGTTATTATTTGACATAATTTAATCCAAAAGAATAGTATAATAAGCATGACATTTGTATATGTGAATGATCCAAAACTAGTGCTAAACATGAACATGCTAACAAAGATAGTAGCAGAGTTGGTGTGTCGTTCCTTGTTGTTGGTCGATATGGTCACGAACATCACCAGGAATAAGATGGTGCCGAAGTAGAGGAAAAAGACGAAGTAGAGAGCAGTTACGCAAAGAACGCATTCCCTAAAAACTTAATTGCGCACCTACCCATGTAGGTAGTGAATGAAGTTTCGAAGACCTGTTCATCCAGAATACCTGTGCACGTAGGTACTCATGACTCATGATTGTCCAGAATACTCATGCGTGCAGGTACTCAGGATTGGGAACAAACGAAAGCAGCTCAGAAGCAGTGGTGGCTAAAAGACAAAGGGAGAACCAGGACAGGAAAGAACAAACAGAAGAACAGTCTATCTCTACTGTTTCGGCAGGAGAAAGGAGATGAAGACGGGTGCTCACGAGAGAGACGGAGAATCAGAGTTAATTGGAATTAACTGCTAAAAACAACAGTCTATCGCTACTGTTTGGCTGAAGGAAGGAGATGAAGATGGGTGCTCACGAGAGAGATGGAGAGTTAGAGTTAATTGGAATTAACCACGCTAAAAACAATGACGGATGGAAGATGAACTGCTCCTTCTCCATGCCTCGCCCACAACCATGGGTTGGGGCACGTGCGCGTGTGGCATTTCATTCATCAGTTGAGTTGAGTTGAGTTCTTTTTTTATTGGTTTTTCAAGATTAATCTTTAACATTAATTATGAGCCTTTAAAATTTAATAGGATTAATTTAGGCAGTACTCATTTGCTTCCAACCGATGCCTATGTTATGTTGCATGTAAGCTGCTAACCCCAGCAGAACCTGTCGTGATGGTTTTTCTATAAAAAGCCTGCTCATATGACCTTTTTCTAAACAAAATTGATTTATCCACATAATCAAATAAATAATTCATTCAATATCTAAATCAAACAAGGCCTCAAAATGTATATAATTGAGACAACATTTTCATTCAGGTGCATTGTGATGTTTGGTCACATAAAAAATTACTCTATAGTAGATATGTATAGCAACTAGGCTAAAATATTGGTGAATGGGAACCTTATGTCAATATAATTAGGTAATTATATGTACGTATGGAGGGACAGGACACGTACTATATGTCCATGTGTCGTAGAAGCAAATGAACACGCGTATACATTAGCTTAGTATGAAGCGGTGAGATTAATATATACTCCCTCCGTTTCAAAATATATAACACCGATGATTTTTCACATAACGTTTGATCATTCGTCTTATTTAAAAAATTTATATAAATGTCATTTATTTTGTTACGATTTATTTTATCATCAAATAAAATATAGTTTTAACTTATAATTTTACATATTATATTAAATTTTTGAATAAGTCGAATGATCAAATCAATTGTGTCGTATATTTTTGAAAAGAAGAGAATACATATAAAGCACGCAGCTGTAGGTACGTAGTTTGCAAATAGAGAGTTGTTAAAGGTGCAATTTGGAAAATAGATTTAATTTGGCATTTTGTTCGAGGCCGAAGTTTCCCTGCATGTTCCGGTTTGGCTGACCGTGGACTTTAATTGTTGCTCAACGACGAGCACGTAATGAACGATTTTTAATTAGACACGTCGATTCAGACGGATCGATGCATGGCCATCTAATTAATTAACTGAGACCCCACCAGCCAGTCACTCACTCATATATATGAGCTCACTAGCTATAGTTCATTTAATTATTTTTTTTTGTGCACTGGCCTGTAATATCCTACTACTAATATAGTACTAGTATCTCTCTGCTCACAAGATCAGGATGTCGTCTGGAATTTTTCGTCCAAGTCATCAAGCACGCACAGCTTTGTTTGTACTATAAATGCAAAAAATAAAGATAATTACTATTTTATTATATACAAAGTTTGCGAGCGTTTGATACGATCGAAGAGCATGCATTAATTAGCAACGTGATCATATATGCGTACTATATACAGTATGTGAAAGAGATCTTTGACAGACGTATAATACCAGTTGCTCTCTTCATTTTAAAATGTATGACGCCATTGATTTTTCACGTAACGTTTGACTATTCGTATTATTCAAAAGATTTATATAAATACCATTTATTTTATTGCGACTTGTTTGATCATCAAATAAAATATAATCTTAACTTATAATTCTATATATTATACTAAATTTTTAAATAAAACGAATGATTAAACGTTACGTGTATATGTTGAAAAGTAGGTAGTAATTAAGATGTTGACCAGGCGAGGCCGTTGACAATTAGTAGTACTCAGCGTTATTTGTGTGTTGACATGTCAGCTGTCCGGACAAATGTCGTCGTCGAAAAGCAAAAGCAGCGTCGTTCGTCGATCGCTTAGCCACGACGCTGCTTTTGCTTTAACTTGCATGCATGCTGTGAAGAATCATTATCATCATATTAATTAATAAATTAAACCCGGTCAATTAAAGCAATTTGATACTACGTAGATATGATGATGATGCATGTTCAGTAACAATGCAAAGCCAACCCGTTTACTCAACCGCTCGTTCCTTCGCTTAATAACTAGTCGTCGATCGATATTACTGCTACGTGTGATAGATATGATGTCATCATGCGATCGATTGATTTTAATTTGTTCGTCCTCGACGTACGTACTACTACTCTCTCACGACGACTAGTACATATATATGTGTGTGTCTACACACACACAGAGCCATACAGATAGGTAGGTGATGGTCTACTAGCAGGGTTCAAAATTTCGGATTAAAATTTGGGGTCTAACAGAACCCCTCCCCCCACATATATACCTACAAAATTATTTCGCTCAATTTTTTTAGAATTTTTTAATTATTTATGAACCTATTCATATTTATTTAAATTTGATCAAATTTTGTTCAAAAATTTAAATTATTTCCAACCAAAACTACTACAATTTCCAAAGAAAACAATGGTCCTATCGGTACCCATAAAAATGACGAAAAACGAAAAATTTAACCTGGTGTACTGGTACCGTGGCTCAGTCAGAAAATGTTAGTAGATGATGGATACAGATTGAGTTTGTGAAAACTATTCGAGGGTATGAACGAATAGATTAAATATCTTAAAGTTGAAAATGGTTAATTTTAAATTTTTTCCAAGAAATGCTGGTGAAGAAAGTTTTTGTAAAAGTTGTATTGTTTAAAAGCTTGCCTGCAATAATTCATCATATATATTTGTCTCAAAAGAAAGAACTCTTACGCTTGACCAAATTAAAGCTAGTTAAATCTATTGATCGATCTCAAGAGTGTGAAAATTAAGATCGATGCATGAAAGCAAATTCCTAAATGGCCAGTACAGTACGTAGTCGTAGAAAATTAATTAATTAATGAGGAACGAAGTGATCGACAGGCTAGCGAATCAAGCACATTATCTCTGCCTTGACATGTATTGGGCTGCTGGGCCAGATGTCAGCTCCTTAATCTTGCTCGGCCCAATAGGAGCCATAGGTCCTGTTTGCAAGAGCTGAGAAGTTGAGATTCTGAAAAGCTAGCTGAAGATTCTAAGAAGTTGACATTCTAAGGAGCTAAGGGGGGTCTGTTTATGGGAGCTTCTTTTGATTTGCTGGCTGATGAGATGAGAGGCTAAATTTTCTGAAATACCCTTAAAATACCCCTAAGGTAGATGGTGCTTTTGATCTTTTGTTAATTATTTGTTGGATAGATTACACCCTTCGATATATAATTTTTGTACAAATACTTTTGTAAATATTCATTTTTCATAATGATAGGAATAAAAAATATGTTCTTTTTTAAGGCAATGAGAAATGTTAAATTAATTATCATAATACAAAGCCATACATGTCATTTTGCCACTGCAATATGTTCGTCACGCACATACAAAAGATTACTTTGCACTAATATGTGTGTTCATCAAGCACATATTAGTACACAACATGAATCACCTTAATATTTCTATCTACCATGTCCTCTATTTGCCATCAAGGAGTTTGCAATAAAATCCCAAAAGACATACATATCACCGTCATCGGATGTTGTGCCAACATAACCTTCTTCTTCTTCTTTTTCAGGTGAATTGATTGGTAGAATATAGTCCTTGTCATTATCACATCTCGCAAAAAGAACGTCAGCCAAAGCACTATCTCGAATGAAATTGTGAAGTGCTATGCAAGAAATTATGATCAACTTTTGCTTATCAACAGGATAGCTAGACATGTGCAACATAATTATCCATTTCATCTTGAACACACCAAATGCACGTTCAATCACATTTTGAAGGGATGAATGGGCATGGTTGAATACCTCCTTTTGACCTCTTGCACGCCTGCCATGTCGAAATTCCTATAGGTGGTACTTTTCTCCTTTATATGGAGCTAAGTAACCATGCCTATTAGGATAGCCCGCATCAACGAGATAGAATTTGCCTGCAAATTTTGTAGAACAACAGTAAGTCCATAAATAACAATAAGTAGAACATTGCATGTAACAAATTGTACATTATCATCATGGGGATATGAAAAATAATCAGAATATTGAGACAGTGAATCATTGAATATGCGTGAGTCATGTGCTGAACCAGGCCATCCAACTACAACAAAAGTGAACCTCATGTCAAAGTCACAGATAGCCATGATATTCTGGGTATGATATCCATGTCGACCAATGTGAGCAATTTGTTGCTTTCCAGGCACAACCACGGATATATGTATACCATATATTGTACAAATACAATTGTTAAATGAGGATGAAAACGAGAATCCTGAAGCCTTGGGCACAATGTGGATGACTCTTTCTGTTTTATGTTGTGCTCTGCTAGTGCATTGATAGCTAACATGACCTTTGTGAATGTTCTACTAAGTGTTTCAGTTGACCGTTTGAAACGGTTCTCGCGGCTTGCCTAAAGGACTAAGGACCACCACACATCCACAAGAACATTGCTAAAGCTTCAACAAAATTCATATCTCTGGTAGATTCAAGACCATAACTTTTAACCAATGTATCATGTAACTTATGAAAAATAAGAGGAGTCATCCGAAACATATAGTAGCAATCCTTTGTAGTACTCAAGTTATCGATAACCCACTGATAACCTGATTGTCGTGGAGGTGGTCTCCTCTTTTTGCCTAGGTAAGTTTCACCATAGTCCAAAGCAACAAGGGGAATAGTTGTTGCAATCCGGAGGATTAATTTTCACCGCTTTAAATTAATTGATGCACCATCACTCTCACATGAGTTATCATCGGTATCGCTTGAACAATCACTCTCACTTTCAGATGGGCTCTCACTTGATGAGCTCATCTATAGAAAGAAAACATAGATAAAAGTCATATGCAATACGAAAATTATAAACATATCAGTAATACAACTTGTATTAGAATAAGGTCTGCAATTAAATAAACATATTCTTGGGTACAACATACCATTAAGACATACAACAAAGTTCAGATAATAACTAACAGTACATGATGAATAAAAATAAATAATGTCTTAGGATACAACACACTCCTACAACTAGTTCTTTTTTCTATCCTCATACATCCTCCTCAGCCAAGATATCTTTTCTTCATCGGTCTTAAAGGAACGAAACACTGCTCAGTACTGTTGCTTGATAAACAACTTGGTTGCAATGTAGTGTTTATCACTTCCTTCTGCCACTCCACATCTAACAGCTAGACGTATATGCTCTATGATCTCATCATCAACTTTACTAGTTTGTTGTGATGTCACAGAATTGCTACTTTCAAGGGTTTCAATTTTGTCAACTAGTCATCTCACTTCCTTGACCATAGGATTTATTCTATTCTTCTTAGGACTAGGTGCAATAGTAGCAGCCGTTCGCTTTCTGCCACTAGGCTCTTCAAGAACAGCAAGAACATTATAACTTGTCATCAACATCATGGACATTAGCTGCAGCTTTATTTTTACCACTATCTTTAGAGACACTGGGAATAACCGAAGAGGCATCGGAGACATGAATATTCTGAAACATAACCTCCAACTCATTAAGGTTCTCAATAGGTGAGTAGCGAAATTTGCCATATTCTTTGTTAGCCTGAAAAAGAAGGAAATGCATGAAAATAATTAACAAACTTACGCATAAATGCAAATAAGATATACACTTGTAAAATTTTTTTTACTGTACCTCTATTTTTTGTTTCCACCAATCATCATCTGCTACTATTAATCCCTCCGTAACATCAAAGTCAAGACTAGTTGCTATGCACTTGAGCTCTTTCCATGAGCTATATTGTGTCTTCAAAATATCCGAACGGTTCTTTAGTTTTGAACGGTCATATTGACCCCCAGTCTTTACAAAGAATTTTTCTTCTAAGTTTTTGTAGCCAAGGGGACTCAAGGCAGCTGTTGGTCTATTTCCTGCTAGAACCTCATCCCTACATATCTCTGTTGGCGCAGAATTTCGACCCGCCAGATGTCAAAACGGGTTCCACGTTTTCACGGCGGCCTGGGAGATCTGCTTAACTCCAGTGCAGGTCCAATGGCTCGCCTAGGTCTTTTTAGGGCGTGCCAGTTGATTTGATCTGCAATCAACAAGAATAAACAAGTAAACCAAGTTAGTAAACGATGGCCGATTGGCCGATAGGCCGATGTCATATCGTGAGGGCCTAGCCGATAGGGCGAAACTGTATCGGCCTACTTGAGGTTATATTGGAAATAAGATAAACATATAGACCTAGTCTCATCGGCCTTTATCAACATGCTTATGTTGATTTAATAGCATCGGCCGATGAGGGATTTGATAAGATAAATACACCAGCTAATACTCTAGTGCAAACTTGTATAAACCAATTGGTCAATATAAATATACTAATCACAGAGAAATCCTGAGAATAATCTATAACAAACATATTTATATCCATCGATTTACTTATACAAGTGGCAAATACATACAAAAGCATAAAGCAATCACGTGTATTAGGTAAGACCGGCTGAAACCCTAGCACTATCCTTAATTACGATCGAAAACGGGCTTTGAGTTAGATCTCAAAACAGGACTAAGGTCGATAGCAACTCAAAGTGTGAATCGAGAACTAACACAAAGAAAATCAAGTTGTCGATCGTTTTTGGGGATGGTAGATGCTTTGTAGAATCTAGATAAGCAAAATAATTAGACCATCGTCGGCAACAAACCCTAAAACGAGTTTATCGCTGGTGAGGCATAGTTAAGAAGCTATACCAAGATCATCCAAGACATGATAAATGACGATCACATCATCAGGGCTTAACGTGTCTAAAACAACACGCTAGCCCCGACGATATAGATCGTCGGGTACGAGTTCTTACCTCTGCTCTGGGAAAGCAAGAACTCGCCGGAAGTTAACCTCTTGCGAGGGTGGCGATGCGCCGAAAGTAGATTAAAATGTTGGTTGTTGAATTTGATTGAGAGAGTTTCTATGTACAGACTACCGGGATATTTATACCCGTGATTTACAACATTGTCCAGATTGGACACGATTTTATCTCTAACCAACAGACAAGTCCTTATGGCGGACTCTTGCCATAAATTAGATCAAATTTACTCTAACTTCCTAATTAAGAGATACAATTGCCTAAAACCGAGCCTTATCCCTATTTGGCAATCTCCTTTGAAGCTTAACTCAAGCCCAAACCGAGCCCACGTTGCCTCCATCAGCTTCCTGCCTCCATCGGCCGATGGCCGCATTGAACCCGCATCGGCCGATACGGTCCTTCTACTGACGCTCCACCTGGTCCGATGCACCGCTGAGTCCGATAACATAACTGACCCGACTCGAATCGCTTCTTCCTCTCTGCATCGGTTTTCTCTTTTCGCTCCGAATAGATTACGAAAATCTGCTGTTAACAATCTCACAGAACACTTTGGAAGCAAATACATCCCAATGTGTTTTTGGTACTTTCCCCTTCTCCATCTACTTACCACATATTCATCAAATAATTGTCAACTCAGAGTATACTTGTGTGCCATTGTAATAAATTTGCTACCAATTTATTGGAATGTACATGGTCAGTACTTAAACTGTAGGAGTATGTGCTAAATGAACATACATGCAAGAACCCTATATAAATCTGAACAAGTTCTATATAAACCATTTGAACAACCATCAAATACGTGAGTACCTAATCCAATCTCAGAAACTACCACATCACAGATCAAGAAGACAAGAACTATCTCATAACAAATCGCCAGATTTGAGCCAAATGTACAAGAACCCTAGAAAAAATGGATGAAAGGGGAAGAAAAAAACTCACTGTGTGCAGCAAAGGGGAATAGGGTGGTGTAGCTTGGCGAGGAGGAGGGGGTGTCACGCCCCAAACTAGCCCCGAACAGAGGCCAGAATAAGGTGATCCAAATTAACCTGTATGCCTGTACCAGTCCCAGGAAATAGCACTGGTACAACAGGAAGATAGAATATCACAACAACAGCGGTCTCTTTATTAAGAGTAGACTTACAACCAGAGTTGGAACTGCGACAGAACCCGAGTTCGCAACAACATTACAAAAAGGCGGAAGCAGAAAAAGGCGGAGACTGGCCCTAAGCCACAAGCAAAGCCTTGGGGAAAGGCCGAAACCCTACTACTGCTCGTAGACTGCTTGCTCCTGGAAAAACTCTTTTTCAGCAGGGTCCATCTCTTCGTCTTCGAGAACTGGGGGGGTTTATTTATATAGAGCAAGGGTGAGTACGGGAGTACTCAGCAAGTCAGGGGAATTAAGTGTTTAATGCAAGCTTCAAAGGAAAGCCAGTTGTTTTTCACAATTGTTTTTAGTTTAAGACTTTTAGCAATATCTAAGTGAGTGCTTCTCAATGGTACGGATGAGAAAGTGCGTCTCATCCGGCCGGAGCAGTGAAATTGTATCCATTGATTCTTGTCGGCACGAGAGGCTTCCTGCCAATTGTTCACCGACCCCGGCTGCACCAACAGCCACAAGTCAAGCACGTCGGAACAAGAGGCTCCCTGCCAGTCGTTCACCGACACCGGCTGCTCCAACAGCCACACTTAAGCACAGAAAGGATTTCTAACACCAACAGCAGTTCACGATGTAACCATTAAAACTACGCTAAGGAATCACCTCACATTTGCCCATGACCGTGGGCACGGCTGTTCGAACAGTTATTAACCTCTGCAGAGGGGGTACACTTTACCCACACGACGTTACTAATCCCGAGCCACTCAGCCCGTGACTCTCAGCCACGTCTGGCGACCTTGAGGCTTTCACGGCAAGGCATTTCGAAAGCCGACTCAGGGTCATCTTATGCCAACGGGAGGGGTCCCACGGACCAACACCAGATTAGGTCCCAGACCATACTGTGCCAGGAAGCCCAGGGGTCCTCCCCGACACCACCCCGGCGAATCCACTTGTCCCTTGGCATCAAGATTTCCCTGGCCTAGCTAATTACTCAGCCAGGGGCGCCCGATATCACCCATGTGGTCGTACTTGACATATGCTCGGATGTAATTCCCAAGGAATCGATCCTTAGAGCGAGAACGGGCAGACCGTACCTCCAGTACGTCTCCCGCACCGCGAGTTTTAGAAACTCACTTTATTTTCAAGACACTGACCCAAGTGTCGGGTTTTCCAAGCATTTTGTAAACTCAAGTTTTACCCAAGTGATCATTTTAAATTTGGAGGGGAGTCTCGATATTCGTACGCGAGGTGCGAATACCGAGATCTCACCTGAGGGGTGACAAGGGGTGATAGGGTATTCAATAATCAAGGAGGGTGAATGCAGCAATTGGGTAGGGCCTGTCAGTTGTATTGCAAATCGAGGCCAAGTGTCAAGTGTAACCTAAAGAATGCATGGTTTGTGGAAACAAAATACTTAATCTTAAATTATAGGTTCAATTGATCAAAGGTGACTTGCCTTGCTCGAGATCTTGAGCTTCTTCCTCGAAATTCGCGCACTGCGGGTCTTTGGGCTTCGAAACTACACGCGAAACGAGACAACTCAACAAAACAATAAAAAGAAGCCCTATTAATGACCACTAAGTGTGCCATTGGATAGATCTCCATTTTTGAGGAATTTTGGAAGTTGAACGGAGTCAATCGGACGAACGGTTGAGGAGATACGAATTTCCGAAGATTGAATGATTTTCTGTCTAAAGGAAAAAGAAATTATTAATTCCCTTGAAAAAGAAAAAGAAAGGAGGGACGCAATTTGGACTTTATTTCGGGCGGCTGAGAACGGCCCAATGGAATAGTATGGGCGCGGCCGAATTAATGGGCCGACGGCCCGAAGGGATCGGCCCATGGCCGATCGGCGCGCGAGGGGGGAAGGCCGATGGGCCTAGTGACCGATAGGCCGGAGGTCGATGGCGGGAGGCCGATGGGCCGGAAAGGGAAAGAGGCCGAGTGGGCCAAGCGGAGAGAGGGGGCTGATGGGCCGAGGCAGGCCGCGGCCTACGCGGGCGGCCGGTCCGGTGGACCGTGTCCACCGCGCGGGCGCTAGGGCGGGGCCTGCCCAGCAGCGGCGTGGTCTACGCGGACCAAGCACACGGAGGGGGAGGAGGCCGTTGGCGCTCACGTGGCGCCTACGCGGCTGCCACGGAGGCCGGCGGGAGGAGGGAGCGCACCGGCTGGCGCTCGCGTGGCGCCTACGTGGCTGCCACGGAGGCCGGCCGGGCGGAAGAGAGGAGGAGGCGCTGGGCGACGGCGGCGATGGCGGAGGGGCTTGGGCGGCGCGGTGCAAGGCCGGAGAGGGGAGGAAAACACACCGGGACGGAGAGGAGAGAGAGAGAGAGAGAGTGAGCCGTCGGCTCGGTTTTGCCGGAGGGAGGCCGACGGCGGCTGGCGACAACGCGCGACGGCGGCGGCTACGGCGGCGCGGAGAGGGAGCGGAGGAGGGAACGGCGACCACGGCGGCGCCCGGGAGATCTATGGGGAGCTACCTAGCGGTCTAATATGCGAGAGGGAGGGAGAAACGAAGGGAAGAGGGAAGGGGATTACTGCGGGAGGCGGCAAGCCGGAGAAGAGGACGACGGCGCGGGGCGACGGTGCGGCGCGGCTCCGGCCGCGGGAGAGAGGGAAGGGGGGGCGTTGGGGTCCGCCTCGGCGTCCTTGGCTGCGGCGGCGGCCGACGGGGGCGGCGGCGGCAGTGGGGAGGAGAGGGGCGAGCTCGGGGGTGGCAAAGGCGGCCGGCGGAGGAGGATTTAAAGAGGGAAGCGGAAGGCGGTTTGGGACGGATGTCGGTGCGGCCGAGAGGCGGTTCGCGGAGGGGAGAGGCGGGGGAGCGCCCGGAGGGGACCGGCGCACTCCGGCGCTAGCGGCCAACGGCGCTATCGGGTGACGTCGGC
This sequence comes from Oryza officinalis, assembly GCA_008326285.1. Taxonomy (NCBI): domain Eukaryota; kingdom Viridiplantae; phylum Streptophyta; class Magnoliopsida; order Poales; family Poaceae; genus Oryza; species Oryza officinalis. Next base: position 40,215,347 of record BDMV01000008.1, on the reverse strand, counting down.
CGTGGTCGGGGAAAAAGAAGGAAAGGGGAAAGGAAAAGGGCGCGGCCTCTATGCCGCTTCGGGCAAGGGCGCGCGGGGGAGGAACGGGAGAGCGCGCGCTCTTCCTTGGCGGCATGCGCACAGGCGGCGAGGCCGGGAGGGGACGGCGCCAGCGAGACGGAACGGAGAAGGGAAGAGAGAGGGAGAGCGACGAAGGAGAGAGGTAGGGAAGGAGCGCTGGCGCTCTCGGCTCGGGCGCGTGCGGCGCACGCGGGCCGAGCGGCCTGGCGAGGCCCAGCGGGGAGGGAGCGAGGCCAAAGGGTTGGGCCGGACGGTGGCCCGAGAGGGGAAACGGCCCGAGGGCAGAGGGAGGTAAAGTAGACTTTTCCTGAGAGATTGAAAGAAGGAGTTTGAGGGCTCGGATTTGAAATCCGATTTCGCGGTTTTCTCCGGGATTGGGACGAGAGGGGAAACACGAGACCAGGCACACGACAAGACTCAGCCGAAGAGCAAAAATTTCACAAATAGAGTTTTTAGCACTTAGGTTTTCCCGCTAACGCCGCGACAAAACGGGCGTTACAGGGGGATACCCTCACGGCGGCGTTGGACCGACACCGGCGTCGAGCTGATGGGGGAGGGAGGAAGGGCTTCTTCTCCGGGCAGCACAGAGGAGGACACCGCCGCACTCTAGCGAGGATGCGAACGGATGCGTTCTCCGGCGAGGGCCAGACGCCGCGCTCCAGCGAGGAAGGGCCGCGGGAGGGGTCGCGTCGTGCCGCTCGCCCGTTCGCCCCGTCGCTCCTTTTCCCTCACGGTGTGGTGAAGACACAACGGGGGGAGCAAAAGGGTCGTCCAGGAGGAGAATAGCTCAGTGGCAAAGGTGGGTAATTACTTAGCAACTTTAGTGGGCTCATCCCTTAGAATCTCGGGAAGCTGAGAATCCCAACTTCTAGCCCATAGTTCATTTTGCAAGATAGATTTTCCAGATTATATAAGAAGCTGGCCCGTTTTGGGGGAAGGGGGGCTTATGGCTTTTGGGACCAGCTAGAGAAGCTAGGAGACCTTAGAAGCCCCACCAAACAGGCCCATATACTCCCTTCGTCTCAATTAATATAAGTGCACCTAGGATGCTGTCCAAATTCGTAGTCTTAGGATATGTCGCATCCTATCTTAGATGCACTTATATTAATTGGGACGAAGGGAGTATATATGTAGTTCCACTTCCCCACTTATGTTTATATATCTTTGGTGATAGTGGTCACCACGTACGGTTCCAGGCCAGACCATATCTCTCGATATGTTTTTTAGAAGCTACCATCTCTCATTACATGCAACACCAACATGATATACGTTTACAAGAATGAGTGTATGTGTGTTATGAGAGTCTATCTCTATACCGTGTTCTTAAAAAACATCAACATGACAGTAAGATATTAATTGATCACTTCTATATTTTTATATATAAAAAGAAGTATAAATTCCAGCCCTATGCAGGAACAGCAACCAAGAACGCATGGAAAACATGACTTGAATCTAAGTGAGTGAAATCATACACTCATGACTTCACCACCATACAGTGATACTTCCTCAGTGATTGTGCTCTAAACACACTAGCTTCTAAGTTATCCATACATATGATGCATAATTTTTTAAAACACGGTACAAGTGAACACGCTTTTATATATGCGTGCACATTTAGCTTTAGCTAGGAACACACACCTACGCATGTAACACATTCAAGCGCGACTGTATATACATACTCCACATTTGTTGTTGGTTTGTTCATATCTTACACATCAAGATCAGCAAACACAAGCGAAGATCATATGACACCATACATATGTATACTCAAACAGTCAATTCCTCGGGAGAATTGAAGAAGGGATTTAAAAGGAGAGATGCTAAGACAATTCGAACTATACATCATGAATGGGAAGTATGGAACTATAGGACTGATTAGCTGCAGCTGTGGCAGTTCAAAGCAGTCGCAACCGGCAACCATTTACAACTGCCGCAGCCAAAATGGCTAAGGCAGCAAGGCCAGCCGAATACGTCCTATATCCATCTTGAATAGTATCATTGTTCCTGACTTAATAGATAATTTTGTTTGATGTCAAAATATTCCCTATCAAAATGTGTTTAGGTTTTGGTATTGCCAACATTTTGGCATGACAGCAAACCAAACAAACCCAACATTCTGGATACCTCATCATTACATTTTCTAATTAAAAATCTGTAAAAAATATATAAAAAACAACACTCTCTCCGCATTCTAGCGTTCAATTATTTTTTACCAAAATATTTGTCATTCTCACATTCAAAGCACTTTTAGATGCTATCTTTGCTCCTTACCCTTCATCAGTGTAATCACAGCTTTCATTGGCTCATCTCAAACAATCAAAGTTAATGGGCTAATTAGGAAGTAAATAATGAGGGTGACAATATAATTTTCACATCTCATCATTGGTTTGTGTGAGATTTGATAGAATGATAAGTAATTTGAAACTGAGGGATTACATAGAAGTGTTTTCATAATAAATCTATTAATATTATTTACACATAATAAATCATATTATTTTTTTCAACCATTAATGCTGTAAGAGTTTGAGTTTTGACTACATATAATCTAGGAAATCATCTATTTGATAATGGAGTTAGTAGAATAAAACATACATATGCTACCTACGTAGCTTGCCCCCAAATAACATTAGGTGGTAGAGTAACCTGAATTCAGGATGACAAAAGTAGCCAATTTCAAATCAATATATACCATACCTTAGTTCAATTTAAGTTCAATATATACCGTTACTAGTATTATATATATGTATGTACATATATACTGAATTACGTACTGATCTCTAGCCATATACATATCCGTTACTTGGAATTTGGGATGATGATATTCTGTTCCATCTCTCTCGATCTAAAAGTTAATTGCAATGTTATAAACATATACAGGCAAGACAGAGGAGTATCACATTATTTACCATGCATATCCATCTTGATTATTGGAGTAGTATCATGCATGCATTATTACCAAGACAGTTTGTAATAAACCTAGTATTATACTTGTAATGCTAATGCCCCTAGCTAGATAGCTATGCAGTATATATTCATCACACATTTCACAAGCTGATGTATAGAACTAACTGATAACTGCCTGAAATTGCTGCCCTGATCGATTTGCAAGCATGTCCCAATTAGCAATTTAGCATTATCATGCTAAGTAGCCATGCATTACTGGATTGAATCTTTCATGGACATATATAGAGATGAACAAGTAGCTGCAGCCTTCAGGTGATGGCAACAATATAATCAATTAGTTAGGAATTAATGTCAGGCGGCGCCCATGCCAATGCCGGTGGTGTCGTCGTCAATGTTCCCGGCGACGGACGCCGACGTCGACGATCGCTGCCTATTGCCGCGGGGGGCGTCGAGCGGCATGACCGGCTGGTGGCCGGCGAAGAGGGCGACATGGCCGATGAGCTTGTCCTTGCGGGAGAAGGAGGTGCCGCAGGAGCAGAGCCAGCGGTGGTCGCCGCAGTGCTTCTCGTGGGTGCGGAGGTCGGAGAGGACGGAGAAGTGCTTGCGGCCGCAGCGGTTGCACACGTACATCTTGGGGCAATGGCTGCGCTTGTAGTGGTTCTTGGCGCAGATCACCGACTTGAGCGGCTGGAACTTGGCGTGCCTCCTGTTCCACCGGCAACCCTCCTGCGGGCACGAGTACTTCCTCGCCGCCGCCGCAGCCGCCATCGTGTCGTCGCCGCCCTTGGCGAGCAGCTTGGTCGGATTGGACAGCGCCGCCTTGCTCTTGTACTCGTCGCCATGCGCGCGCATGTGCATCCGCAGGTTGGCGTCGCGCTTGAACCCCTTGCCGCACACCTGGCAGTAGTGCGTGAACTTGGCAAGCAGCTCCGCCGCGTCCAGCTCGATGATCGTGTCCGTCGCCGTCGCCCCCACCGCCGCCGTCTCGCCGCGGAACACCGGAGGCGCATGGCTTCTGTAATCATGCTGGCCGCTGCCGTTCTGCTGCCACTGTTGCTGCATGAGATGGTCTTCCTCCATCTGACCGGCATGGTCGTTGTTCTTGACAACGGCGGCGGCGGCGGCGGCGATGCTGGCGCCGGTCTCCTGTGGTGGAGCGGTATTGATATTGGCGGTTGGCGCCGTGCCGAGGTCGCAGAGGAGCTGGAAGGCGTACATCATGGAGGAGGCGGCCGCGACGATCTCCTGGATGATGGCGTCGGCGGCGGACACGTCGAGGGGGCCGTGGCCGTTGTGGGAGACGGCGAGGCCAACGAGCGGGTGCAGCTGGTGCACCCTGTCCTTGAGCACGGAGAGGTTGTAGAGCAGCGGGTGGCAGTGCGGCTGGTCGCCCATGAAGGCGGCGCCGTCGTCGTCCATGCCGTCGAGGCCGCCGCCATGGCCATGCTGGCTCTGCACCAAGTAAGGGCTTATTCCGCCGGCGGCATGCACACCTCCTCCGCCGCCGCCGCTGCCTGGGGTCATGCTAACTACTTGTTGCCAATTAACTAGTTGTTGCTAATTGCAGTTGCAATTGGAACAAGAAGAGATCATAAGAAGAAGAGGAGGGGATCGATGGATGGATGGAAATTGGAATGGCTAATAACAAGTCAACTCAACTAAAGCTAGATGAGGAGGCGATAAAGCTAGCTAGCTTCTTCATCCGTTAAGAGCATCCCTACTTGAAGCCTCCCTCAAATGCAACCCAACCCGAAAGGGACATGTCAGAGGTTAATACTATATTACTGTACTTGCATATAATACACACATTGCTCATTATTTAATTTCTTTCATATTTTAATCCTGAAATTGCTTAAAAAATTGTCGCAAGCCATTTTTTAAGGAAAAAAATTGCAAATATAAGTATAGACTATATAGTTGTATTGTAATTACAACCTAATGACATTGTAAATATGATATACTTATAGTGTCATTACACTCTACTTATATTGTAACATCTATATAATTTATGTACCAAGTTACATATAATTTTTTAAGTACTTATATACAAATTATATAAAAGTTATAATATAGTTAGAGTATAATTATATTATAACTATAATATATATTTCCTCCGTGTTTTTTTTGACGTTGTTTAGTTCAAAATTTTGAGCTAACCAATATCATATATTTAGAGAAGAAGACAGTAGTTACTCATGTTTGTATGTTTTTCAGTTAAAGTACTTACGGCAGTTTTGTAGATAGTTTCTTTAAACTCTAGCTACTTGCCCTAATTTGTTGTTTCTGAACTTTTTAAGCACATGAATGGGCAGGCTTTCTCTATATTTTAACTCCAATCAAAAGCGCTTTGTTTATTAGCAAGCTGGCTATGGTGTGATTGTTCCTTCACTTGCTGGCACTGTACTGTGCTGGGAATTGATGAAAACTAAGCTCAGGCGAGAATATATATATATATGTCCCTCCCTCCTAATCTCCTATCCTAAACAACAAGCTAAGCTAGATAAAGCCTTGCCTGGTTTTGTCAAGGCACAGTCACTGATATGTGGGCCCTCCCGCCGTGCTGCTTCCAGATCGAGTAATAGATTAGTGCAAGTTGTGTGCTGCTTGGTCTGGCCTTCCCACTGCGTGGACTTGGACTAACCAGTTGCCTTTTTAAAATACAGATTAAATATTATATACAGTATACTAAGTGGCTAGTACTAGAGAGGAGAGAACAATTCAACACATACATCAATTGTTCTGTTCTCTGGGAAAATAAATTATATGCTGAGGTAAATCTTTCATCTGCCCCCTTCGATTCCTTTTGTTTTCATTCCCGGCCAACCGTGCCAGGGCCAGGAAAAGCATTCACTTGTAACCAAAACGGTTATTTCAAGAAAGGATACTCACACACTCCCTTTTGCTTTTTCTTCGCTTATACAGTGGTGGGTCTCATCCTTGTCTTTCAAGCAAATATCCAGTATCTTTGTATCATAACCACTGTCAATCACAGTCATAGAATGTTTCATTGAAGAATACCGAATCAGGTTATCATAAATCAGAGCCGGTTCGAGTAGATTCATGAAGCTTACTGTGTAGAATGCTGGAATTTTCATTGCATTCAAAGCATTAGTTATAAAGCAGTCGTTCGATGAGCACCCAAAATCATATTAATTGTTAATTAACCAAAACCTAGTCAGAACACTTGACCTAATCCAATATACCGGAGTATAGTATGTGTGATATGGCAGCCAGGCGCCACACGCCTTTAATTAACCACTCGTGGCCAACGTCGTGATCAGCTTGACTAATTATGCGCAGCAAACGACTAAAGGGAGATTAACTGTGCTTACTTGTGTCATGGTTGTTTACTTACAACAAAAATGTATGGCCGTGAAAGATTGTAGTATTCATTAACAGTTGACAATTTGCAGAATTTCACTCAGACTATGTTTCACTTGCAACTAGATCGATCGAATCCAAACACCTCGACACAAGAGGGTTCGATGTGCAAAATAACTGAGGCGAGCCAGCCCATGTAACAACATTTCCTAGGTCTACTGAGGACCATTTCAGTCGCAATCTCGCTCCGGCCCATTGCAGTGTTCCATCGCATCGCACATGGATGAACAAAGCATTCTTTTTTCTTAAAAAAAAAAGAAAAATGATATAAACGATTTCTTCACCTTGTAAAAAATGTATAAAATATCATTTACTTGACTTGTTACTTTGTTGATATTGGTTGTGTTATAAAACCCGGCATCGATAATGGCATTGGTAGCCAAACGCCAAAGAATATCGTAGGAGATCCAATATTTATTAAGGACAATCTATATAACATTTGACTGAAAATTATCATAAAAATTTATCAAATATAACTACAATACAGTTACAATGTAATTTTAATAACTATATTATATTTGTATTATAGGATATAAATTACATATGTAAAAGTTTGTTTCAAGTAATAAAAACCATAGTAGCCAAGTGGAAGAGTCACGCGCCCCGCGCCCGTATCCCATGAGGTCACAAGATGGATCCCACCCTGTGTGATGCACATATCTTGATGTGTATTGAACGGCTAGCACGAATCTTAAACACATTCAACGGTTTAGAAAGTGAGATTTAACCATCAAATTTCAACATCCGGAGACATTGATTACATGGGCCCAAACAAATGTAATTATAACGTATCAGAGCATCAACGAGCTTTTGACTGAGTAGGCTGCCGTCTAGTTGTTTCATTGCCTATGCCATAGTCGCATCTCTCTGTATAAAAGAAACTACAATCATGTTAGACTCTACTTCTATCATAAACACATATGACATCTCGATCGATCTCATCTAACTAGCTGGGTTGAACGCCATTATTTGTTGATGACCATCATAACTGAATGATCGTGCAGAGCATATGTATATGCCAACTGCAAGGTAGGATGATCTTTTAATTTGTGTGTGGACTAAAAATTAAACATGTATGCAATTCCAGTAAGCATTGGAGTACAAATTACAAATACATTACTACGTTACATTTGCAAATCAAGTACACAAACTATATATATATATATATATATAGCTGCTAATTAATTCCATATCCGATCCTTATTTAACTCTTGGACCAATATGCAAATCCACATATAAATGTAGCTTTGCAAGCAACATAGTACACATGCATACTCTATATATAGTAGCAAGCAACAACGAATCCATGCATCCAACTAAATACTAATAAAGTAGCTAGTAACTTGCAATTTAGAAGGAACAAGAGTACGGACGTAAGTAACCACCTGAATCATCCATAATTAATACACACATATATATTTAAAGTAAGCGGTAATAATTAAGGTGCTCGCATTTGCAGGAAGTCTTGGTCCTTGTCCAACCTCTGCATCGGCTCCGGCTGCAGCGACAGCTCCACGTCGATGCCGCCGTCGCCTCCGCGCCCCGGGTACAGGTACACCATCCCGTCGAACTTGTTGTTGCCGCCGCTGCGCACGCGCTCCGGCCGCCCGAACCCGAAGTCCACGTCGTACACCCGGAAGCGCGGCGAGCTGCCGACGGCGACGCAGTTGGGCCCGGCGTCGCTGTAGTGGAACAGCTTGGGCGCTGCCTCGTACTCCTCCAGCCTCCGGGTGATGGCGGCGGCGTCGTGCTCGTCAATGGCCTTCTGCAGCAGCCCCGCGGCGAGCTCCGGCGGGCCGGCGAGGAGCATCCCGGCGGGAACGCCGGTGAAGACGGCCTGGATGAGGTTGCCGAAGTAGGCGGGCGGGAGGGGCGGGTCGGNGAAGACGGTGATGTCGGAGGGGCCGAGGGCGCGGGCGCGGGAGACGGCGCGCCAGATGTGGGCGGCGAGCGACTGGAAGGAGGAGAAGGGCTTGGCGCCGGGGGGTAGCGCGGCGTTGGCGGCGGCCTTGGCGCGGGCGACGGCGGAGGGCGGGAAGGAGAAGACGCGGGCGACGAGCGGCTTCTTGGGGCCATTGGGGTCGGTCTTCTCGTGGGCGTCGGCGGAGGGCGGGAGCGGCAGGTTGACGCGGACGGAGCGAGCCATGGCGCGGTTGTGCACCGGCAGCAGCGACGGCGCGCCACCGCCGCCGCCGCGGCAGAGCTCCGCCCAGGAGCTCATGAAGTGCCACGTGGACGTGCCGTCCAGCACGGCGTGGTTGAAGGCGCACCCCACTGCCAACCCGTCCCGCAGACGTGTCAACTGTGAAGCACCCATGCATGCATCAATTTCATTATTTGTTTCTGGTATATATATACTCCTATCCTATGTGGTAATTAAATGCTCCAGTAATAAATTTGGATAGTGTTGGTGGTTGGCTGGTTAATTAATCAGCCTGTACATGCAGATACAGGTAAGGCCCACGCCACCTTCAATTTTCAGCTCATCAATATATACTATTGCCCTAGTAGCTACCACCGTATGTACTTACGTACTGCTACTGCTAGTAGTACGTACGTACAACATACTCATCATATATACGTAAATACATCCCGTTGTGGTATAACGGACTCCTAGCTGTAGACTGTAAAAAAATACGCAACACACACACACACACACATATATATATATATATTCATACGAGATTAACTAGCTAGCTGGAGTAGTTTAGTTCCAGGTCTATTGATTATTATATATGCCGAGGCATAATTTCGAAATTCACGACAACTAATTTGGCAAATGTAAGTAGTAATAATGTAGGTACCTGGACGGCGAGCAGCGGGCGGTGCAGGCCCTCGAGGTTCATGACGCCGGTGTAGGGGACGAGGAGCTGCATCACCTTCTCCGCCTCCTCGGAGCACTCCTCTCCGGCGAGGTCGTCGACGGAGACTTGGTCGGCGGAGGCCTCGATGACCTCGGCGCCGTGGTGGCCGTGGATGGAGAGGGAGCCGTCGTGGTCGTCCTGGCGGATGCGGCCGGCGAGCGGGTGGAAGTAGGCGAGCGCGTCGGAGAGGGCGGCGGACATGCGGGCGACGGCGTCGGGGAAGTCGGAGGCGCCGTTGGGGAGGCGGTAGAGCAGGAGCTTCTGGTTGTAGTAGAAGGTGATGTAGGGGAGGTCGAAGGTGGCGAGGACGCACTTGGCGGCGGCTGGGGCGACGTTGCGGGTGGAGGTGACGGTGACCATCGCCGGCGGCGGGGCGGCGGCGTCATTGCAATTGTCGACGGCTGCCATTGTCGTCGTTGATCGATGATATGTACTGTGTTATGGTGAGATGAATGGAGTGAGACTGTGAGAGTGAGGTAGCTAGCTAGAGGTCGATGTCGATCTCATCTACTCGAGGAGAAGAGCGAGGATGACGAGGGGGAGCGGAAGCTGATGGTATTATTATATGGTAGGGGATCGAGAGATCGGAATTGAAGGCGGAGCAGGGTTGGGGAGGTGGCGCATTTAGTGATGGCCATGAATGCGTGCAGCTCCATCTCCTCTCATGGCCTCATGGGTGGTGGTGGAGTGTGGAAATGGATGGCTCTCGTTGCTTAAAACTTTACTACTCCACCTAGGTACGCACTAGCAGTACACTGTATGAACATACAGTTGGGAGCTAACCCTAATCCCTACTCTCATATTTGATATGTCATGTAGACATTATCTATAGAAACTATATGTTCAATTAATAGTGTCTTCAAAATAAATTATCATTCAATCATCTCATTTTTTTCTTCTTTTATCCATCTATTCTCTTATTTTTATTCTTAGTTCTTGTGTAGAGCTGATTTTTTTTCATAAAAAATGATTTTTTTATTTTTTTATTAACTTTTTTGTTATTTTAGTTTTTTTTGTTTATGTGACGATATATTGCGACTACGCTTAGTACGAGTTGAGTTGCCCGGCCCGCCATTAATGGCCGCCCCCTTTCTTCTTCGTCATCTTCGATATGATCTGCATGCTTAATTTGGTAGCTCCCACTTCCCGTGTCCGCATGCATCCGCACCAGAGATCATGGACATATATATACGCGTTAATTAATTAACAATTGGATAGCTACAAACTAAGCATATGCATCTAGGTAGCTAGCCACATAATATGATCTCGACGGTTCGTCCTACCATGTATATTCCAGCAAGTTTAAGTTTTATAGTGAAAGCGAATATTACCTTTAATGTAAAACATGTCGTTTATTTAATACTCATATTAATTAAAAGGTAACTAGTACAACATATCATCTCTAAACACAAATTTCAATAATTTTTTTATTATTTTACTCTCACATCATTTTATACTTTTATTGAAAATTATATAGAGATTATCCCTTACATAAAGGATGATCAATTCTAACTTCTCTTTTTTATCTCATCACCTAAACTACATGACAGATTTAGAGACGACATCGAGAGACTTACAGTATACTTGCGCTCTTATACTCTATACACTACCAGGACATTACTATCAGTGTATTTCTTCTTTCCTTCTCTCTGCTCTATCAAGTCTCAACTCAGTTCGATCCGGCATAGCCTCGTGCGTATTCGCTTTCCAACATTGTAGGTAACCTAATGGCCAATATATTTGTAATTCTAACGACGGTATAGATTATGATTCCCCTCCTCCTCCCTCCCTACCATTTCATCCCATAACTCTTCCCAAACCGTGTCTCGTTATAGCATAGTGAACAGCTCAAGATATATACTTTTATAATACCGGGATACAAGATAAGTTCATGATATCTTAAGGTAACTACCATGATACCTAGCTAATACTTAATTTCCATGAATAAAATTTCTTCGTGATACCTGATGTTACATAGTACCTGATGCCTACATGATATCTTAGGTGTTCTCTGATTAGGTATCGATCGGATGGGACCTCAAAGTACCGTGATACCTAGCATCTCCATGAAGCTAAGGTCTCGTCGGGGGAACCTAATTAGCGCGGCTGCGCATCCCCGGATGATGCTCATCTGCCATTAGCGCTAATGATAGTGCTAAGCACATTGATTATGATAATTATGGTTTTTATAATTAAAAAATAAATAGATAATTAAGTTGAAAAGTTTTGAAATATGAGTGAAAGTTTTTAAAATTTGAATGAAAGTATAAATTCCAAGTTAAAAGTTTTCAACATTTGAGTTTAGAGTTTCAAATTTTAAGTTAAAAGTTTCTCAACTTTGAGTTGAAAGTTTTCAATTTTTGAGTTCAGAGTTTCGAATTTTGAGTTGAAGGTTTTTAAATTTTAAGTTAAAAGTTTTAAATTGTGGCCATGACTTTTTAGAAAGTTTTAATTTTTATTTCAAAGTTTCAAATTTTACGTATAGATTTTTAAATTTGTAGTAAAAAAAGGAACAACCTTTATAACAAAAAACCCACGGCAGCAAAGCTGCACAATCCCGTGGTGAGCTAGAACCGCGCGTGAGGACGTGGGCTCGAAATAGGAAATTTCAAATTTTGTTTTGCCTATTTCTATCGGGGTATCGATATAACCGAAATTTTGGTTCAAATTAATTTAATTTTTAAGCAAACCTTGGTCAAAATTAAACAAAATTTGCCGAATTCACAAAAAAAAGGAAAAAAATTCTACAATTTCGGGGCATTGGGGAGGAAAGAAGAGGATGGAGGGGGACAGCGGTCGAGGCCGACGAGGATGGTGTTTGGGTCCTAGTGCATAAAAGCGTTGAAGATGGTGTGAAATAGATTTGGCCAGTAACAATTCGATTTCTTCACGTTCCATAGTTTCTCTCTTCTCAGTTTAGATAGATACTCCCCAAAGTAGTACGTAGTATATACTGAAAATTAAGACCTAAACAACCCGAGTCTGTCGGAGGATAATAGTACTCCCGAAGTAGACATTTCAACAAAATAATAAACATATATGCATATATACTCATAGATCGTTTTTTTTTCCACAAGATCGATCGAATAGGATGGTGGATAAATGCGACTTCCCCGAGCTAATAAACAAACAGTGTGATTTTCGCAAAGACTTTATACACACACACATTTCTTACAAATATATTTTAAATCCATTTTTCAATCTGTTTATAGTATTTAATTATTATTTTACATTTAAATAATTATTACAAATCATTTAGCTATTCAGTACAAAAGAATCAAAAGAATCAATAGTAGTATAGTGTAGTAGTGTTACTTACTGGTCCATGCATGGATGCATGGAATGATTGCAGCCGTCCAGTGCAGCAGAGCTCACTTAACTGCATGCATCTAAATGAATAAGAGTACAATCGTGTACCAGAGCTATAGCACACTGACAATTAACTGGAGTAAATTAGCTAGGGTGATTGGGTGAACATAGTGCTCGAGATTTGCAGCTATATAAAGCACTGTACCGACAGCAAATCGCGTTAACTAGCTAGCTTAGTACGTACGAATCATCTGCATATATATAGTTCATCAGCTAGTTGTAAACTACTCCTTGTTGGGTCCTTGCTCGGGTTGGTTGCTCTCACTGTAGATCACACAGTACCGATCGATCGAGCTGTGGTTAGTTTGGAGGTTGAAGTGAAATAGTACTATACGTACGGTTAGTTATACAGATCGATCTGATCGAGATGCATGACAGTGTGTGTGTGTGTGTGTGTGTGTGTGTGTATATATATATATATATATATATATATATATATATATATATATATATATATATATATATTGCGCTCAATTTCTTTCTTTTGTTTTTGAAGTCGAATCAGTCAGAATTAAGCTTGGAATTACTATCGTGTATAATGTAGTGGCATATACGGTATATACGTATAAGCGCGTAGGGCCTATACATCGATGGATGGATATATGTATATAAAGGAGACCGCGTGGAGTAAAAGGATCGGAGCTGGCATAGGCTCCATCATGGCGAACTTTTAATTTCTTTCTTCGATATAAATACTCCATTCACATGAATGCATTCTGACATTACTATTGGCATCTAATCTAAGGGTTTCTTTAATTTTGTTCACACCTGAATTTTCGACGTGACATTTTAGCCTCGCCAAAAATTTCTTAGGCACACATCTGTTTATTAGCATGACACAATTTCTTAACATTGTGTTAATAATCAGTTTCTTAGCATTTTTTTTCGTGACGCATCACATTTTGCTAAAGTTAGAGCATCTCCAACAACCTATTTATCTTACTCTCCAAACTAAATTTTGGTAATTATAGACAAAAAATACATTCCACCAGACTTGTCAACCGGATGACCAAACTCCTCCACACTTTGGTCAGAGTTGGCCAGCCAAATTTGCCTCGTCAATCGTGGGCCCTATGCATGTTTCCCTCTATCGTTCTCTCTCATACTGTCTCTCCGTCCCAGATCGAGCACACTCGACCCCTTTTGCGCGACACTGCCGTCGTCCCTTCGCTGTGGCCGCCGACCACTGTGGCCCTCGTCCGTTGTGTCGTTGTTCGTTGCTATGGACGCCACTGTCCTCCGCTGCAGCCGTCTTCCGCAGTTGCACGTCACGCCGTCCGCTGCCATCATTTAGAGGGTTGTCTCCTCCATCTGCTCTTCCCGGTGCCGGTGGACGGTGGGGAAAGGGAGGGGGAGCTCGCATGGGATGGACGTGGACGCCTTCTTCGACATGGCCATGGCCCACATGTTTACCGTAGTCAAGGAACCCATCGGCGCCGGACACGAGCGGTCGTTGCAGATTCTACGGACGGGTAGGCGCGCATGATCGAGTTCTAGCTGTCTCTTTCACGGCGCGCTGCCCTTCTCCCTCTCCTTTGCTCCCGCCTTCGCAAATCGGGGGAGGGTTTCTGCACAGCATGGGCACCGCGCCCGTCGACGACCTTTCTTTAGCTGACGTCGGCCACCCCGCCTCGCGCGCTCATGGATCTGCCATCGCCGTCCACCATCGCACAGATGTCGTCGCCGCTGAGAGGGAGAAGGCTAGAGAGGAGCTGGAGATGGCCCTAGTGGGAGAAGAGGAAAAGGGGGAGAAAGAGGACGAAGAAGAAGGGGTAACAGAGGCTGACATATGGGTTGACTTAGAGTAAAGAGGGTAGATGGAGAGGATGTTAAAGTGAGCAACGAGTTTGACTTACTAATCAATTGAAGAGCTGGTTATATGGGTGTTTGGATAGTCTGTTGAAGATGCTCTTAGATGTGGTAAATTTAGACGTGAACCAAACATGATCTAAGTACAGTAGTAGTATTATGGATGAAAACAGTACATAAACGGATGGAAACTATCTTTATCGTTTTCGTTTTCATATTTTTTCGGAACTGGAATCGAAATCAGAAACCCTGGATACGAAAACGGAATCGAATATTGTCAAAACCGAAACGGAACGAAAACGAACCGGCGCGGATACAATAACGAAAATTTATCGGAATACAAAAACCCCCTCAAACTGAGCTTTAAACTATGTCAAATCCAATTCTCAAGTCTCAACAGTCAACATACATCACAAAACACAATGATGTGAAGTCTAATTCTCAAGTTTGAATTGGATGACTTACAGATTAGGATACTGAATTGGGTTGGGCTGAGAAGGAATTATGAACTATGGTATGGGCATTTGTAACTCCGAAAATTATGAGAAATTGTTCGGAGAGTTTCCGACCGATTCGAGTTCCGATGAAAACTACACTTATCATATTCGATTTTGTTCCCGAGAAAATATTTCCGAATTCATTTCCGTTTTCAAAAAATTCCGACCGACAGATTCCGTTTCTGAAAACAGGTCCGAAACCCAAAAATTTTTCATACCGTTTTTACCCCTACTCTCTTCATCTCTAAAAATATCTAATCCTAGCTACGAACCAAAACATAACTTGATTAGATTTTTTGAACGGAGGAAATAAATTGTATCATGTGATGCATGTGGCTTCTCACGGTCAGAATTGAGTGGGGAAGAGAGCAGAACAGAAAATGCAGGGTATTAATTGCCGTCGGTCAGGACTCAGGCGGCAGCATAAGTGCATTATTTAAGTATCAGCATAGGGAGTACTACGCGGTATGAATTGCGTGTCGTCCGTCCGTCTTTTATTTTCCGTCCTTGTACAAACTGGATACATTTAAACTTAATAAACTTTGAATATGAATGTAATACTATAAATTTAAATAAAATCTTTTTAACATTAAAAGATTCATTGCAATTTGTTGACGCAAAATTTGTCCCACACACGAAGGCCGAGAGATTTGCTTACTGTAGTGCAGGTCTTATCAATTTTAGGTTTAAGACGTGCCAGTTAATTTGATTCTATAACTAACAAGAATAAACAAGGAATATTACATCAATGGACCAATCGGCCAAGGGACAGATATAGTTTGGTTTGCCTAAGCCGATACCAATGAAATTTCGAATCGATCGGCTATAACCGATAAAGTTCAAACATGAAAACAATAAAACATCATTGGCCGAAATAAAATCATAATATATCTGTCAATCTCCTTAACCTCATTACAATCAACCTTAATAAAATCAAAGTTTTAAACAGACATATGTTATCTTTGAATATGAGCCAATGTGTAAACTAAAGCTTAATGAGAGCTCTATATAAAGTAGTTTGGTTGATATCGGTTGAGACAAGTTTAAATATAATAATCAGCAACCCACAATTATTTGTCATAATCTAGATAGATCGGATCTAACCGAGACAGTATTAGATTGAAAATAACAATTGCAGAAACTAGCCAATTGTATCAACCTTGTGACGTTAGCCGATACAACAGGTTATATTACTATAACTCCGATGAAACAATGATTAACGTCTATCGACCTTAGTAAATTTAATCAATAAACTATAACCCAAAAGATTGAACTCAACCAAGACAGTTCTAGATTAATAACATACTAGATAAATTTAAGAAAGCCGATTGATATTAATCAAAGTGGTTGATATATTAGATCTAACTTAAGATAGCAAAAGCAATCTATGAAATATCCGATATATTGGATAAGCAACGCCATGCAAAGACTGAATTAGTATATAAAATCTAACCGAGGAAGTACTAATTTCGACGATACAAGCAAAGATGACAATACTTATTTTCTCGTCAGAGATCGAAACCGATGCAGCCCAACTTAAAACTAAGAAGTTGCCGAGAGTAAAAAGGGTGGTTATGCGCCTAAAGTTGTATATTGAACTGTTGTTATCTTACAAAGATCCTGGGCGTATATATTTATACCCATATGTTATACTAAATCCGACTATGTTACGATCGGTTTAAACTAGAACTCTATCTCTAATTTAAAGAAATTATTACAAGCTCCGACTCATACACGACTCCAATCGGCTAACAAAATAAAGGATGAGTCCGACTCTAACACAACTCCATCGGCTCCTCATACATATGAAGACTAGGGGTGTACATGAACCACATGAAACAATCAGTCACCGAGTTGACGAAAGTGGGCTTGCTCCAGCCCAACACAAAAGGGGGAGGGGGGGGGGGGGGCGACCTCCTCCTAGTCGAATTTGTTGAATGCGTTGAAGGCCTCAATCTGTAGAATCCGGCTCTTCCTCGTCATTATGCCCTTATCCCTTGGAGACAAACCCGCTGGGTGGATTCCTCACCGTTGTCATCCCCGAGGATGAACTGACTGCGAACGCGGTCGTCGGCCATAACCACTGATGTGGAAAATCACATTGGATCTGGGCGGAACGCCAGGAGAAGAAAATCACTTCCCTAAGAAGGAATGATTTGTCTCATGTCGAGAACATGTCACACGACAGACCTGAGAAGCTACGGATGAAAATTTTGGGGCAGGAGAGCATGCCAACGACGGTGGCATGTAGAACACGGACAAAACAAAAGATGAGTATATAATCATGTTAAATTTTTTACTAAACTAGCAAGAATGCCCGTGCGTTGCAATGGGTGAAGACAAATATATTAAATCACATGTTATGTTAGTGTTTTACAACAATAATGACAATCACATGAGGTAGCTTATCATTGTAAAGATGCAACATCGATAAGATCCATCTCCACCATAAAAGTAGAGTGGATGACCAAGTTGCATCGAAAATGAGCCAAAAATATCATATGAAATTATGAACTACAGCATGAGCTGAAATAATTTGTAGTTATGGCTCCTGGTTGGACTCCTTGATCAACTTCTCCATGAGCGATTTCTGAAAGTCGCATTACATTGTCTGGGTCCTATAGCCACCTTAGACTCAACATAGATGTAGCCCATATGAAGCAACACATTGGCTTGCCCTTCATGCCTAGCGCACCACGATGAGACATCGAACGATCGAAGCTATGCCGCTCATCGGCTGGCGGACCGCCTTCGTCAACCCCACCTACATGCTTATTCTTCCCCTTATATAGTCACAGTCATGCCTTCCATGCCCAAGCCAGACACAAGCCTCCGCCACCTCAGATGGGAGCTTCCCTGTCGGCCCTGATCCGTAGTGGTTAACGATGAAGACGCCCGAGGAAGCCGCCGTCGGACCTTCCCTCCGCCATCTCCCCACAAAGCAGCCTACGCCAGCCAAGAGCTTTCTTGCCGCCGCACGTCGCTGCACCTCGGCCGTGCGTCACACCTCTGCCTGTCGCATCCAAATCATCTCAGCCCAAGAAATCAACCGATCGATCTCTTCCTTTTTCTTTTGTAATATTGATTTTGTTTGGGGTGATTGGAGTCCGATTCATCAACAAATAAGTCCTCTTTTCCTATTCGTGTCCGACATGGTTTGCTTCCTGCTCGTCAACTCCGACTTTGACTCGCGGAAGCGGGGCGGAGGTGGAAGGCGAGGGGGAGGAGCCAAGAAGTAGAGATCTAGCCATTGGGTCTGTAGGCGAAGGGTCACGACCATTGGATTGATGGACAACAAAAACACTACCAATGTTTTAAATAGATAAAAATAAAGAAAAGATAAAGATAAAGATAAAAGATACGTACCTACGTATACATGTATGCAAATGTATAGTGGATCGAGATATGCTTAATTAATTGCTAGCTACCCATGCAAAGGTCATCTAGTCCTAGGTGCAGTTTTGCCAGTTGGTCATGCAATGGAGCATATACGTACAGAGTCCTCTCTTTTCAATTGTGGGCAACCATGTACGCACGAGTAGGCAACCCCTCCACACAGGTTTATCAAAAATAAATGACTTTCGGTCAACGCAATATGAAACCGGGTAATATCAGTTGGCTTTTACAAATTGACAACTAACTGTTTCACGAAAATCAACCGATTTTCATGAAAACCGATCGGTTTTGTAGACCCTACTTCCCTTGAATGGTTTGTCCGCCTTGGTGGAGTGGAGCACTAGAGCCTCTCCGATGAATTTCAATACAATTGTAAATCGGAAAAGCTAATGTACGCATATATAGCTTTAGGGTCTGTTTGGGGAGCTTAAGATTTTGAGAATTAGCTGATTGATATCTCACTTCTAGGAATCTGAAGAAACTGGGTTTTTCAGCTTCTGATTTCTAGTTAATTTTCTGGGTTCAACAACTATAGCATCTCGGAATCTGGACAAAAAGCTATACTGTTTGGAGAGCTTCTGATTTTGGGAGGCTTTTGATTTTGGGAGAAGCTATAGCTGCCAAAAGACCCTTAGTTTTCTTTCCCTCAATACTTACATATCCCCCCCCCACACCCCACCCATCACTAGGAGGTGTTTCTATTTTGTTTCCAGAAAAAAATATTCAACATGGTTCCAAAGAAAATTCACTCCAAACTCAATCTTTATACTCATAGTTTTGAACTTTCAACCAAAGTTCCTCCAAGATCAAAATTTTCAAAAATTTAAACTTTGTACTGGTATTTTTGAACTTTTAAATCAAATCTACAAAATTTGATGATGTCATACTTTTAACTAAAACCTAAAAGCTTCATATTCCTAAGCCTCAAACTTTCATATGAAAAATAAAAACTGTCAAGGCTACGGATAAGGCATACCTCCTATCCTTGGGGTCATGAACTATACGGATACAACATACCCTTTGTATACGGGAAGGTTACCTTAATATTATGGAATTCGGCTAACAAACATGGAAGTTGTATCTCGAATAAAAGATGTTAGAGTCCTATTCGGGGAGGATACAATCTCTGTGATCTCGTAGGCTAAAAGTACTCTCCGAGTCCTACTTGAAGGTCAAGGCAGTTTGCGGTATAAATACAAAGCCCCCCAGGAGGTACGGGATCATTGAATCATAGTGCAAGCCACCACCATAGCAGAGGCAATCCAGAGGACTTGAAGATAACTTGTCGCATGGATATTGTCAAGTCGTTCTTGATAGAGATCTCGTCGATACTTTACGTTTCTGTTGTTCTCTATTGTAATCTCTGGTTTTCATCGTAATCCCATATAAACTGAAGTAGGGTTATTACCTCTTGAGGGGCCTGAACCAGTATAATCCTTGTCTTCTGTGTGCTTGAACTCATTTTATGTAGATCCTTGTACCAACGATCCTATACTCTACAAATACCGTAGTCGCAATCTACACCATCGATAGTGACGCGCCAGGTAGGGGGACTTGGTGCTCAAGGTTTCACCGAGATGGCTTCAAGTTCAAGGCTTTCCGACAACAATGTCCATATTCGTCCTGGCCTGGGAGATCCTACTCAGTTGGCATTCGTTTAGACTCAGGTCGGATCCATCGTCTTTCTTGTCTTCGCCGTAACTCCAATCTTGCCTTCCCCAATACCAGCTAGGATCGAGGACAGCATAAAACAACTTTTCATCGGCTATTCCTCCTATCCAGTCAGAAAAGAGGAATACGACTGCTTCAGCTCCCCAAAAAATTCCTAAAGCGGCCGAACCCCAGACATCTATTGGGGGCCAAGTGCCGCTAGGAAGTCTCCTCCAAACTACGACACATGGTGTTCAATCCACATGATATCTCAACACTCTTTGGTCGAATGTCGGGTAATACATCAAGTGAAGGTTTAACTCGATGCTTGCAAAGATCGAGATATCCAGCGCACATCTCCGTACAAGGCGTGGTACCTAATCCACAAATCGAAAAGTCACCCCTTACAAATTGCAATATCTTCATGAAAATTACCAGATCTATGGTTCGTGTTCCTTGTTGTCCGATCCACCAACATCGAGATCAATCTCAGGATGTATCGGTTAGGTTATCTAAGGTAACGTATCGGTTAGAACTCCGATACAGCCTTATATAAGAATATCAATCTTGATCAAATACATTAAACAAGTTTCAATCTCGACGGGTCAGACTTAACTGATGGCAACATGAGGTTTGAAACGAGCTTAATATCTTTAAAGGATTGATACGCTTGTACAAGATGATAGATATAACATATAAAACAAATTAAAGTATAAGAACTTAAATGCGAAACAGTTATACCAGGTAAGATCGGTTGAAACCCCGATTCTACCTTTCTTGGCAATCAAAAGGCAAGTTAGCTTTTATGATTATAATCACTACTTAGTAGGTCAAACCCAATTGATGCAGCACTAAGTATGAAAAAAAGCATAAAATCTAAACAATCGAGCCCTTGACTGATTTTCAGGGTGGTGGATACCTTAGCTAATCTAAGTCGATGGGACGATTTAGCCGATACCAACAAAACCTTGGAAAAGGCTTGGCCGATACAAGTAAATTGAACCATTGAGTTAGATTAACTAAGATATATGATAGCCAGCAGTTGTAAAAGATAGATTAAAACATCTAAAACAATGCGCTAATCCGCTGATACAAACCGCTGTGACAAGCCATACCTCTTATTGGAGATCAAAGCCGATGCAGCCCAACTCAAAATAAGAACTCGTCGAAAAGTAAAAGTGTGGCGATGCGCCGAGAGTGTATTGAACTATTGTTGTTTACTTACAAGACCTTGGGCACATATTTATATCCGAACATACAAACCTTGTCCATATCGGACATGACTCAAACTTGCCTAATTACAATATAAACATACAAGTCCCTAGGTGGACTCTTACCACGAATCCTTTAAAGGAAACAACTAACTCTTATTCCTAATTAATAGATACAATTGCTTCTTTCGGACTCAATCCTCGTTTGGCAATACCTTTAATTTCCTTCTCGAGTCTGACATGAACTCATGTTGCCTGTATCGGCTAACCAAGTCCGATTCTGTATCAGCCAATACGGCTTCCAGTCGATGCGCTGCTCTGTTTTTCAATATAAACATACAAGTCCCTAGGTGGACTCTTACCACGAATCCTTTAAAGGAAACAACTAACTCTTATTCCTAATTAATAGATACAATTGCTTCTTTCGGACTCAATCCTCGTTTGGCAATACCTTTAATTTCCTTCTCGAGTCTGACATGAACTCATGTTGCCTGTATCGGCTAACCAAGTCCGATTCTGTATCAGCCAATACGGCTTCCAGCCGATGCGCTGCTCTGTTTTTCAATATAAACATACAAGTCCCTAGGTGGACTCTTACCACGAATCCTTTAAAGGAAACAACTAACTCTTATTCCTAATTAATAGATACAATTGCTTCTTCCGGACTCAATCCTCGTTTGGCAATACCTTCAATTTCCTTCTCAAGTCTGACATGAACTCGTGTTGCCTGTATCGGCTAACCAAGTCCGATTCTGTATCGGCCAATACGGCTTCCAGCCGATGCGCTGCTTTGTTTTTCAATATAAACATACAAGTCCCTAGGTGGACTCTTACCACGAATCCTTTAAAGGAAACAACTAACTCTTATTTCTAATTAATAGATACAATTGCTTCTTCCGGACTCAATCCTCGTTTGGCAATACCTTCAATTTCCTTCTCGAGTCTGACATGAACTCGTGTTGCCCGTATCGGTTAACCAAGTCCGATTCTGTATCGGCCAATACGGCTTCCAGCCGATGCGCTGCTCTATTTTTCGAAACAATTATATTTCCTCGAATCCGCTTCGGACCTATCTTTACCCTTGCGTATCTTTACCCAAATTTTGTTGTTAACAAGAACGCGAAGTCTGCTCTACGTCACAAGGTGTCGCAACCAAGATGAAGTGGTCTGACCAGAAGATTGAGTTCTCAGAACACGATCATCCGATAGGAACGATCGAGCCAGGCCGGTATCCGATAGTAGTCGAGCGTACCATCCGGAATATCAAAGTAGCATGTGTCCTCGTCGACGGCGGCAGCTCCATCAACCTTCTCTTCGCCAGCACACTCGATGCAATGGGCATCCCTGGAAGCAAGCTCGTTGCTTTCGACCAGCCCTTCCATGGGATCACTCCAAAGTCATCGTCCAAGCCACTGGGAAAGATCACGCTAGCCATGACGTTTGGTTAGGCTAATAACTTCTGGACAGAGCAGATCACTTTTGACGTAACTGAGTTCGACACGGCTTACAATGCTATTCTCGAAAGGACGGCACTGGTGAAATTCATGGCAGCGTCCCACTACGCATACCACAAATTCTAAACATGCCAGGCCCAAAAGGGATAATCACAATCCCCAAGAACGCAAAAGTAGCAGTACAGTGAGACAAAAGGAGCCTTGACATGGTCGAGCATACTCCCACGCCACCCATCACTACAAAACCCCCTCGGAAAATGAGCAAACCCAATAAGGCACCCAAGCCCAACGACGCAATCAAGATCATCCCGTTGACCAGCAGCAACCCCGATAAGACAGTCAAAATTGGGGCAACGCTCGACAACAAATAGGAACTCGAGCTCATCACCTTCCTCCGCGAGAATGCAGACGTGTTCGCTTGGCAACCGTCCGACATGCCCGGAGTCCTGAGGGAGGTGATCGACCACAAGCTGATGGTGAGCCCCGATGCCAAGCCAGTCAAACAGAAACTGCAGTGGTTCACACAAGATAAAAAAGAAGCTATTCGAGAAGAACTGGACAAACTTCTCAAAGCAGACTTAATCAGGGAGGTTCTCCATCCAGTGTGGCTCGCTAACCCAGTAATGGTGCGCAAGGCTAACGACAAGTGGAGGATGTGTAAACTTCACTGATCTCAACAAGGCGTGCCCCAAGGACCACCTCTCTCTTCCTCGAATTGACCAAACTGGTGGATTCAACTGCTGGTTGTGAGTTGTTGAGTTTCCTCGACGCTTACTCCGGCTACCACCAAATTAGCATGGCCAAAGAGGACGAGAAGAAAACTGTGTTCATCACACCTTTTGGTGTTTTCTGCCACACCAAGATGCCCTTTGGACTAATCAACGCAGGCAACACATACCAGCGAGAAATCCAGGGGGCTTTCGATGACCAAATTGGCAAGAACATGGAGGCATACGTCGATGATGTCATGGTTAAGACAAAGACAAGGAACAAGCTGATCGATGACCTGAGAGAAACATTCAATAATCTCCGGCGACATCGGCTCAAACTGAACCCGGAGAAGTGCACGTTTGGAGTACCGTCGGAAAATTGCTAGGATTTCTTGTCTCCGGACGAGGAATTGAAGCAAACCCCAAGAAGATCAAGGCCATCGAGAAAATGAAGTCACCGACAAGACTCAAGGAAGTGCCGAAGCTTACAGAATGTATGGCAGCTCTAAGTCGATTCGTGGCCAGGATGAGAGAACGAGGACAATCTTTCTTTACCCTACTCAAAAAACATGATATATTTGAGTGGACATAGGATGCCAAGAACGCATTTATCGCGTTCAACGGTACTTGTCCAACCCCCTTGTACTCGTTGCCCTACAACTAATGGAAGAACTATTTTTATATATTGCTACCACATCTTATTCTGTTAGCACTGTGATTATCATTGAGAGGGGTAAAGTACAACATCCTGTGTACTATGTCAGTGAGACCCTCCACGATGCCAAAACTCGATATCCTCAAATCCAGAAATTGCTCTATGCCGTAGTCATGACATCACGGAAGTTGCGCCATTACTTTTAGGCCCATGAAGTCATGGTCGTCTCTTCTGTCCCTCTCGGTGAAGTGGTAAGGAACAAAGACGTTGTCGAACGCATTGCTAAATAGGTCGTCGAGCTCAACCAATTCGATGTCAACTTCGTCCCACGCACAGCCATCAAGTCACAGGTTCTCACAGATTTCGTTGTCGATTGTACTGTGTCGGTGACACGGGCCCGGGGGTATCAAGATTAAAGGGATGGGCGGCCCCGTGTGCCCACGTGGCGCGTCCCCCAAGGGGGTCGGGCCCGAGGGTGACGTGGCGACTGCCCTCCCTGTTTCCCCCGAGGGTCAGGCCGCTCCCAGACCTTCCCTGAGGGCTGGGTCGCCTCGACCCCCTCGGCGCTGGTGCTGCGTGTGCGATATTAGGTGAGCGTGGCCAGAGCTCACCTAACCGCATTAATGGCGGCTCAGGCGAACGCACCACGCCACATTTAATGAGGCACGGTGCGCGCGTGGCCAGTCTGCGACCGGTCACGATAATTGACCGGTCGTAGACCGGTGAGATCACGGGTGAGACGGTGTGGAGATTATGGGTACCGGATACCGTCACGGCTAGCTTATCCGACTTACCATAGGGGATAGGTTGCGCTCCATGATTATGTAAACCGGCTATGACTTGGGTATTACATTACCATTGAGATAAGGTAACGGCCCATAGTCTATAGTTGGTAAGATTGAGGAGTCCGACTTAGAATAGAATAGGTCTCCGACTTGTAAACCCGCCCTCCGGGACTATATAAGGAGGGTAGGGCATCCCTTGAGGGGCATAGGAAAAATACACAGACAGACAGAAAACTTGCGAGAGCCCCTATTGAAAGAGATCAAGAGATCAATAAACACTCGGCGGATCAAATCCCCGAAACAGGAATAGGTATTACCTCTCGTTAGAGAGGGCCTGAACCTGTCTAAACCTTTATCCCGACTAACCCATTGTGTTTGGCACTTGACTGCTACCCCCAGATTGATATTGCCGAAACCAAGTTTCGACAGTTGGCGCGCCAGGTAGGGGCTCCGCGTCAAGTTCTTCTTCAAACATCTCGCCGACAAGCGCAATGAGATCTCCATCAAGCTTCGCCGACTTCGTCTTCGCCCCTGGGCAGGCGCTTCGCTTCGGCGGACTCGACTTCATCACCGACAAGTTCGGTAAGCTCTCTCTTCTCGACTCGGATTCAAGCCAATCGGGGAGGGAAAATTCTCTGGCGCCGCTCAGGTTACCGGGTGACGCTAAAATCTACTATAACCTCTTATCTTCTGAGTTGGATCTGATCCACTCGAGAGAATCTTCTGAATCTTTTGAGTCTTCATCGCCTTCATGCTGTCCCCCGGCCTCACGAGAGGTCGCGGTCATACTGGAACGACTCGGGTCGTACTCATCTATGGACCTTGACGAACATCTAAGCTCCATCGACTTCGACGACCTCTACGACATCTCCACGGATGAAATCAACAGCTACGACGCAGATAAAGACTACTACGATCCGAACCTTCTCAACGTTCTCATGGCCGAAGTAGCCGAGACCGACTCGGCCATGGCCCGGAGGATCGCGGAGAAAGAACGGGCCAAGCTTGAGCAAGAGCGCAAGCGCGTGGAGGAGGAACTAGCTAAGCTTGAGCAAGAGCGCAAGCGTGCGGAGGAGGAGAATAAGCACAAGGAGGAGGCGGAGCTCAAGAAGAAGCAAGAAGCCGACAAAAAGAAACGAGACCTGAGGGTGACTGGGCGCTCAGCCCGCGAGGCCATATTGCAGACACGAGTCGACAACGCCAACATCTTCCAAACGCCTCAACAGAACGCCGTCGCTGCCCTCACCCTCATCAACACCGTCATCGAAGTGGTGCCGGCTATGGTGACGCCGCTCCTGGACAAGATCAAAACCATCGTTGCGGCTACGGTTAACGGCCATCCTTCCAGCTCCGCACGAAGGCCGACCGAGTCCATTGCTGAAACACCCGACAGAAGCCGACTGCCGCCATTGCGGTCAAAGCAAGACACCAGCCAGATCTAAAGACCCTCGCCACGAGGCAGTATGGAGGCCACGAGTTCATACGGCTGACTCTCACGAGAGAGAACACAGCCGACAACCCGTCCACGACCGGAATCGTCGCTACAACAACTCCAACTATCAAAGCAGCCCGCGAAGGCCTCCGCCGAGTGATCTGCTGGAGGTACTCGATCGACGCTACCGGGAACGTGAACGGCGCTCTTCTGAAGATAGAAGAAAATCACCCGACGACTACGATGATGGAGTGCCCGCTTTCACCAGGAACCTGCGTCGAGTGGACTGGCCGAGTGGTTTTAAACCTACCGGGATTGATAAGTACGACGGCAAGACCGACCCTGAGTCCTGGCTAACTGTGTACACCCTCGCCATCCGCGCAGCAGGAGGAGACAGCAAAGCTATGGCCAATTACCTGCCCGTTGCTCTCGCCGACTCAGCCAGGAACTGGCTCACGAGTTTGCCAAGAGGCTCGATTGACTCGTGGAGCGAGCTTCGGGACCACTTCATCGCCAACTTCTAGGGTACTTTTGAAAGGCCCGGGACCCACTTTGACCTCTACAACGTCATCCAGAAGCCGGACGAATCGCTGAAGGACTACATTCGACGCTTTTCGGAGAAACGGAACAAGATTCCCAACATCACCGATGACGTCATTGTTGCTGCATTCCAGAAAGGCGTCCGTGACGAGTTGCTTATCGGCAAGTTTGGGCGCAAGCCACCGAAGACGGTCAAGCAGATATTGAAGACGGCAAACTCCTATGCCAAATCTGATGACGCAATCAAGGCCTCGCGACAAGACCGGCACGACAAGAGGGACGACAAGCCATCCGGAAGCAGCTGGCGTCCTTAGAAGGACAACGGCAACAACAACGGGGGCCAAAAGGATCGCAAGTGCAAGCTCTAGGATCTGGTCGCCACAACATCGAACTACCAGCAACAGCGTCCCCGAGTCGCCGCCTACGACAAAATCATGAACGCTCAGTGCACGCACCATCCAAACCACAAGCATGCGGTAAAGGATTGCTTCATCTACAAACAGTTCGCTGAGCAATACGCGGCACAACTACGACAAAAGCCGGCTGATGAAGCCGGCCCATCGGGCACCAAGAGGAACGACCCAGCTAGCAGCACAAAGCCCTTCCAAGACCCCGTGGGCGAGCTAAACCACATCTTCGGGGGACCGCAGGCGTACGAGTCCAAGAGGAAGCAAAAGCTGACTGATCGCGAAGTCAACGCCGCGCAACCTGAAGTCCCGCATTATCTACGATGGTAGGAGGTGGCTATCACGTTTAACCGCTCGGATCACCCTGACCGAGTGGTTCACCCGAGGCGGTATCCCCTGGTACTGGACCCGGTGGTTCGTAACATCAAACTCAAGCGCATCCTCATCGATGGCGGCAGCGCTCTCAACATCCTATTTGCCAAGACGCTGGACGAGATGCAGATTCCAAGGTCCGAGTTGAAGCCGAGTTCAGCTCCCTTTCATGGAGTCATCCCGGGGCTGTCATCCACGCCACTCGGACGCATTACTCTTCCAGTCACCTTCGGGGTTCGGGAGAACTTCCGGATGGAGAACATCACTTTTGAGGTCGTCGACTTCGAAGCGGCCTACCACGCGATCATCGGAAGACCGGCGCTCGCTAAGTTCATGGCGGTACCACATTATACCTACCTCATCATGAAGATGCCCGGGCCTAATGGAGTCATCACCCTGCGTAGCAACGTCAAACAAGCCTTCACTTGCGACAAAGAAAGCTGCGACATGGCCCAGTCTCACGAGAGATTACGCGGCCAATTAGAGGTCCGACTGGCTGCATCAACATCTGGAGAAGGAGAAGTCCCTGCCAAGAAGATAGCCAAGTCAGGAGAAGGCGACGCCAAGACCAAGAAAATCCCCCTTGATCCATCTGATCCCTCTAAAACTGCTGTAATAGGCGCAGTGCTAGATCCTAAATAGGAAAGCACGCTCGTCACCTTCCTTCAGAATAATAAAGATATTTTTGCTTGGAAACCGTCTGACATGCCGGGTATTCCTAGGGAGGTGATCGAGCACTCTTTAAATGTCAAAGATGACGCTAAACCTATAAAACAACGATTGCGCCATTTCGCTCAAGACCGAAAAGATGCCATCAAGGAGGAACTCGCCAAGCTCTTGGCTGCCAGGTTCATCAAAGAGGTTTACCATCCCGACTGGCTAGCCAACCCAGTTCTTGTCCGGAAGAAGACAGGGCAATGGCGCATGTGCGTGGACTACACCAATCTAAACAAAGCTTGCCCCAAAGATCCTTTTGGACTACCTCGAATAGACCAAGTCGTCGACTCAACAGCCTGCTGCGAGCTTCTGAGCTTTTTGGATTGTTACTCGGGTTATCACCAGATCAGTTTGAAGGAATCCGACTGCCTGAAGACATCATTCATCACCCCGTTTGGAGCCTATTGCTACATCACGATGCCCTTCGGCCTGAAGAACGCCGGGGCCACTTATCAGCGGATGATCCAGAGATGCCTTTAGACCCAGATCGAGAGAAACGTGGAAGCCTACATCGACGATGTCATCATCAAGACCAAGTAGAAGGAAGACCTGATCGCCGACTTAGAAGAAACCTTCGCGAACATTCGGGCCTTCAGAATGAAGTTGAACCCGGAGAAGTGTACCTTCGGTGTGCCATCAGGTAAGCTGCTCGGTTTCATGATATCACATCGTGGCATTGAGGCAAATCCAGAGAAGATCAATGCTATCCGGAGCATGAAGCCCCCGAGTACCCAGAAGGATGTCTAGAAGCTCACCGGTTGTATGGTGGCATTGAGCCATTTTGTCTCCAGACTCGGCGAACAAGGTATGCCTTTTTTCAGGTTACTGAAGAAGACCGATGATTTCCAATGGACCATCGAGGCCCAGAAAGCTTTCGAAGACTTCAAGGAGTTCCTCACGATACCACCCGTGTTGGCGTCACCGCACCCTCAAGAACCCCTGTTGCTCTACGTCTCCGCAACTCACCATGTGGTCAGCACGGTATTGGTCGTCGAGCGTGAGGAAGAAGGCCACACCCAAAAGGTTCAACGGCCAATCTACTTCGTCAGCGAGGTGCTGGCAGGAGCCAAAACCCGTTATCCTCAGGTACAAAAATTGTTATATGGAGTTTTAATCACTGCTAGGAAGCTAGCCCATTATTTTCAGGGTCACTCGGTCACCGTCGTCACGTCCTTTCCACTCGGCGATGTCATCCACAACCGGGAGGTTACTGGACGCATCGCGAAGTGGGCACTGGAGTTGATGCCGCTGGACATAGCTTTCAAGGCGAGGATGTCTATAAAGTCTCAAGTCCTGGCGGATTTCGTAGCCGAGTGGACCGAACAACAAGAAGATGTACCTAGAGAAGATTTGCAGTACTGGACCATGCACTTCGACGGATCCAAAAGAGTCACCGGCTTGGGAGCGGGAGTCGTGTTGATTTCCTCGACTGGGGAGAGGCTACGGTATGTCCTTCACATCCACTTTCCCGCCTCACACAATGTCGCCGAGTATGAAGCCCTCCTTCACGGCCTACGACTTGCTGTTTCACTCGGGATACGACGGATGATTGTGCGAGGAGATTCCCAGTTGGTGGTTAACCAGGTGATGAAGGACTGGCCCTGCTTGAATGAGACCATGGAGGCCTACCGACAGAAAGTTCGCAAACTTGAAGACAAGTTTGACGGATTGGAGTTATCCCATGTCTTGAGACATAATAACGAAGCGGCAGATCAGTTGGCACAGTTTGGGTCCAAGCGCGAAGCAGCCCCGACTGATGTTTTCGTGGAACATCTCTATGAGCTGACTGTTGCCAAAGCACTAACCCCCGATGAAGGAGGTATAAATCAGGTTGCCATGCTCGACGCTGATTGGAGGACGCCGTTCATCAAGTTTTTAACTCAGCAAGAGCTGCCGGGTGACCGGGATGATGCGGAACGAGTCCGACCTCACAGTCAAGGCTATGTCATGGTTGACTCAGAGCTATACAAGAGAAGCCCCTCTGGAGTTTTGATGAGATGCGTCACGCCAGAGGAAGGACGACAACTATTGCAAGATATTCACTCGGGCATCTGTGGTAGTCATGCCGCGGCGCGCACTCTGGTAGGCAAGGCTTACAGACAAGGATTCTTCTGGCTCACGGCGGTCTCCGATGCAGACAAGGTGGTTCGCACGTGTGAAGATTGCCAATTCTTCGCTCGGTAGAGCCACGTTCCAGCTCAAGATCTTCAAACAATTCCCTTATCTTGGCCTTTCGCTGTATGGGGCTTGGACATGGTCGGTCCGTTCAAGAAGGCGCCAGGAGGATTCACGCATCTGTTCGTCGCGATTGATAAGTTTTCAAATTGGATCGAGGCTAAGCCGGTTGCTACGATAACTGCGGACAAGGCGCGAGACTTTATTCTAAACATCGTGCATCGGTTTGGCGTCCCAAACAGAATTATAACTGACAATGGGACTCAATTCACTGGAGGCGTTTTAAGGAGTTCTGCGAAGACTTTGGTATTATGATTTGCTATGCATCAGTGGCGCACCCTAAGAGCAACGGACAGGTTGAAGGAGCTAATGGTATGGCTCTTCAAGGTATCAAAGCCCGAGTGTTTGACAGACTACGACCGTACGTCGGAAGATGGGTTCAAGAGTTGCCTTCGGTATTGTGGTCATTGCGGACCACACCCAGTCGGGCTACCGGCCAATCTCCTTTCTTCTTGGTTTACGGAGCAGAAGCAATGTTGCCGAGTGAGATGGAGTATGAGTCTCTTCGTGTTCGTAGCTTCGACGACGAGCGTTATGACCAAGACAGAGTTGATGATCTCACCCGACTGGAGGAAGCTCACGAAGCCGCATTGATTCAGTCGGCACGGTATCTTCAAGGACTTCGGCGCTACCACAACCGCAATGTTCAGTCATGAGCCTTCATTGTTGGAGACATGGTTCTGCGCAAGATTCAAACTACAAAAGATCGCCACAAGCTATCTCCACTATGGGAAGGGCCCTACATAGTCGCTGAGGTGACTCGGCCAGGAGCATATCGTCTAAAGCGTGAAGATGGGACCATGGTGGAGAACTCCTGGAACATTGAGCATCTTCGTCGATATTATACTTAGGCATTTTTTGTCTCTATGTTCTTCTCGACTGCCAACTTCAAGCAGGATGACCTCTTGGGTTGTCAGTCGGGGGCTATACGTATATCAATAAAGCATTATTTTCTTTGATAACTTGTTCATATTTAGTTTATCATTGTTTAGTGTTTTGGTTCGAGTCCAATAGATAAGGACTGAGAATTTTTTGATGGCGTAATCAAGCTTAGGCTTGGTGACAGTCGGACGAAAATTCTTAAGAAATTATATATGAAGACTTGGATCAGGGCATTAACATAAATAAGCTACATATTTACAAGTCAACATTACAACAAGTTATATACAACAAGACAGTTATCTCTGGAAGTTTTCGGCTACATCTGCAGCTACCTTTTTCGCCGATTCCTGCGCTTCGTTTACAAGCTCCAGGGCTCGCTCGTCTGTGGTGCCGTCTGCGAAGCCATCTCCTACAGAGTCCACATCTATCCGAGGATAGAGTGATTTCGTTTGAGCAAGAGCAAAGCCTGCACTCATGACGACCACGTCGGTGATATTTTCCATGTATTTTGCTGGTGCCGTCCTGAGCTTGTCGAAGACTTCAACAGCATCCAATGAGCTCGTCCCGAGTCCATGCTTATATAGTGCTGACAAGATCGGCGCGACAGCATTGGCGATGTCATCCCTTACACTTTCAGCCCTTCGGACTCTCTCGGCGAAGACATCAAATTGTGCTTGGGATTTGACCTTATAAGCTACAAGAGGGATATGATTACATAAATATTCAAGACCGAGCAAGTTGCGAAGTGCTATCTTAAAAGGCTTACCTTCAAATTCTTCCAGGATCTTCTCATTGTCTGACTCCAGCTTGGCTTTACTAGTGCTTGTTTTCTTCAGCTGGGCCTTGAGGGAATCAATTTCGGATAAATTTGCTACAACATGAAGGTTTGCAAGCATCAGGATCAAAACAGATTATATGCAAAGACAGAGCAAGTACAAAGGTGGTTTGGCTTACCCCCGATTGAGCCACGGAGTTCCAAGTTCTCATCTCGGAGCTTCGCGATCTCTGCCCGCAAGACGACCTCTAGAGCTGCAGTTTCTTCTCTAGTGGCCTTAAGGTCTTGATGAACGTTTTCCAGAGAATTTACATGGGGGACCAGCTTCTCAAGAGTGTCTGATTTGGCCATTGAGCGACAATATATTCTCTGCATAAGGAGATGAAGATAGTCAACCACATTAGACGACGATGACAAGACAAAGAGGAGATACACTTACATTCATTAGCCGGGTCGCTTCGTTGAGGCTGGCCACGAGCATGTCACGTTCTTCATTTTCCTTTTGCTTATTTAACACGATGCCTTGCTTCACGCCTTCGGCATCGCGCCACTCGATCTTGATAGGAGGGACCGAGTCAGTTGAAGACTTCAGTCGGGAGATTTCCTCCTCTTCGGCTGATCGATTTAGAGGAGCTAAATGAGGATAAGAGCAAAGAGCATGATGAAGATAAGAGTCTGGTGATTATTGAAAGATTTACCTGTTTTAGGAGCCGGATCCTTAGATGGTGTCTCTTGACCGCGCGAGCCCTGTGGATTTTCGTCCGGCTGGTTTCCAGTCGGGGCATCTTGACTGGCAGTCGGGGGCTATTCTTCTTCGGCCGACTTGTTTCCAGCTGGGAAGACTTGGCTGGCAGTCGGGGGTTCAGCCTCAGGAGCGTTTTTGCCTAAGGATTCCGCCCCAGGGGCATCTTCACTCGGGACAGGGTCTTGAGTTTTTGGTTCTGCAGGCCTTGGCTTTTCTGACGCTGCAGATGGATTGATGGCTTCAGCCCGCCCGGTGGGATCAATATCTTGAGGTTTCTTGCAAGAAAGAAGATAAAGACAATTGAGTTGGAAGTGAAAAAGATTTTTAGCAAGAAGCTGATTCTGGTTATGTGAGATACCTATTGGACCTCCTGATTTTAGGAGTGGACATGGCTGTTGGTTTCGGAGGACTTATGTTAGATTGTGGAATCTGGACTTCTTTGTCATCCGAGTCATCAACGACCAGTCTCCTTTTACTCGCCCGCCTGCTGATATCTTCGTCGGCGGCAGCCCTTTTCTCTTAAGGCTCGACCTTGATTTTGGGGCCGCCGATTGGTTTTTTGGCAGCAGGCCGAGTTGGCATATCATCATGATACACCTTGTATGGCTTGGAAATAATAAGAGCATTTGCCTGCAAGTAGAGTTTTTGAGATATATTGAAGGATGTGTGCAAGATTGAAAGAGTTTTGAAGAGCCAAGTCGACTTACTGGAGGAGGAGGTCGGAACAAGTTGAACGAAGGAACCGGCATCTTGTGGCTGCGATCTACTGTGATTCCAGATTAGAAGATCTTGTACATGCGAGTGCACAAGGCCTGGTAACTTAGAGCATCGCGGTCCTCCGGATTGGGGTCGCTTTCACCCTCATACTCGAACGCTGGCTTGGATCTTTCCTTGATAGGAGCCAGTCGGTTCTTGATAAAGTGCCGGGTAATTTGTTCTCCTTGGAGGCCTTTCTTCTTCATTTCAAAAATATTAGCCAGGAGGTTATTCGCTTCTACCCAATCTTGGTTCTCCGGCATAGTGCTCCAGTTGGCTCTTTGGATCGGTGGAAGGCCGACAAAGTCGGGCAAACTGGGACGGGGGTTCGAGATATAGAACCAGTTTGCATGCCAGCCCTTGTTGGAGGATTTCAAGGGGAGAGAGAAGTAATCTCTGCGGAGAGTCCCGCCGACGACGCAGGGGTCATCTTTGGTCGGGTGTGGCTTGGCATAGAACATACGGCGAAATAGATTGAAGTGGGGAAGGATGCCTAAGAAAGCTTCGCACACATGGATAAATATTGCAATGTGGAGGATAGAATTGGGATTCAAGTGATAGATTTGAAGGCCGTAGTATTCGAGGATACCATGGAAGAAATCGGAAGTGGGAAGACCAAATCCGCAATAGAAGAAAGAGGTGAAGACCACAATCTCACCGGTGTTTGGAGTGGGGAACTCCTCGCCGGCCGCCGGACGCCAGCCGATGATTTCTTTAGGCGGAAGAACTCCGTTCTTCACCATTTCCTGCAAGGTTGATTCCTTCACGTCCGAAGTCGCCCATTGGTCAAAAGGGATTTCTCTCTCTTCCGCCATGGAAACGAGTTGGGTGAAGGTGGATCTGGCGCAGGAGAGGGGGATTTTTTTGAGGGGATGTTGGTGGCTGGATGCGGATGATGGATTGTGGTGGAACTTGAGTTCTTGGATGGATGATTTTGCGTGAGCACGAGTTCTCGAATTCCTCAGCGCGGCTGATGAACAGGAGCGTGAAAAGGGGAAAAATTTTGGGAAGATAAAGCGGCAGGGACGACGCTGGCGCTTTGAGAAAGATTTTAGGGTATTTTGCTGGGTTTTCTCATATTTGGGCCGAGCCCATGAGAAACTTGCGGCCCATCTTATGAGTACGGCTTGACATATGTCCATGAGGACTTAAGCAAATTTGCTCTGGCAATATGCATATGTCTCATTGCCCGATGACTTAAAAATCCTTTCATACGGCAGTTACACAACTTGTTGAAGGTTGGTACGATGCGACTTGGAAGGTGACAAACAGTAAAGTTTTTTATAACTATCCTGGTAACTTTTTTATAAGTTACAGGAGCTGTTTGGTTTTTACAAAGCATTTGATTTTTTTTATCAAGACCAATATTATGGCAAGAGCTATTTAATATTTTGGTCGTATTTTTCAGATGACTGATAAATTTATTAACTCATATTTTCTATTCATGAAAATTGATTGAGCTGTATGTTCCGGGACGACTCGGGCACAATGACTCGGATAAGTATGAGCTTGCCGAGTGCTTGGATTTTTTACCCCTGAGGGTCGGCTGAGTATTTTGTTCTGAAATGACTCGGGTAAATTGACTTGGATGAGCATGAGCTTGCCGAGTGCTTGGATTTATTATACACTATGCCTTGATTATAAGGTTATGTGTTATATGATCTTTTATGATTGCTTTTGGCTTAGGCTAGGCATTTATTTAACTCAGGAGAGTATGATTACTATAGTTCTTGACTATATGCTTAGTTTGTTTAACTAAACACATAGTCGGGGGCTACACCTAATTAGATCCATCAGTCGATGCGCCTAAATTTTTATGTTTGAAATTTTTTGAATTGATTTCAGCCCTTCACAGTCTTTCTTGGATGATGAAGCACTCGGGAGAATCAGGCAGAGATGATGGAAGCACTCGGCAGTGAAAGCACTCGGCTAAGAAGTCACTCGGCCGCGTGTTATTCAAGTTCGAGGCAAAGTTATCTCATCGACTACAAAGGTCTCGGGGGCTACTGTGGAGATTATGGGTACCGGATACCCTCACGGCTAGCTTATCCGACTTACCATAGGGGATAGGTTGCACT
This sequence comes from Oryza officinalis, assembly GCA_008326285.1. NCBI lineage: Eukaryota > Viridiplantae > Streptophyta > Magnoliopsida > Poales > Poaceae > Oryza > Oryza officinalis. The sequence continues at coordinate 40,179,663 of BDMV01000008.1, read as the reverse complement.
CCATGATTATGTAAACCAGCTATGACTTGGGTATTACGTTACCATTGAGATAAGGTAACGGCCCATAGTCTATAGTTGGTAAGATTGAGGAGTTCGACTTAGAATAGAATAGGTCTCCGACTTGTAAACCCGCCCTCCGGGACTATATAAGGAGGGTAGGGCGTCCCTTGAGGGGCATAGGAAAAATACACAGACAGACAGAAAACTTGCGAGAGCCCCTATTGAAAGAGATCAAGAGATCAATAAACACTCGGCGGATCAAATCCCCGAAACAGGAATAGGGTATTACCTCTTCTTAGAGAGGGCCTGAACCTATCAAAACCTTTATCCCGACTAACCCATTGTGTTTGGCACTTGACTGCTACCCCCAGATTGATATTGCCGAAACCAAGTTTCGATAGATGGTGGTAGGGTACCTGCATGTAACCCGCACGTCAGGCGGGTGCGGCATGCCTTGCCCCGTCCCATCAGAATGATGAGAGCTTTTTGCCTCTCGTCCCTCAGCCGGAGTTGGTATGCCAGCTCCGGTCAGATAGTTTCCGTTTCCCGATGCGAGCGGAACACAGAAGTCGTCTTTCATTTAATGGAGCTTGACTCGGGCGTCCTCCGCGCCAGCTGCCTGACCGAACGAAGGCCCTGCTGCAGCGTCTATGCGAGTGGCTTCCGACTCAAGCAACAAGACAGCCATTAAATGTAAAGGAATGTTTTTCTTCTACCTTAGGCAACTTGTGGCCCATGTGGTAGCCCCTTGGCATATAAAAGGAGGCTCAGGCCTGAGTAGAAGAAGAGGAGGAATAGAGATAGAGAGGAAAAAAGGGAGAGCAAGCACTTGTATTCCTCACACAGGAGTAGGGTGTTACATTTTCTAGCGGCCCGAACCTGTATAAACGCTCGAGTCTCTGTCTCTCTTTCTTTTGGCCTTGCAATCAGGAGAAAGGAATTTCACCTTGCGCCCTCGGCCGAACTGGCAAAAGGGGGCCCTCTCTGTCCCCCGTTGAGGAGCTAACCCTCCGTCAGCTAGCGCGCCAGGGAGGGGGCGCGTGTGTGTTTTCCTAGCTCCACAGTTTCTTTTGTGTGCGCCAAGCTTCACTGAGTAAGCCCTATGGCTGAAGAGGTGATGGCATACAACCCTTCTCCAAGTGCCAGCGATGACGATTGGGAGCCGAATCCTCGTCACCAGGCGCGCACTCCATCGCCTCCCGCCCGCCGAAGCCCTAGGCGAGAGAAGGTGCCTTAGGAACCGGAGGGATCCGTGACTTCGTTGCCGGCTGGCGGCGGAGGGGGACAACGTGGCGGGGTGCGTCGTCGCCTCACCTACGGTGACGGCGGCACACCGCAGGGCGCGCTCCAGGCAACGGGTGCGCTCTTGCGCCACCCGCCCGTCTTCCCCAATCCGGAGACCCCAATCCAGCGCTGGCTGGACGACGTGGCCAACTTCGTCATGGCAGCGCAGCAGCGCCTAGGCACTGCCAGGCGGTCGTCCACCGCCGGGACGTCTGGCGCTGCCACCGCCGGCTCTTCATCATCAAGGCGGAGGGCTCGACGAGCGACGGCCAACACACGCCGCCCGTCCGCAACCCCCTCGTCGACGCCCTCGACCAGCCGCGGGCGTCACGAGAGCATGCATGGGGGCCGGTCGCCCGGCTTGATATCGAGCGCCGGCGCAACGAGCGTCGCGCCGCCCATGCGAGAGAAGGCGCCTCCTTCTCTGGAGTGTTGTCGTACCCTAGTCATGGGGGCAGGCCCCCCGTGTCCCCAGTTGGTGGTGCCGGCTATCGAGCCTTCATGGCGAGTCTTCGGAATATCCAATGGCCCCCGAGGTTCCGGCCTAGCATAACCGAAAAATATGATGGCAGCATCAACCCCGCTGAGTTCCTCCAGCTTCGGCACGTGCTCAAACGGGACAACGCGCTCGTCGATGAGCTCTCAAGGCTCGCCTCATCGCGAGCCCCAGCCCCGCCGGGTGCCTTTGAAGAAAGGCTTGCCCAGCCGTCGGCGCGTCCCGATCCCCTGAGGGACTTGGACACTGTCACATCAACCCCGAGACCCGTCGGAGTCTAGGCCTCGGGGCCTAGGGGGTCGAGCCCGGCCCCCCAAGACAGATCGCCTGGATGATTGAGATACAAGTGTTCCTCAAAGATGAAACTCTACCCGAGGATCGCGAAGAGAGTGAGCGCGTCACTCGCGTCTCCAAGCACTACGTGCTGGTAGAGGGGGCCCTCTACCATCGCGGAGCCAATGGGGTCCTCCTGAAAAGCATCCCTCGGGAGCAGGGCATCGAGCTTCTCGCAGATGTCCACGAAGGCGAGTGCGAAGCCTACTCCACCTCGTGCACCTTGGTCGGCAAGGCTTTTCGCCAGGGTTTCTACTGGCCAACGGCACTCTACGACGCAGTTGACCTAGTTCGACGATGCAGGGCATGCCAGTTCCACGCCAAGCAGACGCATCAGCCGGCCCAGGCCCTGCAGACCATTCCGCTTTCATGGCCGTTTGCGGTCTGGGGGCTGGACATCCTGGGCCCCTTTAGGAAGGTCCCAGGCGGGTATGAGTACCTCTACGTCGCCATCGACAAGTTCATCAAATGGCCCGAGGCTTACCCGGTCATCAAGATCGACAAGCACTCGGCCCTCAAATTCATCAAGGGCATCACTGCCCAGTTCGGGGTGCCCAACCGTATCATTACGGACAACGGTACCCAGTTCACCAGTGAACTGCTTGGTGACTACTGCGACAACATGGGCATCAAGCTCTGTTTCTCCTTCCCCGCCCACCCCAGAAGCAACGGTCAAGTGGAGCGCGCCAACGTGGAAATCCTCAAGGGCCTTAAGACCAAGGCCTACAACGTCCTCAAGAAGCATGGCGACTCATGGATTGAGGAGTTACCAGCGGTGCTCTGGGCAAACCGGACCACCCCGAGCCGAGCGACAAGAGAAATGCCTTTCTTCCTAGTCTACGGCACGGAGGCGGTCCTCCCATCCGAGCTCACCCTGGGGACCCCTCGGGCCACCATGTATAGCGAGGCTGATCAAGATTAGCTTCGCCGAGACGACCTCGACTACCTGGAAGAGCGAAGGCGGAGCGCGGCCGTCCGAGCCGCGCGTTACCAGCAGAGCCTGCAATGCTACCATCAGCGCCACATCCGGGGCCGGTCACTTTGCGTTAATGATCTCGTCCTACGCCGCGTCCAAACGCGTGCTGGATTGAGCAAACTCTCACCAATGTGGGAGGGACCGTACGGAGTGATCGGCGTCCCTCGGCCGGGCTCGGTTCGATTGGCCACGGAAGACGGCACAGAGCTGCATAACCCATGGAACATTGAGCATCTTCGCCGCTTCTACCCATAAAGGGTCGAGAGTTGTGCCTCGGGCTTAGGCCAACCCCGCATGCCCCCTCGGGCATACAGGATTGGCCGGGGCCTCCCACTATACATTTATATATGTTCCTTTACGTACTTCAGTTGCAAGCTTTTCTGATTTTTATCTAAGGCTGTGCCTGCATTGTCTTTTCCATTTTGGGTATTTTGGCTTGAGTTGGTTTGTTCGTGCTCGTTCCTACCTTCGGCAGCTCGAGCCGTCTAGAACGCCAATGGGGCCCAGCACTAAGCTGTGTCCCGGGACACGGTGAACTCCAGTGGGGAATCGGCAATGGCCCATAATCAGGTCCTCCATAACCCCTGGTCACCGCGTTCCTGGCCTGGCCAGCCTCGACACGCGGAACTCCCCAAGGCATTAGCTCCGACCCATGCTGCTTGAGGCCGAGGCCCGAGCCCGAACCCTCGCTCAAGCCAAGCTGAATGGGATCACAAGACAAGCCAGCCTTATTATGCGCGAAAAAGCGTAATTAACATTGAATTAAAAATTTGTTCGTTGCAGATAAATGGAAATGTACATACAGGCATGGCCCGGAGGCCTCAAAGCAAAAAGAGGAAAAGATAAAAAGGTAAAGGTGTGCGGCAGCCCGGGGGCTGGCCTTGCCCGCTCAGCCCGAAGCACTCGGGCCACCCGCCTCGCTGTCGTTGTCGCCGTCGTCGCCGTCGTCCTCCTCATCAGTGTCCAGCACGAAGACGAGTCGACGGGCCATCCCCTCGAAGCCGTGGACGATCTCGTCGGCAACCTCCCGGACTTGGGCGTGCACGCCGGCCTCGGTCCCAGGGGGAACTCCTCGAACGCCACCCACGGGGAGAAGTCAGGGTCGCGGGCCTGGTAGCTCGCCAGCACGAGCTCCACCATCCCTCGGGTGATGTCCCCCGAGGAGGACTTCACCGTCTCCTCGATCTCGTTGGGGGGCTTCTCAAGGTCCTCGGTCATCTCCGAGAGGCAGTGGGCGAGACCGCCCTAGTTGGCGGCGTATTTGGGGTGCCGGCCGCGCCATATGCCCACCTGGGGCCCCGCGTGGTCAAGGCGAGTGACGGCGTCCCGCAGCATGTCGGGCCCCACCTCGTTGGCCAGCTGAAGAGCTTCGAGATCCCCGGCGGACAAGTCCAAGGCACCCTGCAGCTCGACGACGGTGCCTTCGGCGGCCACGAGGCGGGCGGCCTGGTCGTCCTGCCCCGCGACCACCCCGCCGCTGCGCACCAGCACGTCCAGCTCCTTTGCTCGCGACTCGAGTTCGGAGGCGCGCTGATCAAGCACGGCCTTCTCAGCGCAGGCACTCTCTAGATGACGGCGCTCGTGCTCCTTTCGCGCCTCCTCAGGGGCGCACCCCCGTTCGGCGGTCGCGTCTTCATGGAAGCGGAGTGTGGACTCCACCTCTGCGGCAATTAACTTTGCCATTTCAGCATTTTTCTCATCGTTGAACTAATCAGCGGTCACCGAGACGACATTTTCTTCTGAAATTTCGCTCTGCTTGGACATCTTGAAGTAAACTTGTTGACGATGTGAAGCTTGTGTTCTTCTTTGTCCCACCGGGCGTGCCAAAAGCGTGTTGGCGCAGAATTTTGATCCGCCCTCGTGTCAAAGCGGGTTCTACATTACCACGGTGGCCTGGGAGATCTGCTTAACTCCAGTGTAGGTCCAATGGCTTCCCTAGGTGTTTGTAGGGCGTGCCAGTTGATTTGATTTGCAATCAACAAGAATAAACAAGTAAACCATGTTAGCAAATGATGGCCGATCGGCCGATAGGCCGATGTCGCATCGTGAGGGCCCAACCGATAAGGCAAGGCTATATCGGCCTACTTGAGGTTATAAGAAATAAGATTAATATACAAATCTAATCTCATCGGCCTTCATCAATGTGTCTGTGTTAATTTAATGACATCGGCCGATGAGAGATGTGGAAAGTGAATGCACTAGCTAATACCCTAGTGTGAACTTGTATGAACCGATCAGCCGATATAAATGTACTGATCACAGAGAAATCCTGAGAACAATTTGTGACAAATACATTTATATCTGTCGATCCACTCATACAAGTGACAAATACATACAAAAACATAAAGTAATCACATGTATTAGGTAAGACCGACTGAAACCCCGGCACTATCCTTAATTACGATCGAAAACAGGCTTCGTGTTAGATCTTAAGACACGACTAGGGTCGATAGCAACACAAAGTATGAATCGAGAATTAACACAAAGACAATCAAGCCGTGGATCGCTTTTGGGGATGGTAGATGCCTTGAAGGATCTAGACAAGCAAGCTAATTCTACCATCGTCAGCAACAAACCCTAAAACAAGCTTACCGTTGGTGAGATAGAATTGGGATGCCATATCAAGATCATCCAAGACATGATAAACGACGATCAAGTCGCCAGGGCTTAATGTGTCTAAAGCGACACGCTAGCCCCGACGACGTAGATTGTCGGGTACAAGTTCTTACCTCTGCTCTGGGGAAGCAAGAACTCACTGAAAATCAACCTCTTGCGAGGGTGGCGATACGCCAAAAGTAGATTGAAACTGTAGTGTTTTTTATTGTTGTATTGAGAGAGAGCTTCTAAGTACAAACTACCAGGATATTTATACCCATAATTTACAACATTCTCCATATAGGACACGATTTTATCTATAACTAACAAACAAGTCCTCATGGCGGACTCTTGCCATAGATTAGATCGAAACTGATTTAGATTCCTAATTTAAAAGATACAATTGCCTAAAATCAGGCCTTATCCCTACTTGACAATCTCCTTTGAAGCTTAACTCAGGCCCAAACCGAGCCCGCTCTGCCTCCATCGGCTTCCTGCCTTCATCAGCCGCTGGCCGCATTGAACCCACATCGGTCGATGCAGTCCCTCTGCTAGCGCTCCGCTTGGTCCGATGCACCTGCCGAGTCAGATATAGGACTTGGTCCGATACCCAGCTTGGTCCGATAGCATAACCGATCCGACTCGAACTGCGCCTCCTTCTCCGCGTCGGTTTTCTCTTTCTTCTCCGAGTAGATTACGAAAATCTAGCATTAACACATGCCCCCCAATTCCGCTTCATTATATAATGTGGCGGAATTAGCTTCGAAGAACCCCATCGATCTCATCGCTAGGGTTTGCCCAAAATCCACGCAGATCCAGATTCACAGCTTTCCGCCGCCAATCTTCGCGCGCAACTCTTCACAGCCGCCAACGCCTTTCAACTCCGGTGATTCCTCGGTGTCCTCTCGACAGCAACTCCCTCAACAGCGACCTCCGCGACAGCAACCATGGCGACTTTTCCATTCTACGTCTCTGAAATCCCTGAGGTAAATCAATCTTTCTTCAAATTTGCATTTTCAAAACTAAGGTTTCTGCTCTTGCCCCCCGTGTCTCAATTTTCTATCATTTTCCATACACCGCAGGTCTTCAAGAACCAAATTCTGATCCCCACAGATGACAAATCGCACTGATTCCTCCTGGGTCCCCTAGGCAACCCTGACCCCGCTTGGCTGATAAATGCAGAATCAAACAGAGTCCCCTTCAAGCAAGCAAAACCCAGTGTCTCCTCGTGGAAACACACCTTCAGATCTTGGCCATCAAGGCTCAATGGATACAGGACCTGGTACAAAAGGATTGCCGCAGCCCAACAAGTACACTGGGATGAGATCGGAATCGGCCAATGCCTTGCTCTGTCCCTCGCCGATACCAAGAAGAATGAGGCCCTTATGTCGGTTGCAACTTATTTCTGGTCCAGCACTTTGAACGCTTTTCTATTCCGGCAAGGTCCGATGACCCCCACATTGATAGACATCAAAATGCTGACAGGCCTGGACATCCTCAGTGAAATCAACCCTTTTAACCTTCTTATCAACAGCAGCCATAAATTGAAGACCAAAAAGATTGGGGGCTGGTCTGGATATATCTCTGAACACATGGAGCAAGGTTCTGTCTCAGACAGAGAACATGTAGCTTTTCTGACCTTGTGGTTAGAGAGATATATTTTCTGCGGATCAACCTGTGGCCCAACCTTGAATTGCCAACATCTAGCTCAAGCCCTGGTTAAGAAGAAAAAATTTCCACTTGGCCGATACCTCCTTGGGGCTGTCTATCGGCTACTCCATTCTGCCACCCAAGACTTGATGTTGAATCGGACAGTGGCTCATGGAGGTCCATGGTGGTTCGTTCAACTATGGTTAACCATCTACACCAACACCATGGTCGATCGGTCTCCGCTATCGGACTCAGTCTTCCCATCGGACTACAGCGACAACGAAGATCCCTCATCTAGAAGGTGTATGTCTTTTGGAGAAGCGGCCTCAGTTTATCTTGGAGCTGACCAATCGGCCGACGAGATGTCTGAATGGTTCGTCCGATTCTACACCGGTCCACCATCAGCTAGGATGGATATGTTTGTCTACCCCCACAGACTCCGACTTTGAGCTCCCTTCTGATTTGAGCTTGGGTCTGCTAAACGATGATATCATTTCAAGGGTAGTCTTCATGATCGGTGTGTCCCCATGCCTGCTCCCAGTGGGTATATTCCAAGGCAGAAGCACCAGCTTATCATATGAGTTCTACAATCCAATGGTGGCTGCCAGACAATGTGGACTTGGACAGCTTCCTATCGGCTTACACTTCCATCGGCTGTTAGAGAACAGGGGCACGGTCTCATCGGTGTTGATCGTGAGCAAAGTCCTGGAGACCGAAATTCCAACTTTGGGCGCCTGCGACCGATTGTTGTTGAGTGCCTTCATCCATTTCAGCTTCCAAACATGGTGGCATGAGTGGGCTACTCATATCTTCCATCAATCGGCCAGGTTTTACCTAACAGAGCTCATCAATGATATCAGCCCTCAAGTCCTTGACAACCCAGCTCCTAGTGTCAGCAATAGCGGGCAAAGAATAACCTACGCTCTTGTTCTAGCTCCATCAGGAAAAGCTGTCCTAGAATCAACTATCGGCCTTACTGCTCCAAAGGTGTCATCGCTGCTCCAAGAGCCGATAGTCAAAGAAACCACCAAGAGGAAGGCGCCGGCCAAGGACAAAGCTCACAAACCCGGCAAAAAGCCTAAGACAGACGATCCGGCCGATCTCGACAAGTTGGACCCCTCCTTAGAAGAATTCCTAGATGATCAAGTGATGGAGGAAGAAGTCGATACAGCAGCTGCTGGTATGCTTGAAGATCAAAATCCATCGGCCACCACTGCTGAATAGCCATCGGCCAAGCCAACCGAAGAGCTATCGGCCAATAAGCCAACTGAAGATCCATTGGCCACAACCACTGCAGAACCACCGGCCGATGATCAATCTGATGCCGCCCAACCCAAGAGAATTAGACACGCAGTCCGCAAGGTTAGTGTAATCTTCTTCATCTACTTCTTCAATTCCATTTCATTGGCCTATTATAACTTGATTTTTGCAAATTGTTACGTCATCTATAATTAAGGAGAGAACTCAATCGGTCCCATTACCAAGAACCAAGAAAGCTACTATGAAGAAACGCGGACAACTCAAGGCCCGATTGAGAACTCCATCATCTTCTCCACCACCTTCTCCAGTTGCCTCGGTAAGCGCTGATCTACTTGCCTCATCATTCTCGCCAATAATGTATACCTGATCATTGCATTCTTGCCTTTCTTTAGCCACAAGCTCCATCGCCTGCACCACATCGGCCAACCTCTTCGCCTGCCGCTTCAGAACAACAAAAAGAGGCCGATGTAACCACAGCCGATGTCTCATTACAGGTAAACTAGATCACTTTGAATCTCTTGCCGATTTTACTTTGACTGAGTTAACCATGTCTTGTTTTAATGATTGGAGACCTTGGTCGATATGTTTGCTTTTGACATCGGCCAATTCCTTGACGATGAAGACAAAGAGCTACCCAGCAGAGCCAAGCCATCAATCTCTGAAGAACTAAAGGGCCAGCTGTCTGACATCGCCAATCGGCTGGAGGCGTCCATAGAATCCTTGGTGGAGAATTGCAATCCAATCAGGAGCAGAGTACAAGAAATCCAAGATCAATTGCCTGAAGACCTGATGGAAACATTAACACCAGTCATATTCTTGGAACAATACCATTTTAAACTTCACAAGGCTAAAGAAAGAATTGTAGAGAGACAGGAGCGTGAAGGCCTGGAATCAGCTATATCTGCCAGCAAAGCTCACGTAAATTCTGATAAAACTAGACTGCACGAGCTGGTCGCTGAGCCGATTGCCTTGAACAAAAAGCTTGAAGAACTCCGTCGCCTTGAGACAGATCTGCTGATGAAGCTAGAAGCAACTCGTGAAGAAATCCAAGAAGTCGAAGTCAAGATAGCTGCATCCCCAAAGGCGATAGAAGACCAAACGGCAAAGCTGAAAGCATCGGCCAAGTATCTTGCAACCCTGAGTAAGTCATTGAAACCAATTCCAGGGTCATCAGCCGACGATGCTCAAATAATAGATGATATTGATCAAATTCTTTGCAAGGCCATTGCAGCTATCCAGAACTTCATAAACTGATGTAATATTTTCTACTTGTAAAAAGTTAACTTCGTCTTTGATTAGTATATATCTCATCGGTCAATCAGCCGAATACGATCGACTACCTTGTCTTAATCATGTAGCTCACAAGAATACCAACTGACTATAAACAATAACATACATCGGCCAATAGATCATAAATAGTGGAATGCACCAGCCGATGAATCTGATAAGCATATCGGCGATAAAATCCTTCTGAAAGCTAAACCGAAAAATCTATCCGAAAAAATTTTAAAGTCCATAAATCTGTAATCCATTTGATATCCACTTGAAGAATTACTGAGTATATATATGCCCTCCCAAATTTTGGAAGATGAGGGTTCATGTTGTAAAATTTGAACTAATGGCGATAGTATATATCGGCCATCTAAAGGCGATGCATTGCACATCGGCTATTATCAGTAATCGGCTAGCAAGCCGATCATGAGTCGATCGAAATACTTGGGTAATATTTCTTAAAATATTTGCCATTGAGCGCTCTACCAAAAACCTTTCCATCTAATCCTTTCAATAAATATGCATTGTGAGGAACACGTCGATGAATCTAAAAAGGACATTTCCAATTAGGCGACCACTTGTCGAATCTGTTGTCTCTGGAACCAATTGGCAATATCAATTTCCAAACAAGATCCCCTTCCACAAATGATTTGGCTACAACTTTTTTGTTATAATGACGAGCAACTAGATCATTATCTCGCCTGATTTTTTCCAAAGCCCGCAATCGTACGTGTGCCAAATCATCCAGCTCATTAACCATGAGATTGTGATACTCATCGGCTGTCAAGTCGTCTTGCAATGCAATCCTTCTTGAAATGATGTTGGTCTCCCACGGCAGCACAACTTCATGCCCATAAACTAACTGATAAGGCGGCACTTGAGTTGCACCATGACAAGCCATCCGATACGCCCAAAGGGAATCGGCCAGCGTTGTATGCCACCGTCTCGGGTGTTCATCTATCTTCCTCTTGATCAACTTGATTAAACTCTTGTTAGAAGCTTCTGCCTGCCCATTAGCTTGCGCATAATATGGAGAAGAATTCAACAGTTTGATGTCCATGCTGTCAGCAAACTCAACAAACTCATCGGACACGAAAATTGATCCCTGATCTGTGGTCAACGTCTGTGGAAGCCCAAATCGATATATAATATTCTCCTTAACAAACTGAATAGCATCCTTAGAGTCAACCTTTTTAAAAGGAACGACCTCAACCCACTTTGTGAAGTAATCTGTAGCCGCTAAAATGTACTTGTTTCCTTTGCTTGATGGTGGATTAATCTGTCCGATCATGTCTATACCCCATCCACAAAATGGCCACGACTTTACGATTGGATGCATAGCCGATGCCAGTGCTCTCTGAATTGCTCCAAACTTCTGACAATCTTGACACCCCTTATAGTACCTGAAACAATCCTCTAGCATTGTCGGCCAAAAATATCCAACACGCTTCAAAAGCCATCGCATTTTATGGGCCGATTGATGTGTTCCACAAATTCCTTCGTGAACCTCGCTCATGACAACTTTGGCTTCTTCTAAACTCAAACACCTTAGTAAGACACCATCAATCGTCCGATAGTATAGATCATCATCGAGTAAAACATAATGTAGAACTTTGTACTTCATCTTTCGTGACGCCGATTGAGAAGGATTTCTTAAATACTCAATGATAGCGAACCTCCAATCATCGGCGTCCACGGTGGCGACTTTAACCTCAACATCTTTCACCATCGGCCTATATCCTGATGCCCCCTAAGCTAAATCATTGGTTTCGAAGTTTTGTTTCTGGGGTATATGTCTCATCGTTACGATCTTGAAAGTTTTTAACAATTCCTTGCACTCTTCATTGTAGATCCTGAGAATATCATTCCTGCACTCATACTCCCCAGAAAGCTGGTTAATCACCAACTGTGAATCACCAATAATTTCTACAGAATCGGCCTCGACCTCTTGCAATAACTGCAAACCTTTGAGAACAGCTTCATATTCTGCTTGGTTGTTAGTATAATAGGGCTTGATGGTAAACACAAACTCGAAGCTTGCCCCCCGAGGGGATATGATGACTAGGCCGATACTGCATCCATCTCTACAAACAGATCCATCAAAATACAGTGTCCAAGGCACAATATCTAAGTATGTGATTGAATCATCGCGATGTTGAACAATGAAATCGGCCAAAGCTTGTCCTTTGATTGCTTTTGCCGATTCATACCTAAGGTCAAACTCTGACAAGGCAAAAATCCACTTTCCAATTCTTCCTTTCAGCACAGGGGCCGATAGCATATATTTCATCACATCGGCCTTACTTACCACAATACACTCATTGGAAAGTAAATAATGACTCAATTTAGTACATGAAAAATATAAGTATAAACATATCTTCTTCACTGGCGTGTACCTTGTTTCAGCATCCAACAATCTTCTGCTGAGATAGAAAATAGCTCTTTCTTTGCCATCGATTTTCTGAACCAAAACAGAGCCGATAGACCTCACATCGGCCGACAGGTACAATTTGAATGGAACTCCCTTCTGTGGAGGAATTAAAACCGGTGGGGAACTCAGATATTCTTGATATTGTCCAACGCCTTTTGTTGCTTATCACCCCATATAAATTCTTGATCATCCTTCAACTTCAATAATGGAGTGAATGGCTCTATCCTGCCTAACAGGTTTGATATAAAACGGCGGATGAAGTTGATTTTCCGAATCAGAGACTGTAACTTGGTCTTGTTCTCCGGAGGCTGGATCTTTTTTATGGCATCGATGTTCTTCTGTGTAATCTCGATTCCTCTCTCGTGGACCAAGAAACCCAAAAATTGACCGATTGATACGCCAAAAGCACACTTGTTAAGGTTCATTTTTAGGCCATATTTTCTTGCTCTTTCCATTACCTTGCGTAAATCGGCCAAATGATCATCGTACTCTTTTGACTTCACAACCACATCGTCAATGTAGACCTCAATCAAGGAACCGATAAGGTCATGAAAAAATATAATTCATTGCCCTCTGATAGGTGGCTCCAGCATTCTTGAGACCAAATGTCATAACGACCCACTCATACAGGCCGATTGCCCCCGGACACCTAAAAGCTGTCTTGTCAATATCCTCCTCAGCCATGAAAATTTGATAATTGCCTGCGTTTTCATCCATAAAACTGATGATCTTGTGTCCAGATGCAGCATCAACTAGCAAATCGGCCATCGGCATAGGGTACTCATCTTTTGGCGTTGCTTTGTTTAAATCTCTGAAATCAATGCACACCCTGAGCTTGCCGTTCTTCTTCAACACTGGTACGATATTGGAAACCCATTCCACATATCGGCAGGGTCTGATAAAATTGGCGTCGTAGAGCCTTGTAATTTCTGCCTTGACAACTGTAGTTTAGCCGAAAATTGCTCCATCTCGTCATCGGCTGTTACTCCATAGGCCATCTATATACTATACTCTGCTGGCAATAGAAAAACCATGTTAACAGAAGCCGATGCTATGCTTTTACCTTTTGTAGATGCAGGAGCTCGAGTTGATTTCGTATGATCCTCATCGGCCTTTTCCACTGTAGACTTTGGCTTCCATTCTTTCCTAGTTTTAGTAGGCCGATGAGCGATCGCTGCCTGCTGCTCCTGGATCTTCTCCTTCTGTCTTAACCTCTGGACCCGTCGCTTCTGAGTTTTGCTAAATAAATCACCTGGGCACCACTGAGGATTTTGGACTTGCTCATCATCTTCTGTCCGACGGTCATAGTGCATCGGCCCCAGCCTCTCGTGTACGGGTCTCTTCTGATTGATCGGCCGATGCGCCTATCTGCTTGAACTGCCCTAGTAAGATTCCTCCATATCATTGCATGCAGGACATTCTTGCATCATCGCCAACCTCATCCCTTCGTTCCAACAAAATCGGAAGAACTCGCACTCCCAATGGGGATCATAGAATTTATCTTGGTCAGAATAGTCTTGTACTTGCTCTTCACGCCTCCGCTGGTATTTCTTGATGAGGCCTTCTGAAGTTTGATGGGGTCGCTTATTGGTCCGATAGGCATCGCTATCGGCCCTGTCAGCCCACACCATGTTGACTGGGAACGGGTGTCCTTCAATCTTCATCGGCCTTTTGGCTTCATCAAACTTGATCCTGCCTTGTTCGATGACCGACTGTATCTGTTGGCAAAAGATTTTGCATTCGTTTGTATGGTGAGAGTACGTGTTGTGCCACTTGCAATATCTCCTTTTCTTTATCTCTTCAGCCGATGGCAACACATGACCTACTGGCAACTGTATCTGCTTCTCTTGCAGCAGTAAGTCAAATATCTTGTCGGCTTTGTTGATGTCGAAGTCAAATTTCTCTTCTTTATCGCCCTTCTTGATCCATTGGCATGTCGTTGGCTTCTTCATCCGGGCCCATTCGGCCAGATCAATTTCAGCATCGACATCTTCATCTTCATCGGAGACGTATTGATAAACGCTGTTGACCTTCTTTGTGAACTTTCTTGCCTCCTGGAACCTTTGCTCATGGGCCAATACTTTCTGTGCTAGCTGAGCTAGGCTTTCAAAATCTTGCGACGAGAACCTTTCTCGTATCGGCCCAAGTAGCCCCTGGAATGCCAAATCGGCCAGCTGGGAATCGGTCAAGCTGAGGCTATATCACCTGTTTCTAATATCCCTCAATCATTGAATGTAGTCCGGGACCGATTCGTCAACTCTCTGCCTGATGGCGATAAGATCGGACAGCTTCATTTCTTGTACACCATTGAAGAAATATCGATGAAACTGCTTTTCCAGGTCTACCCATCCTCTGATAGAATTGCAAGGCAGAGAGGAGAACCAAGTGAATGCTGACCTTAACAAAGATAAGGGGAAAAATCTCACCCTCAACGCCTCCACAGCCAATGCCCCACCACATTGGGCTAAAAACCGGCTGATATGCTCATACGTGGAGACATTGTCTTGCCCTGAAAATTTGGAGAAGTCGGGAAATCTTGTACTGGCTTGGCAATGGCACTCTGTCGAACTCCTCTGGGTATGGGTGCCGATACACTATTGCATTTTCCTTGGGCTTTAAACCGAATTGATCGCACATCACTTCGGCTATCATGTCGGTCCAATGCGCTTGAGTGACTCCTGCGGGCTGGTGCGGAAGTTCTTGGTGATAAGACTGTTGAGAACCTTCCGACCGATATTGCCTAGGGGAGTATGGCTGAAAGTGATGATTCAAATTTGGGGCATCATACTGCCCCGTGGAGTACTGCTGATAGCCTTGCGGCGCGTTGTAGGCAGCTACCTGTGGAGGATTGCTTGGTAGGGGGAATTGAACTTGCCCAGCCGATGTCGGATTGGCAGAGGCTTGTTGTATCGGCTCAACCATTGGCTGCTGCAAGGCTGCTGGAGCTTGTCTCCCCCTCGTCCATTGCGCCAACTGGTCTTCCGTGATGTACTGGGGGCTTCCTCTCGCCTGTTTCGTCAAGACCAAGGGCATGGTCGACACTAGCTGGGCCGATGGAGGTAGGATCGGCGCTGTCGGCTGTGGAGCTGTACTCAGATCAGTCCTCAAGGTCCGATATGGAGGGAATTTGTTGTCAGGCAAGAAGATCGGCCCTTGAGGCTTGTGCTGGTGAATGGAACCGTCTAGTATCGACTTGACTGCATTGGTCAATGTGTTCACCAAGACTCCGGATTGGTTGATTAGTGCCGAGTGAACCGCGGAGTCGATGCGGTCTTGTAGCGTCGGCGCAGCGCAGCGAGTATCGTCTTCAGTTTTGACAGCTTGATCTTGGGCTGGCGCCGATGTGCTAGCTCCATCTCCAGGGCTCGGCATTATCACCTTGGATTTTTGAATGATGGTGCCTTGCCGAGTCCTGGAGTATGTTTGCAAGTACATGTTCTGGAACTGCTCAATTAACTTTGCCATCTCAGCCTTTTGCTCATCGTTGAGCTTATCAGCAGTCACCAAGACGACATTTTCTTCTGAAATTTCGCTCTGCTTGGACATCTTGAAGTAAACTTGTTGACGATGTGAAGCTTGTGTTCTTCTTTGTCCCACCGGGCGTGCCAAAAGCGTGTTGGCGCAGAATTTCGACCCGCCCTCGTGTCAAAGCGGGTTCCACGTTATCACGGCGGCCTGGGAGATCCGTTTAACTCCAGTGTAGGTCCAATGGCTTGCCTAGGTGTTTGTAGGGCGTGCCAGTTGATTTGATCTGCAATCAACAAGAATAAACAAGTAAACCATGTTAGCAAACGATGGCCGATCGGCCGATAGACCGATGTCGCATCGTGAGGGCCCAGCCGATAAGGCAAGGCTATATCGGCCTACTTGAGGTTATAAGAAATAAGATTAATATACAGATCTAATCTCATCAGCCTTCATCAATGTGTCTGTGTTAATTTAATGACATCGACCGATGAGAGATGTGGGAAGTGAATGCATTAGCTAATACCATAGTGTGAACTTGTATGAACCAATCGGCCGATATAAATGTACTGATCACAGAGAAATCCTGAAAACAATCTATGACAAATACATTTATATCTGTCGATCCACTCATACAAGTGGCAAATACATGCAAAAACATAAAGTCATCACATATATTAGGTAAGACCGGCTGAAACCCGGCACTATCCTTAATTACGATCGAAAACAGGCTTCGTGTTAGATCTCAAGACACGACTAGGGTCGATAGCAACACAAAGTATGAATCGAGAATTAACACAAAGACAATCAAGCTTTTGGTGATGGTAGATGCCTTGAAGGATCTAGACAAGCAAGCTAATTCTACCATCGTCAGCAACAAACCCTAAAACAAGCTTACCGCTAGCGAGATAGAATTGGGATGCCATATCAAGATCATCCAAGACATGATAAACGACGATCAAGTCGCCAGGGCTTAACGTGTCTAAAGCAACACGCTGGCCCCGATGACGTAGATCATCGGGTACAAGTTCTTACCTCTGCTCTGGGGAAGCAAGAACTCGCCGAAAATCAACCTCTTGCGAGGGTGGCGATACGCCGAAAGTAGATTGAAACTGTAGTGTTTTTGATTGTTGTATTGAGAGAGAGCTTCTAAGTACAAACTACCGGGATATTTATACCCGTAATTTACAACATTGCCCATATAGGACACGATTTTATCTATAACAAACAAACAAGTCCTCATGGCGAACCCTTGCCATAGATTAGATCAAAACTGATTTAGATTCCTAATTTAAAAGGTACAATTGCCTAAAATCGACCCTTATCCCTACTTGGCAATCTCCTTTGAAGCTTAACTCAGGCCCAAACCGAGCCCGCTCTGCCCCCATCAGCTTCCTGCCTCCATCAGCCGTTGGCCGCATTGAACCCACATCGGCCGACGCAGTCCCTCTGCTAGCGCTCCGCTTGGTCCGATGCACCTGCCGAGTCAGATACAGGACTTGGTCCGATACCCGGCTTGGTCCGATAGCATAACCGATCCGACTCGAACCGCGCCTCCTTCTCTGCGTCGGTTTTCTCTTTCTTCTCTGAGTAGATTACAAAAATCTAGTGTTAACAGGCCAGCCTTGGGATGGCGGGAGGGGACGCCGCCCCGGGCACCGTGGGACAGGATCTCGCTGAGGTACCAAAAAACAAATAAGGATAAAATGAGGAGCCGAGAGAATAGAGAATCGGCTGCCTCGGGCATGAGATTGTACCTGCGGGGTGGGCGGTTGAAGGACCACTCTGGGGCTTGATGAGGCTCCCCCTGCACTGTTCGGTCTCCCCATCTTGCGAAGCCGCTTCTTTCTTCTCTCCCCCTCGGGCATGGACGTCGGTGCGGCGCCCGCCGGGCGCCCGCTGCCGGCGCGCTCCGCCCCGCCCCCGTGGGGAGGAGACGGAGGAGGGGTCTCCCCCTGCTTCCTCTTCCCCTTGGTGTCGGCAGGGCGGCTGCCCCCCGAACCCCCGCCGCAGGGCCCCACTACGTGGCCCCCTCCGAGGAAAGATCGCTCTCCTCCTCCGCAGCTTCCACCCGTGCCATCGCCGCCATGGTTAGGCCGATCCCCCGAGGCATCGACCACTTGAATTATGGCTAGGAAATTGGCGCGCTCCGGGTCGCTGTAGAGGGGGGAGGATCCCTTGAGGGATGAGGGACGACTCCACGGCACTAAGGTTTAGCACCCATTGGACAACCATCCTGAGGTCATCGGGATCCCAATCCCACTTGCACCCCTGGTGGGTCCACAGGAGGTCCTCGGTTTTGTATACCGGAAACCCCATGTGTATTACAATACCATTCCCTGGATCAGTAGATGGTACACACATGGCACAGTAGGCATGAACCGAGGCTGGCAGCCCGGCCTGCCTCGCGCTCTACTGATCCACAGGAGGCATGAACCGGAGTGGCAGCCCGGCCTGCCTCGCGCTCGTAATGCGAGAGGGCGGCATACGCTGCCGTCCAGCGGCACGGAGCTCCGCGTCATGTCGTCGGCGGAGGAGGAACACGAAAAGCATGTGCGAGCGGCAAGAAGGAAGCAAGGGAAATGAGAGAACTAGGGCACAGTTGGCTGAAGCAAGGAAAAGGTGGCGAGAAGAAGGAAGCGAATCCCTTCCTCGGCGCCCATTATACCCTTGCCCCTGCCGCGCTCGACTCCTTGTTTCCCGCGCCCACTAACTCGCCCCCTCATTTTTCTCGCCCACTCCTGCACTCACCCCATTCGTCCGCTTCCGGCGCACGCGCCAGTCGTGCGGCCGTTGTGGTCGAGGTGGGACAGATCGTGTCCGTATTAATTGCGCGCGGTTACCGTGAAAAGCGCTATCATTACGCCCCCTGGCAAAACGGACCGACGTGCCCTGGTCTGCGCGCCGCCCCGAGTAATGTGGCGGTTACGAGGCGACAGCCCATTATTGCTGAGTGGCGGCTCCCTGCTGCACGTCGGATCACGACCGTTGGGGGTTTTTCGCTCCGGGACCCGAGCCCACGCATCACTAAACTCGACGGGAGGCGTCAAACCTGGGCGCCCCTTGAGAAGGCCCGACCAGGCATAACGTCGGGGGCTACTGTCGGTGACACGGGCCCGGGGGTATCAAGATTAAAGGGACGGGCGGCCCCGTGCGCCCATGTGGTGCGTCCCCCGGGGGGGTCAGGCCCGAGGATGACGTGGCGGCTGCCCTCCCTATTTCCCCTGAGGGTCGGGCCACTCCCAAACCTTCCCCGAGGGCTGGGTCACCCCGACCCCCTCGGCGCCGGTGCCGCGTGTGCGAGATTAGGTGAGTGTAGCCAGAGCTCACCTAGCCACATTAATGGCGGCTCAGGCGAACGCACCACACCTCATTTAATGTGGCATGGTGCGCGCGTGGCCAGTCTGTGACCGGTCACGATGATTGACCGGTCGTAGACCGGTCAGATCACGGGTGAGACGGTGGCAGGGTACCTGCACGTAACCCGCGCATCAGGCAGCGTGCGGCACGCCTTGCCCCATCCCATCAAAATGATGATAGCTTTTTGCCTCTCGTCCCTCAGCCGGAGTTGGTATGCCAGCTCCGGTCAGATAGTTTTCGTTTCCCGATGCGAGCGAAACACAGAAGTCTTCTTTCATTTAATGGAGCTTGAACCGGGCGTCCCCCGCGCCAGCTGCCTGACCGAGCGAAGGCCCTGCTGCAGCGTCTGTGAGAGTGGCTTCCGAGCCAAGCAACAAGACAACCATTAAATGTAAAGGAATATTTTTCTTCTACCTTAGGCAGCTTGTGGCCCATGTGGTAGCCCCTTGGCATATAAAAGGAGGCCAGGCCTGAGTAGAAGAAGAAGAGGAACAGAGATAGAGAGGAAAAAAGGGAGAGCAAGCACTTGTATTCCTCGATTTTCCAATCTCATATTTCACACACCTGTATAAACGCTCGAGTCTTTGTCTCTCTCTCTTTTGGCCTTGCAATCAGGACAAAGGAATTTCACCCTGCGCCCTCGGCCGAACTGGCAAAGGGGGGCCTTCTCTGTCCCCCGTTGAGGAGCTAACCCTCCGTCAGACTGTTCCCGTTAACACCCCAACCGGTCAGACAAATGACGAGACATGGATAATGGCCTTCAATGGAGTTTTCAACAGCCAAGAAGCAGGGGGCAGGATTCATTTTGACATCTCTAGCTGGAGATCAGTCCAAACATGCAATACACCTCAATTTCAGAGCTACAAACAACACCACATAGTACGAGGGACTACTCACCGGGTTACGAGCAGCAGCAGCACTTGGGGTAAAGCGATTAATTGTGAAAGGGGACTAAGAGTTAGTCGCTAACCAAGTGCACAAAGACTACAAATGCTCAAACCCAGAGTTAACCAAGTTTCTTGCCGAAGTCAGGAAGCTGGAGCGAAAGTTTGACGGCTTGGAAGTACGTCAGGTCTATCACAAAGACAACACCGACGCCGACAACTTAGCATGGCGTGCGTCCAAAAGAGAACCTGTTGAACCAGGAACCTTTTTGCACGTTCTGACGAAACCTTCAGTTAAGACCACGGACGATGAAGGCACCTTAGTCAATGCTGGGAATAGCTCAGGGGCTACTGAAGAGGTTACTCATATCGTCGCCGACATCGAGACCACGGAAGACGAGCGTACTCCGCTCATCAATTTCTCTGATGCCGACAAACTTCCGAACGAAGACACCGAGGCAGAAAAACTCTCTCACCAGGCTCAAGTGTGTCTCTTCCGAGGATGACAAGGATCTACTACTAGACATCCATGAAGGAATATGCGGTTCTCATACCGGTGGGTGAACTCTGATCGAAAAAGCCTTCCGATAAGGATTTTTTTGGCCAACAGCCCTTCAAGACGCTTGTGACTTGGTAAAACGGTGTGAAGTTTGCCAATTTCACAGTAAACACACTAAGATGGTAGCCCAAGCGCTCCAAACTATCCCTCTCACCTGGCCGTTCTCGTGCTGGGGGCTTGACATCCTCGGACCGTTTCCTCGAGGACAAGGCAGCTACAAGTTCTTGTTCATGGCTATCAACAAATTCACTAAGTAGGTTGAGGTAGAGCCAACAAGAGAAATCAAAGCCAAACAAACCATCAAATTTATGAAAGGGATATTTTGTAGATATGGACTACCACATCGGATCTTGACAGACAACGGCTCCCAGTTCACTAGCGGTGCCTTCCGGGACTACTGCATTGAATAGGGAGAAAAAAATCTGCTTCACATCAGTCTCCCGTCCTCAGAGTAACGGGCAGGTCGAGCAGGCAAACGATATCGTGCTCTAAGGGATCAAAACACGTGTATACGATAGGCTCCTGGCTTATGACACATGCTGGGTTGATGAACTCCCTTCTGTCCTATGGGTCGTCCGCACTACCCTGACAACCTCCATCAAAGAGACTCCTTTCTTTCTCGTGTATGGTTCCAAGGCCATGCTCCCTTCCGAGCAGCGACATAGGTCTACATGAGTCAAACAGTATTCAGATAAGGATCAGGAGGAACAGCGAGCAAACGATGTCAACCTTCTAGAAGCATCGAGAACGTGTTGCCGTTTGAGCAGCCATGTACCAACAAGCCCTACGTCGCTATCACGAAAAACGTGTTCGTGCCCGCACATTCACCATCGGCGATTATGTCCTCCGACGAGTTCAAAATCAAGCAGGGCGAAACAAGCTCTCACCTAAGTGGGAGGGACCGTACATGGTAGTCTAAGTCTTAAGGCCAGGCACGTTCAAGATCGCAGACAACGAAGGCCGCAAGTTGGCAAACTCTTGGAACATTGACCAACTACGTAAATTATATGTATAAAATCTTTGTACCAAAGTCTGTAAGTTTTGTTTAATAATATACAATATTTTGAGTTCTTTTCTTTCGAAGTGTTTTACCCAATGATCCCCTTTTCTTATATCGCTTTGTCTCGAAGTCGACCCTATTGTCCTCTTACGCTAGTCTGACAAGCTTCGGGGTCCCATGGACCCTGGCTAGGGACGCCTAACACTGAGAAAGTTTGTCAGGCCATGCAGGGTCAAACGACCTTGTTAGATCTGGTCATGTTAGAGTACCCACTTGAGTGTATTATCCAAGCCGTGTAACTGGGAATTAGTTTTCCCGACTTCACGGCTAGGAGCTAGGACTTCGCAACTTTAGCTTGGTTTGTTATAAGATTTAAGTTGTCTTCATGAAAAATGACCTTTCCACGAAAACAGTTGGGGCTAGGGAGAGTATCGTACTCTGTTGATTGAGGGCAGCCTGTGAGCCCCCGGTTTTGTATACCGGAAACCCCATGTGTATTACAATACCATTCCCTGGATCAGTAGATGGTACACACATGGCACAGTTGTATATCTCAAGCTGACATCGTCATACGGTTTTCAGTTAAAACTGTTGTGGGATAGGTTTGTGAAATAATTTGTGAAAACTAGCTTTATGCAAATAAACCAAGCCATCCTTGAACCCCTATGAACATTATATGCATTCTGTAGTGGTGGCTTGCTGAGTACGGTTGGTACTCACTCTTGCTTATTTACATCTTTTAGAAAGGTGTTGGTGTCGACCTGTACATGTGCTATGCTGGCAAGGAGTTACCGAGGACGGTGGAATAGGGACCTAGGTTCACCAGTCGATGCGTGTGGGATAAGATGGACCGCCGCTGCTTCGCTTCCGCTACTTTATTTAGTTGTTTTGGTATTTTGTGTTGCTATCGACCATGCTTGGTCTATTCGGGTTCCATTTGGGCTACCCTTGTATTATTAATATATTGTAAGACCTGTAAGACGATGTCAGCTTGAGATATACAACTGTGCCATGTGTGTACCATCTACTGATCCAGGGAATGGTATTGTAATACACATGGGGTTCCCGGTATACAAAACCGGGGGCTCACAGGGTTGGTATCAGAGCAAGACGACTGCAGGACCTAAGGACCCTTGTAACCACCGTTAAAACCTAGGACTGGTTTAGTGCAGCCTATTACCCTCAAGCTATATATTTGCAAAAACTATTTTGATAAAGCCATGGGTTCTTACTACTCCTCTTTCTCGAGTAATTTTGAAAATTCATTTATATCCAACCCCTACTCACCACTCTAATTTCAAATACTCCTATACAGACTATAAGGATTAAGGATGAAGAGATAGCTGGTTTATTAGGACCTCATGAACCACTAACCGATCTGACTAAATACCCTTAGATGTGTGTCGTAGACGTTGTATTGTGCATAAGCCACCTCCTATTGTGAGTTATTGCAGTATGGGGTGGCAACCCATCGTTTTGTGCATTGATTTTCTTGTTGTGTAGTAGCTCTTAAGCAGTTAACTACTCACCCCCCCTCCCTTGTGTGCTCACCAAGTATATGATACACATCACCCGAACAATTAAAACTTCCCATTAAGCAGCCCTTTCTTAGAAAACTCTATTTCTTTCTTCCCGATGGACTTTCTCATGCCTCCCTAATCTTCCAAATACCGGTGTTGTCAGGATGAAGGATGATTACCAACATGAGTACAATTAGGATCGACAAGTGTTAAGTTAAGACCCCACCCGGTACAGCCACAGTAAGCCGACCACAACAAAACCACTTGGGAATTCGGCAACCTACGAAGATAGGAGTGCGACCTCAGCCGAAAGCTTCGACCACAAGGACGGCGACCCAAACAGTACCGACCAAGGACTCCGGAAGACCCGGGAATCGCCATATTTCAACAGTACCCACAGGAACACAACAGGAGCCTCGATTGACAGGATCCACAATAGCATACTGCTCGTCGCCAATAATTGGAACAGGCCACACCGGGACACACGAGCACTGGAGTTGTTGACCCCATCACAGTAGCCAGTGGTCGATGCCTATAAAGGGAGCCCCAGGCTACCCCAGGGAAATGCATCACTCCTCTCCCTTCTTTTGAACCAAGCTAGCCAGAAAAAAAAAACCCCTAGCCCCATGGCAGACCCCATGGTAACCACAGGGAGTCTCCCTCAGAACAACCCCATGGCAACCACAGAGAACCCCCCTCACAGTGACCCCATGGTAACCACAGATTGTCCACCTCAGGACAACCCCAATGCATATGCCAAACAGCTGGAGTGCATACTTCGGCAGCTAGGTGGTTTCACTGAACCCATCTACCATAGTGAGCAGATCGTCCGAGGATCCCGGAAGTACTGGAAGGTGAAGATCTTTCTTTCCTTTCAGGGAGAAGGAGAAGGAACGGCGATCTCCTTCCAGACACGTCATCCCCGGATCACCCCTGAAGCTGCCTTCCAGGATGTGCTTCGTGAAACCCTCTATCGGTTTTGCAAGATCTCCGCCCCTTTGGGTATAGTCAATGACTATGGCTTGCACCCATTCCGCACCGAAGAAGACAACCGGTACCACCTCCGCGTGACCAGACAGGACCAAGGAACCCGGTGCGCTCTCCTCTCCGAGTTAGCCTGCACTGTCGAGAATGCCTATGAGCAGGCACTCGAGGAGCTGGACGAGCTTCGAGACCAGTACACAGACCTGGAAGCCCGTTACCAGCGGCTGACCCACAGGAACACCTCTGCACTGCTTGCACAGGCGAATGTGGCGGCCAGTATGATGAAAGCCGGTGAGATGAGCAGGAAACGCGAGAAGTCCCCCCTAGGGATGGATCTAGTCTCCCCTGCGCCATCGCCATGAGTACCGTTAGGTGTGCAAACCTCTATTAGGCTTTGCACTGTTAAGCGTAGTAGTTCCTTTTCCCTTTCCCTTGAATTGTACCCTACCCCTGGAGTTGTACCCCTGTATCCTGTTATGAATGGAATGAAACCGTTGGTCCGTCATAAGTTCATGGTTTGCAGCTGAACATTTTGTTCGTAGCTAGATCATCATGCCTTCCTCTGGGAAGCCCATTGTTGTCAGTATGGGTTATTCCAAGTTTTGGTTAATAAGCACACCTAACAGAAAGAAGCGACCCCCGTTACCCGAGCAGGAAGCGATGTAAGTACGGCGATGAACTAATAATAAAATCAGTATTCAAGCCCTCATCAACAAGCGGCCCCAGACGACTCATTAAGGACCCGAAGTAGCCATGCCCATGACAGGAAGAACAAGAAAATTTCATTGGACACTCTAAGGACTGACTCTGCAGCAAAATGCCCAGCCATAAGATAATCCAGTTTTATGGGCATGTAATCGCCTTAAGACCCGTCAAACCAAGGCTGACAAGAACCATGACCACCAGTCCTCGGGAATACATGACAAGATACTGTCCACCACCAGTAAGTGGAACAGGACTTACCGTGAGAAGCACAAACACTGGAGATGCTGACCCCATAACAGGAGCCACCGAAAGATGGTGCCTACAAAAGGAACCCCAAGCAACCACGATAAAGGGCACCCTTCTTTTGGTCTAAGCTAGCCAGAAACCCAAGCCCATGGAAAACCCACCCGTAACCATGGAGGGGCATGCCATGGAAAACCCTAACGGGTATGCCGAACAACTAGGCCACCTACTCCGGCAACTCGATTTCTTTGAGGAGCCCGTCTACTGTGGCGAGCAAATCGTCCAGGGATCCCAGAAGAGCTGGAAGGTGAAAGTCTTCCTCCACTTCCAAGGAGATGAAGTGGTCGCTTTCCAGACTCGCCATCCTCGAATCACCTCTGAAGCTGCCATCAAGGATGTGTTTCGTGAGGCCCTCCTACGGCTTTGCAAGATTTGCGTCCCCTTGGGTGTAGCCGACAGCTTTGGTCTCCACCCCTATCGCGAAGAAGACGACAACCGGTGCCGCCTCCGCTCGACTGGACAACTCGAAGGGAGCAGGTGCACTCTCCTCTCCAAGCTAGCCTGCACCACTGAGAACGCCTATGAGCAGGCCCTCGAAGAACTGGATGAACTTCGAGATCGGTATGCCGATCTAGAAGCCCGCTACCAGCGCTTATCTCTGGAGTGCACTACCATACAACTCTTGCAAGCATCTGAGATAGTTCGCCGCATCCAAGGCCACAAGTTGACCAGGATTCGCAGGAAGCCTCCGCTGGAGTTCGATCCACTCTCGCCTCCACCGTCACCATGAGCAAGCTATGTGTGTAGACCCTTGTTGGGAAATGTCTTATCCAGTAGTAGCAACTCTCCCTTTTCCTCACTAAGGATGTATTCCCCTTTTATCTCGTTCAAAGGAGAAATTGGATGAAGGGTAACACAACCTTTTGCCTGCCATGAATCCATTGTTCAGAAAGGGTCGTCTGTGTCCACACTTAGGCTGACCTGCCCTTTCCATAGAAAGCCATCCGACGGATTGAACTATTTCAAGATTGAACGATAATCTCGTCTAATGAGAAAGCAACCCCTAGATACCCAAAGTTAAAACAGGCATGAACCTGTTCGGAAAACCCATAATGCCGTTAGTAATCAAGCCTCATCAACGGATAAGCCAAGTCAGGCACAAGTACAAACTAGAGACAACCATACTAATGACACGAGAGGCCAAAGATTAAAGAGATGGACTATGAAGATCGATACATAGGGGATACATGCCAAGGTTTGGCAACCATGTCGTCAACTACCTACTCTAACATCGCCTTCAGAACGGAAATGAAGACGATGGGCGCCAACACTATGAGGAGGAACACCGCCTCACATAGGTGGTCGGCATACTCGTCCGCAACAAGCACGCGCCACCACCCCCAAAGGATGACCACTGGACGCACCAACCAAGATAAAGTGGCGCAAATAGTTGCGCTAACAAACCGTAGGCCGGACCATACCCACACCCAGTACAAGGCAATGCACACCCACGACAAGAAGGTCCCTCTTCGATTGGGATGTCCCCGCGCCATCATCACAGCAGCCCCGCCCCCAATGGCGTCGCTTGCCGCCTGCGCCGGAGAAGAAGCACGCCGCTGCGACTCAACCGCAGCAGTCGCCGACCCCGACCGCCGGCGTAGCTCACCCCTGGCCGCAACGCCCCCGCTCGGAGCACCTTGCGCCGCAGCGCCTCGCTCCGCGCCGCCACCGGCACCGTGGTAGCTAGCGCCGCGCTCGCCGCCATCCAGGTCGCTTCCACCGCCGAGCCGCCGCTCCATCTCCTCCCTTAGTTGAGCTACACCACCCTCCACTCACACTCCGCTCGGGGCTACCGCGCAAAGAGGCGTAAAGCAGCCCCCTCTCTCTTCCCCTTTTTATCAAAAGTTGCACGCCTGGCAAAGCAACTACCCAAGTGTACAGGGCGATTTGAAATTTTGGATAGACCGGTGTATTTCGAAACGAGCCGTTGAATATTTGGATGCCCCGGTTAATGGCTATGAACCTCGCAGAGTACACAAGGTACCACTGCGACAACCAGTCGTTGCGCGCTACAACCACTGCCACATGCGCATGCATATGAATCACAAAAAAAAAAGAATAAAGGTACCGACGCCTGTCCCCAGAAAAAGTGCAAGCTTATCCGCGTGAAAAAGGAGTTTAAAATGGTCAGGACAGTGAACCAGGATGTTCTTCACCAGCCCAGCACCGAACCTGTATAATTTGGAAAATTCATGGTACCTCAGCCTCTGTGTTTCTTCAGAAGTCTCCCGGAGTGCAACCATCCCTCTCTTTTTCTAACCCCTAAGTAATCTCGGGGACGAGATTATTTTAAGGGGGGTAGGTTTGTAACATCCTGAATATTTCGACTTTGGAATACGGAATTAAAAATTCAGAATAACCAAAAATCTTTTTCAAAATACATTCATGCCTGAACTAACTCAATTCGATCTGTCGTTTTTCGTTTACACGTGGGCTAATAGACGAACGTCTGAGGATACGTCGATATTTGATTTCAAATATTATTTATTCAAGGAGCTATGATTTGCATATGCCAATTATTTTCGAAAAACAAAAACCCTTGAGCATATTTACTTTATAAATAAAGCTATATATCTAAATGTATCACCATTTTGGATAAAACCCATTAAGGGATAGTTTATTAAAACAAATATTGTTCCACTAAAGAAATAGCTTTGATTATTTTCTATGCACCTTTATATAGAGTGATAAGCTTTTGGAAATTATTTGCAAAATAATGTCTATTGGTAAAGTATTTACTAGAAACCTTAATTGCGAAATATAAATTCCTAATAGGCTATTTTCAAGGATATGACCTCCTCAGACAAAGTCTAGTCCTCAGGCATAATTTTAGTTTGCTTGTTTATTGTTTATTTGTGTGTGTCTAGAATCTGTGCCAAAAGATCTCGATTAAATCCTTTTACCGAAAAGGTTGTCCTCTGTACAAATTCTATCTCAAACCCCCTTCAAATTTCCAAATTTCATATCCCAAAGAAAATATTCGAACATCCTATTTCTTTGGGCCACATTTCCCTCTGTTAGCCCAACCCATTCCGCAAAACAAGTTCATTTCCACTCCCTCTACCGTGGCCTTCCTGCTGGGCTTTTTCTGGAAAAGTCCATGTTGCCTCCCCGAGCCCTTTCATTCCTATTGGGTTGGTAGTAAAAATAAAGTCTAATTCTCCCCCCATACTGTTTTCGGTGGCGACGTCGCCGCACGCCGCGCCGCTACGACGAGGCCGCTGCGACACCACCGGCTGCCATCTTCCGCTCCCGTCTCACCGGCGAGCTTGCCGGCCATTCCACGCGCATCCTGCTCAACCTCGCACCGCCGCCAGCCATGCAACAAGCTAGTTGTGCATGTGCATGCATGCAAGCAAGTCAGCCACGAGCATGCACCATGCAGCTGGCTAGCTATGCGTATGCCTGCATGCAAGCGGCTAGTCGAGCCTAAGCTGGCATGCGCACCAACCCGCGCGGCCGCTGCAACTACCCCGTCCCTGTCTTCATGGCCATTCAAGACGAGCTCGTGCGGTGAAGCCTATATAAGGGCAACCATAGCCGAATACGCAACCGTCCCTCTCCATTCTTTCTTCTCCTCCTGCTCGTTCTGCATCCTCTCAGCCACTTCCTCCCGCGCACGCGCTGCCGTCTCTCCGCTTGCTCCACCGCGGCCGGCTCCGGCTGGGCCTCAGTTGAGCAAGAGGACGGGTAGGCCGCCGCGCCGTCATCTGAACCCCGAGAACGACTAACTTATCGAACGGCTAACCTCTAACATCTAACATTCGACCCATTGACTCACTAACCCGCTGACCTCTAACTCACTAACCCGCTGACCTCTAACTCGCTAACCCCTGACCCCTAACTTGCACTAACCCGCTAACATTTATTCCTTAACACTGTGTGTTCGTTTGTTACCATCGATCGAACACGTGGTGTGCGAGGACGATCCGCGGGTCGACCATCCCCAGGCTGTACCTCGACGACCGTAGTTCGTGCGAGGACCGTCGCCCGGTACGCCGCTACCCGGCTGCCGCAAGGTGAGCTCCTCTCCTGCTCTTCCTCTTGCTTTTGCTTCCTTACCGCATTCCTCGTCTACCGTTGTTGCCGCGGCGCGGTGACGTCGTGAGGCGCAACACCGTACCCGTTCCTTGCGCGGCCGCCCTCCGCAACGATCGCCGCTTCACCACCGGCCATGCATGCGCCATACAACAAGCTAACCGTGTGCATGCATGCATGCAGGCAGCTCACATGCATGCAACTAGCTAGTCGTGTGTATGCATATGCATGCATGCAAGCAGCTCACATGCATGCAGCTAGCTAGCCGTGTGTATGCATATGCGTCGTCGTCGTTCGGCCGAAACCCCGGCCGGCGTCGCCCCTGTCCGGTGAACCGTTTCGGCCTCCACTCCGCCGTGCCGTCCGGTGCCAAGCAGCTCGCGCACGGCCGACGTCGTGGCCAGCACGTCGTCTCCTGCCGCGGCCGCCGAGTCGTGAACCTCGGCTACGCCCGGCCATCGCGCGCGCTCTGCCGCACAGCCGCCCCCGGCCTCCTCCAGCCCGGCCGAGCCGCGTCACCCCTGCGCCCGGCCGATGCCGTGGCCCAGCTCGTGCCGAGCTGCCCCGGCCGACCACCTCCCTCCCGCGGACATCGGCCAAGCCGCGCGCCACCAACCTCCTGGCCGTGCCGCGCAAACCGAGCCAGCACCGACCCGCCTCCCGGCCGCCTCGGCTGCGCGCCGCCGCCCCTGCCGTGGCACTGCCGCGCCGTGCCGCCATGCTCGGCCGCCCCTCCAGCCGCCTGGCCCGGCCGAGCGCCGGCGCACGCGCGCCGCGCCCCTGGCCGAGCCCGGCCACCACTGCCGCCTTTCCCGGCGCCGCCTCCTGGCCACGCGACGCGAGCAGTGCCGTCCCGGCCGGCGCAGCCTCTCGGCCGAGCGCCGTGGCCGGCACCCACGCTGCCGCGCGCCACGGCCGGAGCCACCCGCCTGCCTGGCCGCAGCCGCCGCGCCGCCTGCGCGCATCCCCAGCCGCGCGCTGTCCCCGGCCTGCACCGCCGGCGCCGCTCCGCCCTGCCGAGCCGCGCGCCGCCGCCCCCGGCCGAGCCGCGCCGCCCGGCCGCCGCACGCGCGCGCCGCGCCACCCGCATGCTGCCACCGCGCGCCCGCAGCCGCCGTGCCGCCTGGGCCGAGCCGCGCCGTTGCCTGCGCGCTCCCAGCCGCGCGCCCGCGCCGCCGCCGGCGCCGCTCCACCCCCGGCCGCGACGCGCCCAGCCGCCCCACCGCCGGCGCCCTCTCGCTCGGCACCCTCCTCTCCTCCCGGCAAGAACAGCAGAGGAAGCAGGAGAAAAGAAAGAGAGAAGAAGGAGAGAGAAGAAGGAAAGGAAGAAAAAGAAAAAGAAAAGGAAAAGGAGGTGGGACCCACTAGTGGGCCCCACATTTATTCTCTCCCCGTGGGCCCCACTTTGACCTAGAACTTGCGAAAGTCTATATTGCCTCCCTCACGATGTCGGGCTAAGCCCATGAAAATCCCTACAAGTCTACTTGATGTCCCTCAACTTCATTGGGCTAGCCGACCTGATATTATATCCACAAGTCCATGTAACCTCCCTTTGGTTCCTCGGACCAAGACCATGAAGTCACTTATAGAAGTCTATACAATGTCCCTACTCATCCATTGGGCTGCCGACTAAAAAGTCGACATTAACTCCCTAGCCGACCTCCCTCATCTCTGGGCTAAAGCCCAAGCCCTCCCAAAACCAAGTCCACATTGCCTCCCTCTTACTTCACAGCCAAAAGAATATTCTTGGGAATATTCCTTTCCAACTTAATAAATTCATTTTCGCATTCCAGAAAATCCATTAATCTTCCAAAATTCATATCTCCTCAACCGTAAGTCCAATTGACTCCGTTCAACTTCCATAATTTTTCTAAAAATGTGATCTATCCAATGGCACAATTAGTTTATAATAGTTATTATCTGCTTTATAGGGTTTTGGATGTTTTTCTCTTTTCGATCGCGTAGTGGATGATCCGGAAATTCTACTGACGCGGGATTGTTGGAAGATATAGGAACCTAAAAGCAAGGCAAGTCACTACGCCCCTTTCCTCGAACATGTTGATCCTATTTTTATAAATGTGTTGATTGCAAATAAAATTGCATGCTAATTATAAAACGCGTACCTACATTTGCTTAAAGCCTTACCTTTGATATTGTTTATCCTTATGTATTTACACACCTTTGTTACCTGAGTATATTACTTTACGCGTGATTATTTACTCACTGCTTAGCCCTGCTTACATAGACGTTATACACTCCATATGTGGGATATGTGGATGTGGTTACACTGATCACTCGATGGGAGTGATTGATAGAGATCGGGTGGAGACATAAGCGCCACCCACAGCATGAAAACCTTTGTGAAAACCCAAAAACTTAATTAAACAAAAGTGATTTCGACTGGGGCGGCACGGATAGAATATGGGTGGTTCTGGGAACGGTAAGCCGCCGACCCTGGTCAGTTAAGGACCGAGTCAAGAAGCTAAGCAGGAAACGAACCGAGTACGACCACACTTCTTGAGTGGGGTTAGACCCGGTGGACTAGGTTATTCTCGTGGGGTGGCACCCCAGACATGGTAGGTTCTGGATATCGGTATGGAAATGTGGAAGTGTGTGGTTTAATGACGTCAAGCTTTATATATGTATGATGTAACCTTCAATCTCGGGAGCGCCAGGACTCCCCTCACAACCGGCTCGAGGTAGGAATGTGGCGCCGGGGGTGCAATGGGGATTCATAGTCCTTGGAGCGGGTGCCGCCATGCGAGGGTAACTGAAAAACCGGGCCGTGACAAGTCTCATGTGTTGGGTGAGTCACGGAGTGTGGGATTAAAAGCGTACATCCACTGCAGTGTGAGTAAATTAAACTATTCGAATAGCCGTGCTCGCGGTTAATGAGCGCCGGGACTTGTATTACTCTTGACTAGCCTCGTCAATTTGTAATATTGCTTAAAATATGATGGGTGTGGAAGGTGTGACCTTGCCTGATATGCAAAAAGGTCATAGTGGTTAAAATTGTGGAAATTGGATGCGAGGGTAAACCGGACCAAGCGAGGCTTGGGGAAGGTGGATGAACCCTCGCAGGTTAATGATAACTTCAACTTAACGTGGTTTTCAGTTAAAACTGTTGTGGGATAGGTTTGTGAAATAATTTGTGAAAACTAGCTTTATGCAAATAAACCAAGCCATCCTTGAACCCCTATGAACATTATATGCATTCTGTAGTGGTGGCTTGCTGAGTACGGTTGGTACTCACTCTTGCTTATTTACATCTTTTAGAAAGGTGTTGGTGTCGACCTGTACATGTGCTATGCTGGCAAGGAGTTACCGAGGACGGTGGAATAGGGACCTAGGTTCACCAGTCGATGCGTGTGGGATAAGATGGACCGCCGCTGCTTCGCTTCCGCTACTTCATTTAGTTGTTTTGGTATTTTGTGTTGCTGTCGACCATGCTTGGTCTATTCGGGTTCCATTTGGGCTACCCTTGTATTATTAATATATTGTAAGACCTGTAAGACGATGTCAGCTTGAGATATACAACTGTGCCATGTGTGTACCATCTACTGATCCAGGGAATGGTATTGTAATACACATGGGGTTCCCGGTATACAAAACCGGGGGCTCACAGGGTTGGTATCAGAGCAAGACGACTGCAGGACCTAAGGACCCTTGTAACCACCGTTAAAACCTAGGACTGGTTTAGTGCAGCCTATTACCCTCAAGCTATATATTTGCAAAAACTATTTTGATAAAGCCATGGGTTCTTACTACTCCTCTTTCTCGAGTAATTTTGAAAATTCATTTATATCCAACCCCTACTCACCACTCTAATTTCAAATACTCCTATACAGACTATAAGGATTAAGGATGAAGAGATAGCTGGTTTATTAGGACCTCATGAACCACTAACCGATCTGACTAAATACCCTTAGATGTGTGTCGTAGACGTTGTATTGTGCATAAGCCACCTCCTATTGTGAGTTATTGCAGTATGGGGTGGCAACCCATCGTTTTGTGCATTGATTTTCTTGTTGTGTAGTAGCTCTTAAGCAGTTAACTACTCACCCCCCCTCCCTTGTGTGCTCACCAAGTATATGATACACATCACCCGAACAATTAAAACTTCCCATTAAGCAGCCCTTTCTTAGAAAACTCTATTTCTTTCTTCCCGATGGACTTTCTCATGCCTCCCTAATCTTCCAAATACCGGTGTTGTCAGGATGAAGGATGATTACCAACATGAGTACAATTAGGATCGACAAGTGTTAAGTTAAGACCCCACCCGGTACAGCCACAGTAAGCCGACCACAACAAAACCACTTGGGAATTCGGCAACCTACGAAGATAGGAGTGCGACCTCAGCCGAAAGCTTCGACCACAAGGACGGCGACCCAAACAGTACCGACCAAGGACTCCGGAAGACCCGGGAATCGCCATATTTCAACAGTACCCACAGGAACACAACAGGAGCCTCGATTGACAGGATCCACAATAGCATACTGCTCGTCGCCAATAATTGGAACAGGCCACACCGGGACACACGAGCACTGGAGTTGTTGACCCCATCACAGTAGCCAGTGGTCGATGCCTATAAAGGGAGCCCCAGGCTACCCCAGGGAAATGCATCACTCCTCTCCCTTCTTTTGAACCAAGCTAGCCAGAAAAAAAAAACCCCTAGCCCCATGGCAGACCCCATGGTAACCACAGGGAGTCTCCCTCAGAACAACCCCATGGCAACCACAGAGAACCCCCCTCACAGTGACCCCATGGTAACCACAGATTGTCCACCTCAGGACAACCCCAATGCATATGCCAAACAGCTGGAGTGCATACTTCGGCAGCTAGGTGGTTTCACTGAACCCATCTACCATAGTGAGCAGATCGTCCGAGGATCCCGGAAGTACTGGAAGGTGAAGATCTTTCTTTCCTTTCAGGGAGAAGGAGAAGGAACGGCGATCTCCTTCCAGACACGTCATCCCCGGATCACCCCTGAAGCTGCCTTCCAGGATGTGCTTCGTGAAACCCTCTATCGGTTTTGCAAGATCTCCGCCCCTTTGGGTATAGTCAATGACTATGGCTTGCACCCATTCCGCACCGAAGAAGACAACCGGTACCACCTCCGCGTGACCAGACAGGACCAAGGAACCCGGTGCGCTCTCCTCTCCGAGTTAGCCTGCACTGTCGAGAATGCCTATGAGCAGGCACTCGAGGAGCTGGACGAGCTTCGAGACCAGTACACAGACCTGGAAGCCCGTTACCAGCGGCTGACCCACAGGAACACCTCTGCACTGCTTGCACAGGCGAATGTGGCGGCCAGTATGATGAAAGCCGGTGAGATGAGCAGGAAACGCGAGAAGTCCCCCCTAGGGATGGATCTAGTCTCCCCTGCGCCATCGCCATGAGTACCGTTAGGTGTGCAAACCTCTATTAGGCTTTGCACTGTTAAGCGTAGTAGTTCCTTTTCCCTTTCCCTTGAATTGTACCCTACCCCTGGAGTTGTACCCCTGTATCCTGTTATGAATGGAATGAAACCGTTGGTCCGTCATAAGTTCATGGTTTGCAGCTGAACATTTTGTTCGTAGCTAGATCATCATGCCTTCCTCTGGGAAGCCCATTGTTGTCAGTATGGGTTATTCCAAGTTTTGGTTAATAAGCACACCTAACAGAAAGAAGCGACCCCCGTTACCCGAGCAGGAAGCGATGTAAGTACGGCGATGAACTAATAATAAAATCAGTATTCAAGCCCTCATCAACAAGCGGCCCCAGACGACTCATTAAGGACCCGAAGTAGCCATGCCCATGACAGGAAGAACAAGAAAATTTCATTGGACACTCTAAGGACTGACTCTGCAGCAAAATGCCCAGCCATAAGATAATCCAGTTTTATGGGCATGTAATCGCCTTAAGACCCGTCAAACCAAGGCTGACAAGAACCATGACCACCAGTCCTCGGGAATACATGACAAGATACTGTCCACCACCAGTAAGTGGAACAGGACTTACCGTGAGAAGCACAAACACTGGAGATGCTGACCCCATAACAGGAGCCACCGAAAGATGGTGCCTACAAAAGGAACCCCAAGCAACCACGATAAAGGGCACCCTTCTTTTGGTCTAAGCTAGCCAGAAACCCAAGCCCATGGAAAACCCACCCGTAACCATGGAGGGGCATGCCATGGAAAACCCTAACGGGTATGCCGAACAACTAGGCCACCTACTCCGGCAACTCGATTTCTTTGAGGAGCCCGTCTACTGTGGCGAGCAAATCGTCCAGGGATCCCAGAAGAGCTGGAAGGTGAAAGTCTTCCTCCACTTCCAAGGAGATGAAGTGGTCGCTTTCCAGACTCGCCATCCTCGAATCACCTCTGAAGCTGCCATCAAGGATGTGTTTCGTGAGGCCCTCCTACGGCTTTGCAAGATTTGCGTCCCCTTGGGTGTAGCCGACAGCTTTGGTCTCCACCCCTATCGCGAAGAAGACGACAACCGGTGCCGCCTCCGCTCGACTGGACAACTCGAAGGGAGCAGGTGCACTCTCCTCTCCAAGCTAGCCTGCACCACTGAGAACGCCTATGAGCAGGCCCTCGAAGAACTGGATGAACTTCGAGATCGGTATGCCGATCTAGAAGCCCGCTACCAGCGCTTATCTCTGGAGTGCACTACCATACAACTCTTGCAAGCATCTGAGATAGTTCGCCGCATCCAAGGCCACAAGTTGACCAGGATTCGCAGGAAGCCTCCGCTGGAGTTCGATCCACTCTCGCCTCCACCGTCACCATGAGCAAGCTATGTGTGTAGACCCTTGTTGGGAAATGTCTTATCCAGTAGTAGCAACTCTCCCTTTTCCTCACTAAGGATGTATTCCCCTTTTATCTCGTTCAAAGGAGAAATTGGATGAAGGGTAACACAACCTTTTGCCTGCCATGAATCCATTGTTCAGAAAGGGTCGTCTGTGTCCACACTTAGGCTGACCTGCCCTTTCCATAGAAAGCCATCCGACGGATTGAACTATTTCAAGATTGAACGATAATCTCGTCTAATGAGAAAGCAACCCCTAGATACCCAAAGTTAAAACAGGCATGAACCTGTTCGGAAAACCCATAATGCCGTTAGTAATCAAGCCTCATCAACGGATAAGCCAAGTCAGGCACAAGTACAAACTAGAGACAACCATACTAATGACACGAGAGGCCAAAGATTAAAGAGATGGACTATGAAGATCGATACATAGGGGATACATGCCAAGGTTTGGCAACCATGTCGTCAACTACCTACTCTAACATCGCCTTCAGAACGGAAATGAAGACGATGGGCGCCAACACTATGAGGAGGAACACCGCCTCACATAGGTGGTCGGCATACTCGTCCGCAACAAGCACGCGCCACCACCCCCAAAGGATGACCACTGGACGCACCAACCAAGATAAAGTGGCGCAAATAGTTGCGCTAACAAACTGTAGGCCGGACCATACCCACACCCAGTACAAGGCAATGCACACCCACGACAAGAAGGTCCCTCTTCGATTGGGATGTCCCCGCGCCATCATCACAGCAGCCCCGCCCCCAATGGCGTCGCTTGCCGCCTGCGCCGGAGAAGAAGCACGCCGCTGCGACTCAACCGCAGCAGTCGCCGACCCCGACCGCCGGCGTAGCTCACCCCTGGCCGCAACGCCCCCGCTCGGAGCACCTTGCGCCGCAGCGCCTCGCTCCGCGCCGCCACCGGCACCGTGGTAGCTAGCGCCGCGCTCGCCGCCATCCAGGTCGCTTCCACCGCCGAGCCGCCGCTCCATCTCCTCCCTTAGTTGAGCTACACCACCCTCCACTCACACTCCGCTCGGGGCTACCGCGCAAAGAGGCGTAAAGCAGCCCCCTCTCTCTTCCCCTTTTTATCAAAAGTTGCACGCCTGGCAAAGCAACTACCCAAGTGTACAGGGCGATTTGAAATTTTGGATAGACCGGTGTATTTCGAAACGAGCCGTTGAATATTTGGATGCCCCGGTTAATGGCTATGAACCTCGCAGAGTACACAAGGTACCACTGCGACAACCAGTCGTTGCGCGCTACAACCACTGCCACATGCGCATGCATATGAATCACAAAAAAAAGATAAAGGTACCGACGCCTGTCCCCAGAAAAAGTGCAAGCTTATCCGCGTGAAAAAGGAGTTTAAAATGGTCAGGACAGTGAACCAGGATGTTCTTCACCAGCCCAGCACCGAACCTGTATAATTTGGAAAATTCATGGTACCTCAGCCTCTGTGTTTCTTCAGAAGTCTCCCGGAGTGCAACCATCCCTCTCTTTTTCTAACCCCTAAGTAATCTCGGGGACGAGATTATTTTAAGGGGGGTAGGTTTGTAACATCCTGAATATTTCGACTTTGGAATACGGAATTAAAAATTCAGAATAACCAAAAATCTTTTTCAAAATACATTCATGCCTGAACTAACTCAATTCGATCTGTCGTTTTTCGTTTACACGTGGGCTAATAGACGAACGTCTGAGGATACGTCGATATTTGATTTCAAATATTATTTATTCAAGGGGCTATGATTTGCATATGCCAATTATTTTCGAAAAACAAAAAGACCCTTGAGCATATTTACTTTATAAATAAAGCTATATATCTAAATGTATCACCATTTTGGATAAAACCCATTAAGGGATAATTTATTAAAACAAATATTGTTCCACTAAAGAAATAGCTTGGATTATTTTCTATGCACCTTTATATAGAGTGATAAGCTTTTGGAAATTATTTGCAAAATAATGTCTATTGGTAAAATATTTACTAGAAACCTTAATTGCGAAATATAAATTACGAAAAACGACAGATCGAATTGAGTTAGTTCAGGCATGAAAGTATTTTGAAAAAGATTTTTGGTTATTCTGAATTCTTAATTCCGTATTCCAAAGTCGAAATATTCAGGATGTTACACAGCCCTTGTTAGAGTACTCGTACACTATGTCCTTTTCAGATACTTATACAATAGATTTCAATTCTTACTTAATTTCTGATACATATGTAAAATGCTAACATATACATTAAGTGTTCCTTAGGTACATAAACTACCAGGATGGCCACTGTCAGTCCATTGTGGAGAAAACGTCCTCGGCTAACGGAGCGAAGGATTGCACGAGGCGGTCGATCTCGTCTACCTTAATGCGAGAACGCGAGAACCCCTCCCAGAGAAAACTCAAGCTCATCTACGGATGCCCATCGCAGATGCAGGCGAGGATGTGACCACCAGCATACCGGCTGGTGCGACGACACTCCTGCTTCAAGTTGTTGTCGATCCGCTTTTCGATTCCCGCAAGGTGGTAGCACATACTCCGCATCCAGGATAGATGATCGTTGATAGATTTCTCAGGAGGAGGACGGACCACCCAGAGCTCTTCGCAAAGATGTTGTAGCGCTTGACAACAACCTTCGAGATAGGCATCAATCCAGACTTCCCAACCTCGAAGAGCCTCTACAGCTTGGTCTTTTCGGACGGCGCTGGCCATCTTCTCGAGGTCCACCTTCTCAAACTTTGTCTTCCCATACTCGATGCGGTGTTCTCTCTCCTCTAAGTCGTTCTCGAGGCCTACGCAGGACGTATAATCTCAATTAGCTTCTTCCACAAATACGGGAGAAAAGGCTATAAAGGTGTTAACGCCAAAATTTGGTAAGCCCCGAAGTCATCATCGACTTAGGAATCGTATCGGCTTCAGAGTCATGGGATGAACCGATGGATATATCAAGTTGCCAGCAGTTGGATTCTTAATGGATTTGGTTAAGGAAATTAATCAATTAAAGAAAGCTTATCCAAAAGAGACCGAGTTCGAGGAGGATGCAGCATGGCAAGTTATCTATTAATTAGGCAGAGTCAATTAGTTTCCTTTTACTTTTAGGAAAGATTGTTTAGAGTCCGAATAGAACTTGTATCTTTTACTTTATCTTTAGAAAAGTGTATGTCTTGTCCAATAAGAACTAGTATCTACTCATGGGTATAAATATATACACTCGGGGTCTATGTAAGATATCTCTCGATCAATATACAACTTTCGGCGCATTGCCACCCTCTTTCCCGAGGATTTTATTTATCAACCGGCGGAACTAGGCACCTGACGTGGGGCTGCATCGGCTTTCGATCTCCGGTGAAGGGGTATGTGTTGACGACGGATTTTGGTAATCGACTTGGAAAGGAAAGAGGAAACCGGAGCAGAGAAGAAGGATCGAGTTGGAGTCGGACCAAGTTTCGTATCGGACCCGGTAACCGTATCGGACTGGGGAAGTGTTGCTATAAAGAGTGTATCGGCCGATACGGATTTGGCTTGGTCATGGGCCGATGCGGATTGTGAGTTGACAGTGTCAACGTGGGCTTGGTCTGGGCTCTAAGTAAGCTTCAAGGAAGTTGCTAAATAGAGGTAAAGCTCGGTTTTAGGCAATTGTATCTTGTAAATTAAGTAGTATAGATCTAATCTGTGGCTTAAGTCTGCCGCAAGGACTTGTTTGTTGTAGATAAGATCGTGCCCTACGAGGGTTCCGTTGTAACCTCGGGTATAAATATCCCGATAGTTGGTACATGTAAACTCTCTCGAATCAATCACACAAAAACCAGTTCAATCTACTTTCGGCGCATCGCCAACCCTCGCAAGAGGTCTTCGTCTTCCTCAAACGAGTTCTTGCTTCCTCGGAGCAGAGGTAAGAATTCGTCCCCGACGATCTGCATCGTCGGGGCTAATGTGTCGTTTTAGACACATTAAGCCTCGATGATGCGATCGTCAATTATCATGTTTTGAATAGTTTTGACAGGTGTTTTAATTAAGCCTTGCCAGCGGTTTACTCGTTTTAGGGTGTATTGCTGACGATGGTTTAATTCTTATGCTTGGCTAAATTGTCCAATACATTTACCATCCCCAAAAGCGATCGAAGACTTGATTTTCTTTATGTTAGCTCTCGATCTACACTTTGAGTTGCTATCGACCTTAGTCGTGTTTCGAGGTTTAACCTAAAGCCTGTTTTTGGTTTGTAATTAAGGATAGCGCCGGGGGTTTCAGCCGGTCTTCACCTAATGCATGTGATTATTTTATGTTCTTGCATGTGTTTGCCACTTATGCAGGCGGATTGGTAAATATAAATACATTGATTACAGGGTATTCCTCAG
>BDMV01000008.1:40115974-40135555 GCA_008326285.1 Oryza officinalis | reverse complement strand
CAAACCAAACCACGAGTCCTGACGCTAAACCATGTAAAGTAGATGGCGTTTGTTTGAACCCTCCATTTTCAACCAATTTGTAGTGATGTCCTTTAGGGGTGCGTGCATGCAGGGCCAGCCATGTCACTGACAAAACATAAGTAAAATGGCTATCGATCAGCAAAACATTATATTTCCACATATTCCTTCTTAAATAGCTTGCAAAAATATCCCCTAGTCAGTTTGTTCTGGT
Organism: Oryza officinalis; assembly: GCA_008326285.1. NCBI lineage: Eukaryota > Viridiplantae > Streptophyta > Magnoliopsida > Poales > Poaceae > Oryza > Oryza officinalis. The sequence continues at coordinate 40,135,323 of BDMV01000008.1, read as the reverse complement.
TTACTGCTTCAACTATTGTAAAATCCTTTTTTCAGATAAGGACCAATTGTAAAATCTATCTTGAAGAATCCCATATATCTATGCAAAGAGCTACAAACCCCTGAAAGCCATGCATGAATATGAAAAGTCTGATATCACACAATTCCAACTAAGAAATATTTGTGCATGACTATCCATCAGCCTCTCACCATGATTAAAAGATTTTTACATGCTCCTTGAAACAAGAGCAATGTATTTTTTCTCTAGAGCACCCTTAGAAACTACATGCTTGTGTTAAAATGCTCTGCGTCAACAACTGGACATGCATGCAACAATGTGTTTAATTTGAATCAGATGGAGTGTGCTCTGCTACTAAACACTTGAAATGTAGGTAAGAAACTACCAATTTACATGACGACACACAGCATCCCTCCGATCATTTGAGATAGCCACATAAATTCACAAGAAATTCCTTCCAGTAACACATGTATTTATAACATGTCACCTAACATGTTTTTTATTCAGATGTGAATCTTCCCTTAGAAAGGTTGTATCTTCCTTAAAGAAGAATTCAGTTCCCACGCCAGAAGGTTTCAAAAAGGTTTAGATGAATTTTCCTTCCATCAAATTTGCATATCCAATCTGAACAATTGTACCTGCGGGAGTCCAACCAAGCAACTCCCAACAATTCTCTAGCAATACAACTATCTAAAACTTGAACAAATATATTATTCTGCCATGGTATACTAAATGTAAATTAGAGAATGCTGAAAGATCATAATCAAGTTCTGTTAAAATGCAGTTTTGATCCTGAGATATAAATGATGTGATAATTGAATTAGGTAATGGCAAGCTTCATGTGGCGTGGTATGAAAGTTAAGATGTAACCATGGAATCTAGTTTCAACTTCCAAGACATGTACTGAGAACCTTGCCTGACTGCCAGACATCATAGCTTCAAACAATATAACCAATCACGCACGCCACTAAATTCATGACTTGAAGATCATTTTGCAATGAATAACATGTGGACATGCAGACACATGAACTTGACTTAAATGATACTGTAGAATTACCCATAATAAATTACAATCAAGCATACCTAGTTATTAGAAAAGGTTAGAGAAACATGTACAATAATTAAGCATCAACTCAGGTGGATTCCATGATATCAGATCACATGAATAAAAAAATATTTTGAGGTAGCAAATGTTTGTATTTAACACATGGGAATTTTCTCTGTTCTTTAGTTGCTATGGCAATGCAAACAACATATTTCTGAAAAGGCAGCTAGCTACAAAGTTTTTTGCCTCCTGTGAATGAAACCGAAGTTATCCTTGTGTTAAGAAAAATTGTTTGGGCAGTTTCAGGACCAAAATAGTTCAGGCAATGCAATTGCAAAATATACCGGTTTGATAAACACTACAAAATTATTATAATCTAGGCCATTAATATAATGAATTGTACAAAAAAAAATACAACTTGACATCTGCCATCAATTAAGAGCATGCTCTCATCCATAATATAAGTAAAGCAAGTTATAACATGTAGTAGGACAATACTTCTAGTTTAGGGAAAAAGTAAATCATTCCTACCAAGAAGGAATGATGTATTAGTTGTTTTAAGGATTTGAAGAATTGAGTATATGATAAAAAGACTTTCACCACCATAGCATTCAAAAGATTATAGCATAAACATGCACCATATCATGTATAGCATAAACAAAAGTAAGCAGGTAATTTGACGCCTAGAAGATCCAAATAAATATTATCCTATGGGTACAGCTACACATTGGATTATAAGAGTCAATAATGCAACAATCCAAGCTAATTCTTTAGCACTCAAAAATAGTTGACAATATGCCAAAGTGGGCGAGAACACCAGATGCATCTAAACTAACTGTCCGTGAATGCAAATAGGCAGAGCTAACTTGAGCTAATTTTTTTTCAGTTGGGGTGAAACAACAGGGTACAAAAGAGTCACGCTTATCCTGTTGATACTTCTCAATGGGCAGTACAATATCATCTCTATTTTCAACCGGGGATATTTTGCAACTGTGAGCTGACAGCTAGTAATTCAGGTTGAGGCACACATACCATATAGAAAGAAACATAACCATGGAAACCATAATGAGTCCATAGAAGAAATTTTTGCAGAAGGCCTGGGTGACTATAAAAGAAATAAAAAGCAGCACATCACCATATATAATGGTGATAGGGAAACAGACAAAAAAAAATTGTGCCGGTAGATATCTAACATACACCATATTAGCTTATCACCCACAATTGAAGTCTAGTTCCATTAATTGAAAATTCAAGTCATCTGAAAACTACGCCAAGAACCAAGTGGGTGGTCAGAGAAAGCACACATGAAAAAGAAAGTTTACCTTGCTGCTGAAAACTAAAGATCTGTGGAATAAACATTGTTTGGAAGCACCGTTCCAAACTTCCAATTGTATAGAACCTGCAATTCGAAATGCCAGCTTTTCAGTAATATGACAATTCGTGTAGAACTGCAAGCATATTTATGTTATAAAACATATTTTACCATCTGCATAATGAAAAAAAATGCCAACAAAAGCATAAGTTTTTTTTTTTGAAAGTGAACTTGAAAAACAGAACACGTCAATGCCCCAAAAGAGATTAATTAGTATTCCTTAGTGGGTCTAAATGTATTACTGGTCAGGAGGAGATAATGTATTATTCCTTAGTAAATCTCAAAGTTAAGAAGAGGAAACTAAATTGGTGAAGAAAGCCTTTAACATTTACCTGTATGCAGTATGATGTATATCAAATTGGTTTTATGACAGCGGTATTTGCCAATCACAAAAATTAGGCAAAAAGCAAGTTAGGCCATGGAAAAGAATGTTAGGATGAATAAATCATGCTAGATAAAAGAAATCAAGTCATACAAAGAAAAGCAAAATCAAACAACTTAGATAAGCATGTTCTTGTTCATAACTGAAGGGACCCTGAAACTATGCTGCTATGGACACTTTGTGACCACCAACGAAAAGAAAAAAAAACATTAGTACATATCAGCAGTGTGCTCTGCAAGGCTGTAAGATAGATTAGACCATTATACTTTGTTGTTACCATATATATGATAAAATAGCTCGTCTTTGTAAAAGACCACTCTGATCCTTCTTCTGTAAATAGGTCTGCAAAGGGAAAAAAAATTAGTGAGCTGCTTGCTGTAAGATTTGAAAGACCAAAATAGTTGAGCCACCAGTAAACATAATTTAGTGATCAACACAAGAAATTCTTGTCCTATACCTGAATGATGTGCTAGAAAACTAAAAATGGCTTGTTTTATTGTGCTATGCTTAAAATGTGGATTGTTTTATTATTCAGTAGCTTGATCAAACAGGCATGTATTAACGTAAGAACTGTTGTTCACCTTTGCATGTACACATAGAATTACTTATCCAATATATATAGTTGTATTCGTTAAGATGACAGAAATGATCTACAATCCAAATCTCAATTTGTTGGGATGCAGCCAGAATAACATGTGGGGGTATGTATGTTTGATGCACAAAGAACGCAAATGATGCTGGAGATGGCCATCTACGTGTGCACAAAGCCGCAGCATCCATCATGGATACAACAATTAGAGTTAACGGCAGGCGAGCTTGACTACTTTTGAAATCCCCATCAATTTCCTGGAAACCAATTAACAGGACTGAATTAAGAAAGTAAATTCCAAAATTGAAACTAATGATCAAGTGTGTTACCATGAGTTCACTGCCATGACCCCAGCATAGCAGCAAAGACAGGTTGCAATCCTACATTTAAAATACACTGAGCATTAGTAAAATAGCTAGGAGTAAATAAATGGTTGAAAGGCTAAAAATATTACCAGGGTTTGATTCTGACAATACACTTAATCCATGTAGATGTGTAATCTTATCGAAAGAAGCAAGAAGCAGGCTAGCTGAACTGGTAATCGTTGCAGTCTGAGCATTAGCTGTAAGAAAGCATGTCAACTGAACTGTAGGTAGCAAACAATCTGCAAAAAATTATCTGTTAATGGCAATATGCAAACAACCTGCAACTAAATCTCTACAACATGGTACTTAATGTAACTGACCACTGTTGTGATCTGCATCAGCTTGTTTGGATTGATCTTGCCAAGCCTCTTGATGTAAACCGGCTGGCCTTCCCGATCAACACCATAGTATTCCTGTTCGGAACTCCTGACCACAAGAACATAGGACTCCTGACCACAAGAACATTAGGACTGGAGTTCATCAACAACAAACCAAAAATTATTCAGATATTATAACTTATTAAGTGAAATGCGTTCTGTTATCTGGTCACCTCCAAGATCGCGTAGGCTCCAATCTCTTTCCTCCATCTCAGCATCTCTGCCCACATTTGCATCGTCTTGCATTAAAGGAGGAGAAAGGAGGTGGTCCATGGAGGGAGGGAAGGAAGAACCTGCAACAGGAGAGATGACGTCGCTGCCGCTGCCGTTGCCGTCGCCGGGAAGACGCCGTAGCCGCAGGGAAGATGCAGTTGATGCCGTCGCCAGGAAGACGCCGCCTCTACTGTCTCCAGGAAGATGTCGCCGCTGCTATTGCCAGGAAGACGCCGCCCAGGTGCGCCTCCCCATCCTACGGCGACGCGACGGCGGCCCGAGGGGAAGGCGGAGGCGGCAGCACGAGGATCTGGGCCCTCAGCTTTTCGCGCCGCCTGTGGTGCGGCCGTCGGCGCTCCGACCTCGTCGCCGACGGAGACCGGAGGCTGAGACGCCTACGCTCGGTGACAGTGACGGCGCTCGGAGACGGCGACGCGAGGCGACGGGGAAGACGATGGCGACGGCGCGAGGCGGAGGTGGCGACACGAGGGAGAGGCGGAGGCGGCGCTCGGCGACGGCGGCGGGAGAGGGAGAGGGTGGGACGAGAGGGAGAAGGGGGCGCGGGCGGCTACGGCGGCTAGGGTTTGGGGGGTGGTAAGGTTAGTGGGCGTATTTTTTCAAAAAAGCCCCTCTACTTACAATTTTTACAGATAGGCCCTAATTCGCGAATTTTATCTCCTTCTCATGGAATATCCGGATTTTAGAAGGGCCTCCACTTAAAATATTATCTCAAAGGAACTGTTGGTGAGGGACCTAGATAGAATTACGCACAAATTGAAGGACATTTTTGCAAAAATTCTAAATCGCCGGCACTATTCCTATCCTACGTGGCACACGCGAGCGCTCGGCCCATCCGCGGCCCTTTCATTTCTCCGATGTTCGCTATATGCATTAAGCAATCAGACTACGGCAAGTCCTAAATTTACTATACTTTATATCACATCAAATTTGGTAAAGTCCTTCAATTCCATAAATCCTAATTGCTGTAGCGATGATATGCAGAGTAAGTTTCAGTAAAATACTTGCTCATCTGTCCTGAACTCCTGATAGAATGGTAGTCAGATAAGAGCTAAACCAAAGCTTATGCACAATGGGAAAAAAAAGGACGATCATCAACTTAATGAGATTACTACACCGTCCGATCGTTTTTGGCGGTTCTGATCGATCAGCATTTCTTTGTCAGGGACCTCGAAAGAGTCACCGTGTTTGCATTGCTAGCACAAGGTTATCTCAGAGTTAGTATAAGTTACTGATTTAGGCTGTGTTCTCCCCCTGTTTTTCCAACACATACGCTTTTCAAACTACTAAACGGTGTGTTTTTTTAAAAAGTTTTTATACAAAAGTTGCTTAAAAAAATCAAATTAATCCATTTTTGAAAAAAATTTAGCTAATACTTAATTAATCACGCGCTAATGGACCGTTCCGTTTTCCGTGCGCACACATTGTGTTCCCAATACTAGGGAACGAACTAAGCCTTACAATTTTGGTAAGAAAGATAACTAGGATGCTATTGCTAGGTGAGAGAACACATTACAAATTTACAATACATCACTACAGCATTTAAAAAAAAATCCTCAAAATTATTGTTTATTTGATACCAACAGAGTAATGAGTTGCAAGGAAGCGTAACATATAAATGACCTACTTCAAAACAGAATAGAGATAACATGAGTAATAAGTACTGATGATATATATTACTAGTCTTCAAGCAACCAAAAAAGAACAATCATTTCAAGAATAAATGATATGCTCTTCCACAGTCAGAACTCAGAACAGATTATATCTGAAACTTGGTCTCAGAATAACAGAAGTAGCGAACGGGAGGTAAAAAAACAGATTGATGGTACAAACAAAAAAGTGACACCACGTCAGGAAAACATGACAACCATATGGAAAACACAAACATGTTACATACAGTACTGTGTTATATGTTTTGGCAGCATACATGGTATCCACTTCGCCCAAAACTTGTTTGTTCTATTTACAAGCAAAGAATCAACTCAAGACATAATATTCCGTACTCATCAAATCATAGTACAAAAGAGGACAGGCAAACATGTCTATGTGTTTTGGAACTCAGCTGGAATCAAGTTACTGAAAGAGGACTGGCAAACATGTCTGTGTTTTGGAACTCAGCTGGAATCAAGTTACTGTGATACTGTAACAAACGAAGAGATACTGTGATATTTCACCAACTCCAGTATTTCATCTTAATCTGAACAGGGATCATGCTATTCTTAGCAAAGAAACCTTCTCACTTGGTTTGATCAGGGGTAATCCACCAAGCATATGACTTCCAACACTCCTAAGCAGCAAAGTCCAATAGTCCTTCATTTGCAGTGTGGGTATAACTGCAAGAATTTTAAAAGACCATGAGAAGGAAAAAAAAATACTTATGACAACAAAAACACAACATTAAAACATGCTATACTTTTTCCCCCATCGAAGAAACGCAGGTAGCTACACTAGTGAAAAGTTTTTTAGAAAGAAGGATTTCCCTAGTGACCATCTAAGAGTATCTACTTCCTCAAAACATTATATATTCTGGATCAAACCTCTCAACTCTTCCAAGGCTGCCATCTCTATTGGTCCAAAGGACCTCCTAAAGGAGAGAAAACACAAGCTCTCCCTGATCAGTGATGACCTTTTCATATTGATCTACATAAATGAGAAGGATGCAAAGATATGGTAAGACAGGGAGAAATATGTCAGATCGACAGGTATACCTTCTAATCAACCCCTGCCACCAGAGTACCATTCCTTTTGCAAAGCACACTGCACCACTCTCCCATAATGCAGGTGCAGTTATGTGCATTGTTAGCATTCGGCAAAACCTGTGGTCTGAGTGGTATCGCAGGCCGACCATCTCTAACAAGCACTCTCTGTGAATCAGCAGCAGATACATTAAGAAAAGAGCAGTGGTGGACTCAACATTAAAATTCAGCTATGGCGGATAAAAATGTCAGGACAAACTATCAAGTATATTGTACATTCAATTAATAAACTAATATTGTTTTTATACACAAACTCTACTACGGTGACACTTGTTACTTTTTTAAGAATACATGGCACTGAATACAATTAACAACTATAATCCTAATTTTCTTTATGTAATTATTTGTGAAGTGATTTTGAGTAGTGTTTTCCTGTTATATAGACATGCTTTGTTTATAACTTCCCTTTTTCCTACACTCCGACTGTGCCTATGCTTAGAGCAATGGTCAGGCCGATCAACAATTATTCTGAAGAAAAAAGAGCATTAAACTTGTGATCATTCAGTAAATTTGCATACTTATTATTTAGTGTTTGCATTTGACCGGCTACTATTTTATCGTAGGACTCTTGATTCATTTTTCTGCAGAGGAAAGTTCCACCATAGTCTTTACTTCGAGATAATTAAACATACACATGCATGTCTACAAAACTAGCCAACTAATCACTCAATTAGCATGTAAAATCAACGTCTACATGGCCTAGACATAGCCAATGGCTAAATCCCCTACTTCCTTTGCTTGTGACATAGCTATGGCCAATGCCATGGCTTGCCACAAGAGAAGGTCCGCCACTGGAAAAGAGTATGGCGCTGAAATAGATTGGGAACTTGAATCAGCTCACAACTTACCGTAACTCTTGAACAAATAACTTCAGGGAGCTGCTCATCCGGGTCTAGGATATAAGGAAACCCCTCCTCCATGGCAATATCTACCAGAACATGCTCAACTGGGTGGTGGGACATATGACTCAAGCAGTGCTGGCTCGAAAAACTCCGCATACAGGTAGTGCAATAGAGATCCCTCCAGTGCAGCTGATTGAAATTTATGTTGACCAACTGCTGCACCAGTTGCCAGCTGCGCCCGCGCTGTATCACCTCGACCTAAACAAACAACGAACAGAATTTAGTCACGCTCTCATGCCGCACAGCTTCAGCAGACATCAACCAAATCATAGAAGAAACCAAGAAGTAGGGCATTAGGCACGTTGATCCAAAGTTCCAAACCAAATCCAAATAAAACCCAGCGCTGCACCGAGACAGGAAATCTTGGTATCGCAGTACAAAACCCAGCTGGACCGAGACAGGATTTCTTGGTATGACAATTCGGGACTCAGCGTTCAATGAAGAAATTGCACACAAGAATCAAACTAAGAACACATGAATCATCTAAGTCCATCCAAGAAAATGTGGGACTCAGAGTTCAATCAAGAAATCACGCCAAGAACACAAGAATCATCTAATTCCATCCAAGAAGGCCCAAATTCAAGAACTGAAGTCCACTGACCTTGCAGCTTGGGCTGCAAAAGGTATTCTTGGGAGCAATCGGACATCTGCACCGGCATCTTTTATTCAATCCGGAATGTGCTCTCTTCGGCCGATCACTCCTGAGCATCACCCAAGTATTTCCATCATGTTTCACCCTCTGAATGTGGTTCCAGTCGTACCCCAACCCGTTTGTTCTCACGTCCCGATGCGTAAGGGCGGGGAATCCCTCCACCATGACTACCTGTGAACAAGCAAGCAAAGAAAGAAGGAAAGAAAGAAACGTTAATCCAATCAAGATGGTGCAGGGAACGAGAAAAAGAAAGGATAGTTTGATCAATACCTCAACCAATACCGCGTTTGTGCCCGGGTGATGGGCAGCGGTGTGGTTTGGGCAGCAATCCAAACAAATCAGCGCTGCACAAACCGAGCAAAAAGCTCGCGGTATGCAAGGCATGGCGAAATCCTCCGCTAAGAGATGATCTAGGTAAGGTGGGGGATCATCCATGGTCGGAGAGGACAAAGAAGAAGACAAGAGCGCGAGAGGAAGAGAAGGGTGGGTGCCTGGGCGGGAGGAAGAAGACGAAGCCTTGGGCGGGAGGGAGAGGGCGAGGAAAGAAATTACAATAATAATAAAAAGAGAGAGGAGAGCTCACTGCCAGGTGGGGCCTTACCGTCGAAAAGTGCATGACACGTAAGACGTGAGACTTACAGGTGGGCCCATATGTAATACGTCGTCTTCCCGGAGAAGACGAAGTCCGTGCGCACGCCCGCCAAGTGTTCGACGGGGTTCCAAGCTCGGTGGCTGGCGGCGCATCGAGACGAAACGCCGCGGAGGATAGCAGGCGAGGACGGCCGCTTCCAGGCAGGGACGGTGGCGGCGCGGCGCCTCCAGGAGAGGACGACATCGGCGCGAATCCTGGCAGCACCGGCACCAAACAGCGCGACGGTGAAGGGGTTCCGCGGGCGCCGGCGCGACGCTTCCATGCGGGGACGGCAAGGGCGCGCATCCTCCAAGTGTTCAACGCGACGAAGACGAAGTCCATGGCGCACGCCCGTCAAGTGTTATACGCAAGTCTCTGGTGGCAGCAGTGGATGGGAGGAGGAAGTCAGGAAGGCTGGGGGCGGCTCACCTGCGGGGTGGTGGAGTTGGAGCTCGAACCTCGCCGCGGCTGCGGCCAGATCTCTTCGCACCGTCCGCTCAAAGCAGCGGCATCCCATGGTGGGGCGAACCGGCGGCCACGGCGTGGTCGGCGTCGGAGCCGTCCGACCGAGCGCCCAGGCCAACTCCGTGTGCCGCGCTTCCCTCCCATGTACCGCGTACCCCACGCCGCACCCGTGTTGGACCGCTCCGCACCCGCGTCGCACCGCTCCCGTGGCCGCGCCGCGCCAAGCCGCGAATCCCGGCCCCTCTCCGCTCCGGTTTTCCTCTAGGACACACGGCGCCACGCCACTCCATCGTCACCTCTATCGCGTAGACCAACATCCCTACACCCGCGTCTCCGCCCATTGAATCGGATAACGGCTGCCACGTCGCGCCATCGTCACCATGTCGCGCTGCATCCGCTGGTTAAAACCGCTCATTCCTCGCGCACCCATACCCTAACCCTCGAACCCTAACCGCCTCTAGCCCAGCATCTAGCTCGGCCGCCCATGTCCTGGCCTGCGCCACCCTTGCCGCGTCAGCCTCCCTCGCCTAGGTCGTAGGCACAATCAATTGCGCTAGCTCAAGCCAGCCGTCGAGCTTATCCTCCACACCATCCTGGCTTTCATCACAAGCCAAACCCTGCCTATCAAACCCCTCTCGAACCCAGGCCAAACCGTTCCTTCTACCCTTGAACCAAAGCCATGTTGTACCATCAAACACCTCGGGTGCATTCCCACGCCGCCGGTGGAAGCCTCCATCGCTAGAGCCGATCATCAAGAAGACTTTTATCGGAGTCTAGAAGAACGAGTACACCGCGAGAAAGGACTGGGAGCCTCCACGGGACCGTTCCTTTTTGTCGAACACCTTGTGTGCGTGCCGGCATCGTCTTCTCTGCTTCACCGCTGCCTCCCCACCGCGACATCGAGCGTTGCCATTCCGCCGTCTCTCGGTAAACCCTCACTCCTATGGCCCCTCATAGTTCCTTAGAAGTTAAATCCACCATCAGTTTCGTCGATTAGGGCCATAGCCATGCCAGCCCAAGCTGCACAGCTCCGCTCATGGAGGTCACCGTAGACATGCCATCCCGGAGCTCCTCCTAGCCATCTCGTTAGCAAAATGGAACCTACAAACACCATAGAAGCTCGTGCGCCAAACTATTTGATCGGAGGCCTCGCCTATCGCCCAAGCCCAAACCGCCCCGGGGCTCGGCCATGGCGTTGCTCTGCCGCATCGCTCGCCCTCTCTCCGCCTTGCACCGCCGTCGCCAGCGTGGGTCGCCGGAGTCCTGCCGCATCTCCCCTGGCCGCCGCCGAGCTGCCTCGGCCCCGTCCCGATGTATTCAGCAGCTTTTTTTATTTTTCTTGTATTCAGCAGCTTTTTTTATTCATTTTATCACAATAATAGCATAGACATCATATATATCTTTTTGCAAGCGCAGCTAGTGCTGGTGCATATTATCTAGGGCTTTGCTACAATATAAAACAAATGACAAATTTACACGAGTTAGTCGAATTCCCATATAAATTACACTTTCAAAACGACCTATTAATAATTCTTTGTTTGTTTGTTGAAAGTTGAGAACTTGAGATGAATCCAAAATAAGATTGTAATTTTCACTTGTCAATAATTTTGTTGGGTTGTGGATGTGTTGTTTAGCTTTGATAAATGATTGCATATGCTATTAGGGGAAAAAGAAAGGTATGTTATCACAAAATTGCTGCGATCTCATAAAACCTGAAAGTTTTGCAAACATTTCACTAGAATTTATATTGTTTGTGGAAAATCCATTTTTTGAAATAAAAAGTTTGGGATACAAATCAGATTCGGGATATTAAAATTGAACCCTTTTCCATGAAACAACCAGCTCACTTTCGCCGCATTCTCTCGGTTTGGTCGCGGTTCTTGCTTATTGTTATCAGGTTGGGGCAAGAAATGAGTGTATTTCCTTCTCACTCGCATTCATCCTTGCAACCTCTCTTGTTAGCCTAGTGGTGATCAGCCACGCTTAGCGACGATTAGCATGATGCTATTGTCTTCTCGAGGATGTTCTGAGAGGAGCTACTATCTCACGGTGGCGATATGTTTGTTTTTGTTTTTTCCTTATAACGTTTTAGGATTGTAATCTTGTAATTTTTTTCGCTATATCAATGTGAGCTTCGTATTGTCTAGTGCAGATCGTTAAAAAGAAAAACCAGCCCAAGCCCAGATCGAACGGCACCAACCATTGTCCCGAAACGCGGTGCCACAGGCATCCCCGAGTCCGTCTCCATCCAGGTTTCGTGGGTTGGTAGTTGAGTCCGATTCGGACCCGAGATGCATTCCGGCTAGCTAGCTATACAGTTGTTGTTACCAACAGCATTAGCGATCCAGCAATTCGTCCATCTCCACCTGTACGCGTGTGTAGTGATGCCACCGCTACGACGAGCCCGCCCGCATCTGCTGGCTGTGACGCCCTACACCGGCGGGAGAGGCCGAAACAGTCGCGCCGAATCCGACGACGACAACGCCGACCTGACCGCTCTGCCCTACGACGTCCTCTTTGAGATACTGCCCCGCGTGTTCTCCGACGCCGACGACGTCGCGCGCTTCGCCTCCACGTGCCCCCGATGGTGCAGCTTCGTGGCCACCCACGCCACCACAGTCTCCCGCCTACTGCCGCAGCCCGCTCGGCTCCCCACTCGGTTCCTCCCAAGCCTCGCCCTCGGCTGCTTCCACCAGGAGAACGACGTCGCCCGCTGCGCGTGGGGGCGGAGGAGGCTCGCCGCCTCGAGCTCGCCGCAGCCACGCTTCTTTCCGGCGGCGGCGGCGGCATCCGCCTCGCGGACGTTCTTCCTAGGCCCGCTCGCCGACGGCGGCGACCCCATGTTCGACTACGCCCAGCCAGTGGCGTCCCGCAACGGACGCGTCGTGTTCGAGCTCCGGCGCAACGCGCGCAGCGACGGCCTCACGCTGGTCGTCTCCAACCCCATGACCGGAGACACGGCCGTTCTCCCGTCCCTCTCCGGCGTGGACTGTCCAGGCTACTACGCGTGCGCGATACTCACCGACGACGACCTTGACACGCCGGCATCACGCTCCACCACGGACCACCACTTGTTCTTCCGCCTGCTCATCATCTACAACCGCCCCGGCTTCACGGCTATGCGGTGCTACTCGTCGGACGCCGGCAGCTGGGGCCCGGAACGAAGGAAACCAGGTCGCAAGATACGCGACCACAGGCTGCGCCGGCTAGGTCACGCCGTCGTGGTCGGCGGCGTGGCCTACTGGCCCTTCCACTGGGAGGCGTTCGGCGTGCGGCTATCGGACTCATCCATGGAAGTCTGCTCGGTGCCTTACACGTATGCGGGATATTGGCCGGATCTCCGCATACTTGGGGTCTCGCCGGACGGGAGGGAGTTGCGCTACATCAATGCGGGGTTTTGTCGCCCAGCATCCCTTGTATTATCCTCCTTGAAGACACAATTTGACAACGATGGAGACATGCATGACGTGCACGTCGAAGTACCGGACCTGATCAGGACGACGACGACGACCCCGATCAAGCTCAGGTGGTTCGGTGAGAAGAGCGGCACGGTGATCTTCACCATTGGGGAAGCCGGTGGCGGCGTCTTCGCGGTGAACATGGCGGAGGGGACAGTCAACAAGCTGGCGGAGGGGACGACAGCCGAGAAGCTGGCAGATGGTGGCGGCTACAATGCTTGTCGGAATATATATGGTTATGAGATGGATCGCGCCGCGCTCTTTGCGTCTTTAGCAGATTAGGGCCGGCTGTAATAGAATCCTGTCTTTTTCTAGAGGCTAATGCAAATACAAATAGTTACTTATTAATGGATGATGATAGTCGTTAGTCCTTTTCAATTTACCTAGCAACAGGAAAATCTACTGTGCATATTTTTTTACTGAGGTTGCCCATGATTGTATTTTTCTGTACTTTTAAAATCACCAAAAGATAAAATACCTAGAGATAAATTTCCAACATATGTACGTAAAACCCTATATAAAAGCATACAAAAAAATGCATACACACAAACAAATTCAAACATGAATTTCACTTATTCAAATTGATTGCTAGGATGCACTAAGCTTCACTAGAAACCACAAAATGAAAAAACATTTGCCGCTCTCCTTGGCCATCCTCACTTAAGAAACAGAACCATATGCTCCTGAAAACAAATGGCAGCTGCTGCAACTGCAGTTTTACTTCCTGTTGCATAAAAAAAGACAGATCACAAAAATTGACTATCCCCAATCCCCAAACAATAAACAAATTGCAACTGCACTTTGCTCCCAAATTGTCACAAGAAAGACGAATCACGATGCTAGCGTTCTGCAATTTGGCTATATGCAGTTTCTACCAGTGAAACAAACAAAACCAGCAATCCATTTGGACTTATCTTATAGCCCGTGTTTTTGAACTACTACAACATACAGATGTGCGAGCTGTAAGCCAGCAGCTGCAAAGATTTGAAGAATATGTGGGCCTGGTTAGCTCTTTAGGGATTGATGGGATAAAAAAAAGGATTTCACAAAGCATTAACAGTGTTCAAACATAATCGTTTGGACGGGGCATTGGCCATGATTGTCCTATTGTTTGTCTTTTAGAAACATCATTCATGTTTAGAGAGTTAGGTCTATGTCTAGGCATCCTCTAAACAAGATGCCCATATGTCTTGTTCCAAAATCATTGTGTGGACTGAGTAAGCACTTAAAAGAGACTAAATCAAAATGTGTAGCTAGATAGACTCATTTATCTGTCTAAGGTCAATTAAGCAAACTCAATAGGTGTCACACTCCGCCCCTGCGCCACTGTACAAATGGCACCGAGGAGGGCAGGCCGCAGGAGAACGGCGGATCGCTTTTTCACGGAACCGCAAAACAGGTACCAGTCTCATGATAACGATGCTGTTACCAGCAGTAATATGATGAATCAATGCAAGTTTTACATAAGTACAATATACCTTTACGTTGCATCTTCGGGTAACCCCTGAGTTGCAACCTTCAATCAGAGACAGCAGCAGCGAAACTTAACGAAGCTAGGATACCAAATCTACCGGTAGTAGTTTGGGTTTAGAGATGAAACTCCAACCTTCATCTTCTTCCTGAACTTAAGCCAAGGGGAGAAAAATAACAACAATGGAAGATTGAGTAGTTTCGTACCCAGCAAGTCACTAGAAATTGTGTACATGCAAGCTTCAAAGAAAGGCTGAGTTTATTTGGCAAAGCATTTATTTTTAAAACACTTTTCAAAGGTCTAAGTATGGGTTTCAAAATAAACTTTTCCTTCAGAAGGAGGCGTCTCACCTCAATCCGTCCATGAGTTGCTTTGCAACAACTCGAGTGGGAAAGTCAAATTTTAGTATTCATAACACTTTCCAACATTTATTAGTTTCTTTTCACTTTCAAAACATAAACCAACATTCTTTCCAACAATCATCCGTTAACCAAGTCTCAAGGTTAACAACTCCGGGTCTGGTCCTCTCGACCTGCCAACCCAACCTCAGCCATCTCAGCCCCTAAATCGGCCCTCTCGGCCCTATGGTGCCAAATGACATCCCAGGTCACAGGCCTGTTCCCAACCACGAAGGCTGGCCATCCGTCACAAAGAAGGACTCTGGGCACGAACCAATTTATTAAATAAGTTTTGAAAACAAATCTACGATATGGGCATCACCTTACATTCGCCCTTGACCGTGGGCACGGCTATGCGAATAGTTCAATTAAACCTCTGCAGAGACTGTACGCTTTTCCCACAAGACACGAAGCTTACACCGATACTGGCCGGTACCAGAAGTTCGTGACAAGGCCTTTCCCTAGCCAACCCATAAATGTCCCGTGTCACACAGATGGGTGGAATATCTCTACCAAGCATCAGGCTAGTCTCAGGCCCTCATCTACTTAGGCCCCACCGTATGGACCCCACAACACATCCCCACTGCAGGAGATTGCCGTAAACTCCACCATACCGGTGCTCCTCAACTGCCAACATGCTAGACACCAATGTTTCAGTTAGTTACTCATCCAGGGGCATCCCATTCTACCCGTGTGGTCGTACTGTGAGATGCTCGAATGTAAAACCCAAAGGAATCGGTCCTTATGCGCGACTACGAAACCAAACCACACAGGAGAGGATTCGCACCGCAAGTTTTCTCCCATAAAGCCTTTTTATTTTCAAAGTCACTGACTCCCAGAATCGGGTTTTATAAACCTTTCACAACCCAAGTTTTTCCACATCGATAACCGTGTATAAATCAGATATAATCAAATGATGAAAAAGGACACTTTCGCCCAAAGAGCGCAAGTATCGAAGTACTGCTGTGGTGGAGCGACAAGGGTTAAGTTTAATAAGGTATTAGAGAAAATAATGCAACTACATAGGTTGGTCCGTCGGTCGTGTGCTCGTAGACCGATGGCCAATTAAATTAATTGTGTACGCTAAGCATGCAATCTTGCAAACAACACATTTTATAAACTAGGAGCAATATGATCGAAGAGTGGCTTGCCTTATTATTGGTCTACAAATCTTCGAAAAAATCCACGTCCGTTGCATCTCCGAAACGTCCACTACGCGATCGAAAAGAGAAAAACATCCAAAATCCTATAAAGCAGATAATAACTATTATAAACTAATTATGCCATTGTATAGATCTCATTTTTAGAAAGATTATGGAAGTTGAACGGAGTTGATCGGGCTTATGGTTGGGGAGATATGAATTTTGGAAGATTAATGGATTTCCTGAAATGTGAGAAAAAAGATTTATTAAATTGAAAGAAATATTCCCAAGAATATTCGCTGTGAGGCTCAGAGGGAGCTAAAGTGGACTTGGTGGAGATGGGGCTAGGCTGGTGGGCTTCGGCCTGAAATTTGTTGGAGGATGTACAATAGACTTTTGTGTGGACTGATTTCTTGCGCTTGGCCCGAGGAAACAAGAGGGATGTGATCTGGACTTCTGGATAGATTATCAAGCCGATTGGCCCAATGAAGTAGAGGGATGCCATATAAACTTTTTACTCAGCAGCCCATTGGATCCAGAGGGAGCTTTGGTAGACTTTTATAGAGGTCTTCATGGGCTTGGCCCGACAAGGAAGAGGGAGGCGATGTAGACGTTTTCAAAGTCTTCGGTCAAAGGCTCGTGGAGAGAGAGTCAAGATAGTGAGGCCCACAGACGTGTCCCACCTCTTTTATTTTTATTTTTTTCTTTTCTTTTCCCTTCTCCTTCTCTCTTTCCTTCTTAGCTTTTCCTTCTCTCTCCTTCTTCCTTTCTCTGCTCCTGATGCTTCCGAGAGGACAGCCCGAGGAGGAGCGCCGGCGGCTGGGGGAGGGCGCCGACCGGGCGATGGCGCGTGGGTCGGTGGCGGCGCTGCTCGCGTGGCCGGGGTGGCACGACTCGCGCGGCCAGGACGGCACGGCTGGAAGGCGGCGCTCTCGCGGCCAGCGTGGCCGCACGCAGTGGTGACGCCCTGCGGTGGGAGGAGGCCGAGGGCAGCTCGCCGGTGGCTCGGCTCGGCCTGGGAGATGGCCGGGTTGAGCGTCGGCCAGGTGGAGGCGGCGTGTGACGCGAAGCGGTAGTGCACGGCCAGAAGGCTGCCAGTCGAATGACGACGGCGTTCGGCTCATCGGTGTGATGGCAGCAGCCACGATGGTTTGGGATGGAGATAAGGCGACGACAGTGAGCGAAAAATGGCGGCTTTTATAGCCGTCGCAGCCGGCAGATGGCGACGAAGGCGGCTTGGTCGAGCGGGGCCGACTGCCCTGTTCGACTGACGCCATTGGCAGGGCAGCACAGGAGAGCGAGGACGGTGGCCGGTGCTGGACGATGTGGACTCGACGTTTGCTTTCGACATGGACGGCTGCTCTAAGCTTCCTTGGCTTGGTGCAACGGTGCACTGGACAGGGAGCAACGACGAGGTTGCCATGGAGAAGTAAATACGGTGGACGGTGGACAAACTCGTTTCTGTTTTCTCTTCTCCCTCCATAGTTTTTGTTCTCTGTTGCTGCCTGCGTTACTCAGGAGAGGTGCCAGAGAGATGCCAAACCCTCGTAAATGCAGAGTCAGAGCAGAGCTGTCGGCTGAGCTGCTTAGGGAGGTGCCTACCTAATTGTCTTGACGTGGTTAATGGGGTGTTAGGGGAGGCAGGGAAGATAGAGGAGAAAATGCATGCATGCGTGAGCAAAAGGGTGAACGTGCACATTTTATTTGCTTGCTGTACTAGGAAAAAGAATGTGTGCACGTATGTGGTATGTCTGTTGCTTTGCCCGTGTGTTATGAATAGTTTTGGACTTGTAAAAGAACTGTAACTGGACTGTGAATAATGATTTGTTTGGGATTTTTGGATAGATGGGAAATTGGGTTGGAGGGGTTTTGGATTTGGAAAAATAATTTGCAACGAATGGAACGAGTAAAACTTCAAACAAAATGATTTAGAACGGATAGAATTTGGGATGGTGATTTAGAACGCGATTCGGATTCCAAATTCCGAACACGGGGATTTTATTTGGAAAAGGATGATTGAAGGAAAAACTCGGCTTTTGCCAGTCCTGTCTGTGCGCGATTAAATTCAATGAGAGAAACGATCGTTGATTTTGGGTTGTCCGTACACAAAAATATTTGTTTTGATATTTACACGTATAGAAAATATTTGTCGGACGGTCGAAGTCTAAAAATAAACATTTTTAGACTCTTTGGATGGAAAGGAGATTATTTGACGACACGGTTAAAATCCCGAAATCGAAATTTCAACCGTACAAATTTTTGGAAAGGTTTAGGAGGGAAATTCGAACTTCAAAATTTGAATAATAGAAATTTAATTTTTGGGGAAAATATCGTGATCAAGGTTTTGGGTTCATAAGGAAATGAATCAATTGAAATCTTTGGCACATAATTCTAAATGCACTCAAAAAACCAAATTTTTGAAAATAAGATTTTAATAAAATAGATTTTCGACGGGGCGAAAATCGGGGCATTACAATAGGTTAATGAATGTGCCAAAAAGTTTACAAAGATATAGCATTTACTTGCTCCAAAAAATTCCCATTACCAACATCAAATGGAATTAAAATGGTTACCTTTACCATGTACCCCATATCAAGATCAAAATTCCTTTGATCTATAAAATTGCAAACCGAACCGTTGTTGATGCATCTAAAGTTTACTCGAGAAAAACAAATGCAGTCAACAAGCAAATCACAAAAAACAACATCCACTATCCCAAATCTGAGCTCACAAATACCGTTGCTATTTTCTGTACTTTTTTTTTGACCATTTCAATCCACAAAATATATCAACAATGTTATTGCTATAGCCGCATCTGAGAATATTTGGATAGCAGATCTTTGATTAAAGTTATGCACCCAGTAAACCCCCAAAACAAAAACACCAGTGTACCAAAACAAATCCACTCAACGCGTCATCTGTGTGGTGCAGAACCATACGAAATCATCAACTATTCATTTCTGAAGAGACGATTTATTCACCTCTTCACAAATCATTCCCAAATCAGCTGCTACAAGCAAAAACAAAATGCATGAATCGCATATCCTCAAACAAAATGCAAACGTACAAAACCATGCTATGTGATATGTAGACATACAGGGAGATTAACCCCCACC
>BDMV01000008.1:40104321-40115874 GCA_008326285.1 Oryza officinalis | reverse complement strand
CGCCAGAGGAGAGGAGGGAGGAGGGGTGGGGGGTGGGGGGGATTGGAAATGCTTCGGTTCAAAAAGAAAAGGAAGGTTCTGGAGCTTTGCACTTGGAGATTCAGAGGAAAGAAGAAATACTAGGCTGAGTTCGGTACGTGTGCTGGAACGCCGCACAGTGTTTTTCTTTCGGGGCACGCTTTTCAAGCTAGTATATTTTTTTGCAAAAAATTTCTGTACAAAAGTTGCTTACAAAAGAAGAAATACTAGAGGGGAGTAGTTGGGGACGGGGAACCTTGTAGTATAGTAGTATTTTTTTCCCCAATATTACAACAGCACACCGGATGGGGAATTGGGGATGGGGAACCTTGTAGTATATTTTTTCATTATGTATTGTTATTGGGACAGTCAACAAGCTGGCGGAGGGGACGACAGCCGAGAAGCTGGCAGATGGTGGCGGCTACAATGCTTGTCGGAATATATATGGTTATGAGATGGATCGCGCCGCGCTCTTTGCGTCCTTAGCAGATTAGGGCCTGCTGTAATAGCATCCTGTCTTTTTCTAGAGGCTAATGCAAATACAAATAGTCAACCTAAAAGTGTGCTAATAAATAAAATTGGATATTCTAAAGTAAACTAGGTAGAAGAATAATTGTCTTTAACATGCTTTATCACTGTAAAAACCATGTAAACTACTTAGAAGTTTGTTTCAAATAAATTAAAGTATAGGAAAATACTAGTGTCATCTATTAATCTATGTCCATATAAAATTATACCCATGACTTATAAATTATGTAAATAAAGTTTAGCCTTATGATTTTGTAACTAAAATATGAATACACATAGATCAATCGATCCTAAGCTTTATAGGGAGAAATAATAACAAAAGCTAGTTGTATTTGGAGCACTTAAAAATTAGTTAATACAATGTCATGGTGAAGTAGTATATATAAATATAAATCGGCTAACCTCTGGTGATTAACCAAAAAGAATCATCACATACAGTAAGCAAATCAAGCACATATACAGTACAACTGGTATTAAAAGGCTCATCGACAGTAAGCAACCGAACCATGTTATATTGTTGAACTCACAAGTACAGTACTACCCGTTTAATCCATACAGTGGACCATAACCTACATTTTAAGTACAGAGTGTACGACAAACATGAATATTAGATAAATATTAAATATAAATCTTGACCTCATATAATTGTAGCTCAACTATGACTTAGGATTATTCATTATAAAATTATACAATGACGTAATCCTTAACTACAATAGTATTAACATCACAAATCTAACATACATGGTGTGAATAATTGTTAATCTTTTATAATGGCGAGTAAAATCTAGTCAGAATTAAAATAATAACTTCATTGATAAAATAATAATATAGAGGATTCATTCTGATGATTTGGTTTATCGTAGACCTATCCAATAGTAGAACCAAACCTAAGCCTTTAGGACCTGGCCATTTTATTTTGGTAGCAGATGATTTAGCCATCCCTTCCATAAGCCAATAGCTAGACCAAACCACAAATTAGCAAAATATGTATCTCATTTATACTGTGATGGTTAGCTCCTAAATAAACCACCATGACAATATAAAAATTAAGAAACCTTAGCCCATAATCTTTCTTGCCCCATAAGGTGCTTACATGCTAAATAACTTAGAGCCTAAGCTACCTCCATTTTTCCTTGCCTATATAAGCAGCTGCAACCCATAATTAAGACCCCTTAGCATGTTGGAGTCCATTAGCAAGCACGAGTAGTATGAGCAGCCCTAGGTATATTCCTAACATTTATATTTTGTTTGCGCATATATGATTGTTGTTTGAATATTGGTTTTTCTCGCGTATTATAGTATTGATGTATCGATTAGTCATGAGGCAACATGTGCAGCTTCCAGGTGATAAAAGTTGATCAAGATTATACAAGAGTAAGGACTATCCTGAGCAGGCAAGTCATCACCCCTTTCCTTGAGCATGTTGATCCCAATTGCAAACTTACTTTGTTTACAAATAAAATTGCATACAATGATGAATATACTACTTGTAATTGTGTCATGCCTTTGACTATTGTTTACCTTATTCTCTTGTACCCATAATTACGTATGAGTCCGTAGTCACTTATGACAAATGCTTAGTAATGCTAATTTAGATTCATGCATTCTCATATTTATTAAATGCTATATGCTTGGGCAATTACCTTAGAAAAGGTAATTGATATACGGCATGTGGAGACATGAGCGTCACATTGCCAGAACTTTAATGAGATGATTTGTAAAAGAAAACTAAACTAAACAAATGTTTTTGACTAGGGCGGCTGGATGACTTAGGTGGTTTCCGGCTAAGGCTAGTGTCGTCCCTGGTCAATTAAGGACCGAGCCATGAAACTATGCATGAAACGACCCCACTACGATCATACTTCTCCTATGGGTATAGACCTAGCGGAGTAAATAGCCGAGTGGAGGCAGTACCCAAGACGTGGTGGTTCAGGTGTGTGGATCGGCAGGAAGCTTACAGGCAGATACCCAGCAGTGGGTAGCCAAAGACGGACTTGATTTAACTACAAGCAGATACCCAGCAACGGTTAGCCAGAGACGGACTTGATTTAACTACGGGTAGATACCCAGCAGCGGTTAGCCAGAGACGGACTTGATTTAACTACAGGTTGTAATGCGAGGAATGCGTGTGTTTTTCCTCCCGGGAATGCCAGAACTCCTCTCACTGCTAGAAACCGTGTACGCCTAGAGTGCATGAGGGCTCAAGTTCATGGAGCGGGTACTGCCAAAGTGAGGTTATTGAAAGGCTATGCCATGACACATCTCATTCGTTGGGACTTCGGCTCATTCATTGGGCAAGTTACGGAGTGCGAGTTAAAGCGTACATCCACTGCAGTGTGAGTAAACCAATCTATTCGAATAGCCGTGCTCGCGGATATTGAGCACCGAGACATGTATTACACTTGGCTAGACTCTAATTCTTAATTGATTGGGTTGGGACTATGCATATTGTTTTGGGATTGGGTGATCAACTTCTCGAGAGGCGAGAAGGGGTAGACCCCAGAAAATCATGATGAGACAGTGGCGGGAAGCCATCCTGATGTATCCTTGGATGATAGATAGAACCTCTGTTGGTTAAGCAACTGTGGAACTAAAATTTGATCAGTCAATACTAAGTCTTAGGTTTGTGAAATGATATTTGTGAACTCAAGCTTTATACAAAGTAACCATAGCCACTCCTTGTATTACCCTGTACATTACTGCATTTCTGTGTGGTGGCTTGCTAAGTACTTTTATACTCATTGTTGCTCTATATATATCTTTTAGCAAAGTGCTTGAAGAGAAACCCTTGTTAGTATGCTTGCGTATCCAACAAGATGACCGGAGTGCGGTTCCTTTCTAGGTCTCGTTCCCCAGCCGACTGCTTGTGACATGTCAATCGGGCCCTTGTATTATTTTGTCCTCCGCTGTTGTTCTCTGATAGTTGTTGGCTTGCCTGGTCTTAATGTAAGCATTTAACTCTTTTAGCCTAAATTCATTTGTGATATGTTGTGAATCGGCTATGTATGTGTGTACCAACTACTTATCTAGGGATTAGTACTGATTAACACAGAAGATTTCCGATTTCCAAAATCGGGGGTCAACATATGTTATCTCAGAATTGTTGCGATTTCATATAACCCGAAAGTTTTGCAATCATTTCACTAGAATTTGTATTGTTTGTGGAAAATACATATTTTGAAAAAAAAAGTTTGGGATACAAATCAGATTTGGGATATTAAATTGGGCCCTTTTCCATGAAACAACCAGCTCACTTTCACCGCATTCTCTCGGTTTGGTTGTCGGCGGTTCTTGGTTATTGTCATCAGGTTAGGGCGAGAAATGAGAGGATTTCCTTCTCTCTCGCCCTCATCCTCGTAACCCCTCTTGTTAGCCTAGTGGCGATCGGCCACGCTTAGCGACAGTTAGCCTGATGCTATTGTCTTCTCGAGGGTGTTGTGAGAGGAGCTGCTATCTCGCGGTGGCGGTATGTTTGTTTTTGTTTTTTTCCTTACGATGTGTTAGGGTTATAATCTTGTAATATTTTCCTGTTATATCAATATGAGCTTCGTATTGTCTAGTGCAGATCGTTAAAAAGAAAAACCAGCCCAAGCCCAAATCGAACGGCACCAACCATTGTCCCAAAACGCGGTGCCACATGCATCCCCGAGTCCGTATTCATGCATGTTTCGTGGGCTGGTAGTTGAGTCCGATTCGGACCCGAGATGCAGGCCGGCTAGCTAGCTATATAGTTGTTGAACATGCTTGCATGTTACCAACAGCAATTCGTCCATCTTAATTCACCTGTACGTCGTACGTGTGTAGTGATGCCACCACTACGACGAGCCCGCCCGCATCAGCTGGGTGTGACGCCCTACACCGGCGGGAGAGGCCGAAACAGTCGCGCCGAATCCGACGACGGCGACGCCGACCTGACCGCTCTGCCCTACGACGTCCTCTTTGAGATACTGCCCCGCGTGTTCTCCGACGCCGACGACGTCGCGCGCTTCGCCTCCACGTGCCCCCGATGGTGCAGCTTCGTGGCCACCCACGCCACCACAGTCTCCCGCCTACTGCCGCAGCCCGCTCGGCTCCCCACTCGGTTCCTCCCAAGCCTCGCCCTCGGCTGCTTCCACCAGGAGAACGACGTCGCCCGCTGCGCGTGGGGGCGGAGGAGGCTCGCCGCCTCGAGCTCGCCGCAGCCACGCTTCTTTCCGGCGGCGGCGGCGGCATCCGCCTCGCGGACGTTCTTCCTAGGCCCGCTCGCCGACGGCGGCGACCCCATGTTCGACTACGCCCAGCCAGTGGCGTCCCGCAACGGACGCGTCGTGTTCGAGCTCCGGCGCAACGCGCGCAGCGACGGCCTCACGCTGGTCGTCTCCAACCCCATGACCGGAGACACGGCCGTTCTCCCGTCCCTCTCCGGCGTGGACTGTCCAGGCTACTACGCGTGCGCGATACTCACCGACGACGACCTTGACACGCCGGCATCACGCTCCACCACGGACCACCACTTGTTCTTCCGCCTGCTCATCATCTACAACCGCCCCGGCTTCACGGCTATGCGGTGCTACTCGTCGGACGCCGGCAGCTGGGGCCCGGAACGAAGGAAACCAGGTCGCAAGATACGCGACCACAGGCTGCGCCGGCTAGGTCACGCCGTCGTGGTCGGCGGCGTGGCCTACTGGCCCTTCCACTGGGAGGCGTTCGGCGTGCGGCTATCGGACTCATCCATGGAAGTCTGCTCGGTGCCTTACACGTATGCGGGATACTGGCCGGATCTCCGCATACTTGGGGTCTCGCCGGACGGGAGGGAGTTGCGCTACATCAATGCGGGGTATTGTAGCCCAGCATCCCTTGTATTATCCTCCTTGAAGACACAATTTGACAACGATGGAGACATGCATGACGTGCACGTCGAAGTACCGGACCTGATCAGGACGACGACGACGACCCCGATCAAGCTCAGGTGGTTCGGTGAGAAGAGCGGCACGGTGATCTTCACCATTGGGGAAGCCGGTGGCGGCGTCTTCGCGGTGAACATGGCGGAGGGGACAGTCAACAAGCTGGCGGAGGGGACGACAGCCGAGAAGCTGGCAGATGGTGGCGGCTACAATGCTTGTCGGAATATATATGGTTATGAGATGGATCGCGCCGCGCTCTTTGCGTCTTTAGCAGATTAGGGCCGGCTGTAATAGAATCCTGTCTTTTTCTAGAGGCTAATGCAAATACAAATAGTTACTTATTAATGGATGATGATAGTCGTTAGTCCTTTTCAATTTACCTAGCAACAGGAAAATCTACTGTGCATATTTTTTTACTGAGGTTGCCCATGATTGTATTTTTCTGTACTTTTAAAATCACCAAAAGATAAAATACCTAGAGATAAATTTCCAACATATGTACGTAAAACCCTATATAAAAGCATACAAAAAAATGCATACACACAAACAAATTCAAACATGAATTTCACTTATTCAAATTGATTGCTAGGATGCACTAAGCTTCACTAGAAACCACAAAATGAAAAAACATTTGCCGCTCTCCTTGGCCATCCTCACTTAAGAAACAGAACCATATGCTCCTGAAAACAAATGGCAGCTGCTGCAACTGCAGTTTTACTTCCTGTTGCATAAAAAAAGACAGATCACAAAAATTGACTATCCCCAATCCCCAAACAATAAACAAATTGCAACTGCACTTTGCTCCCAAATTGTCACAAGAAAGACGAATCACGATGCTAGCGTTCTGCAATTTGGCTATATGCAGTTTCTACCAGTGAAACAAACAAAACCAGCAATCCATTTGGACTTATCTTATAGCCCGTGTTTTTGAACTACTACAACATACAGATGTGCGAGCTGTAAGCCAGCAGCTGCAAAGATTTGAAGAATATGTGGGCCTGGTTAGCTCTTTAGGGATTGATGGGATAAAAAAAAGGATTTCACAAAGCATTAACAGTGTTCAAACATAATCGTTTGGACGGGGCATTGGCCATGATTGTCCTATTGTTTGTCTTTTAGAAACATCATTCATGTTTAGAGAGTTAGGTCTATGTCTAGGCATCCTCTAAACAAGATGCCCATATGTCTTGTTCCAAAATCATTGTGTGGACTGAGTAAGCACTTAAAAGAGACTAAATCAAAATGTGTAGCTAGATAGACTCATTTATCTGTCTAAGGTCAATTAAGCAAACTCAATAGGTGTCACACTCCGCCCCTGCGCCACTGTACAAATGGCACCGAGGAGGGCAGGCCGCAGGAGAACGGCGGATCGCTTTTTCACGGAACCGCAAAACAGGTACCAGTCTCATGATAACGATGCTGTTACCAGCAGTAATATGATGAATCAATGCAAGTTTTACATAAGTACAATATACCTTTACGTTGCATCTTCGGGTAACCCCTGAGTTGCAACCTTCAATCAGAGACAGCAGCAGCGAAACTTAACGAAGCTAGGATACCAAATCTACCGGTAGTAGTTTGGGTTTAGAGATGAAACTCCAACCTTCATCTTCTTCCTGAACTTAAGCCAAGGGGAGAAAAATAACAACAATGGAAGATTGAGTAGTTTCGTACCCAGCAAGTCACTAGAAATTGTGTACATGCAAGCTTCAAAGAAAGGCTGAGTTTATTTGGCAAAGCATTTATTTTTAAAACACTTTTCAAAGGTCTAAGTATGGGTTTCAAAATAAACTTTTCCTTCAGAAGGAGGCGTCTCACCTCAATCCGTCCATGAGTTGCTTTGCAACAACTCGAGTGGGAAAGTCAAATTTTAGTATTCATAACACTTTCCAACATTTATTAGTTTCTTTTCACTTTCAAAACATAAACCAACATTCTTTCCAACAATCATCCGTTAACCAAGTCTCAAGGTTAACAACTCCGGGTCTGGTCCTCTCGACCTGCCAACCCAACCTCAGCCATCTCAGCCCCTAAATCGGCCCTCTCGGCCCTATGGTGCCAAATGACATCCCAGGTCACAGGCCTGTTCCCAACCACGAAGGCTGGCCATCCGTCACAAAGAAGGACTCTGGGCACGAACCAATTTATTAAATAAGTTTTGAAAACAAATCTACGATATGGGCATCACCTTACATTCGCCCTTGACCGTGGGCACGGCTATGCGAATAGTTCAATTAAACCTCTGCAGAGACTGTACGCTTTTCCCACAAGACACGAAGCTTACACCGATACTGGCCGGTACCAGAAGTTCGTGACAAGGCCTTTCCCTAGCCAACCCATAAATGTCCCGTGTCACACAGATGGGTGGAATATCTCTACCAAGCATCAGGCTAGTCTCAGGCCCTCATCTACTTAGGCCCCACCGTATGGACCCCACAACACATCCCCACTGCAGGAGATTGCCGTAAACTCCACCATACCGGTGCTCCTCAACTGCCAACATGCTAGACACCAATGTTTCAGTTAGTTACTCATCCAGGGGCATCCCATTCTACCCGTGTGGTCGTACTGTGAGATGCTCGAATGTAAAACCCAAAGGAATCGGTCCTTATGCGCGACTACGAAACCAAACCACACAGGAGAGGATTCGCACCGCAAGTTTTCTCCCATAAAGCCTTTTTATTTTCAAAGTCACTGACTCCCAGAATCGGGTTTTATAAACCTTTCACAACCCAAGTTTTTCCACATCGATAACCGTGTATAAATCAGATATAATCAAATGATGAAAAAGGACACTTTCGCCCAAAGAGCGCAAGTATCGAAGTACTGCTGTGGTGGAGCGACAAGGGTTAAGTTTAATAAGGTATTAGAGAAAATAATGCAACTACATAGGTTGGTCCGTCGGTCGTGTGCTCGTAGACCGATGGCCAATTAAATTAATTGTGTACGCTAAGCATGCAATCTTGCAAACAACACATTTTATAAACTAGGAGCAATATGATCGAAGAGTGGCTTGCCTTATTATTGGTCTACAAATCTTCGAAAAAATCCACGTCCGTTGCATCTCCGAAACGTCCACTACGCGATCGAAAAGAGAAAAACATCCAAAATCCTATAAAGCAGATAATAACTATTATAAACTAATTATGCCATTGTATAGATCTCATTTTTAGAAAGATTATGGAAGTTGAACGGAGTTGATCGGGCTTATGGTTGGGGAGATATGAATTTTGGAAGATTAATGGATTTCCTGAAATGTGAGAAAAAAGATTTATTAAATTGAAAGAAATATTCCCAAGAATATTCGCTGTGAGGCTCAGAGGGAGCTAAAGTGGACTTGGTGGAGATGGGGCTAGGCTGGTGGGCTTCGGCCTGAAATTTGTTGGAGGATGTACAATAGACTTTTGTGTGGACTGATTTCTTGCGCTTGGCCCGAGGAAACAAGAGGGATGTGATCTGGACTTCTGGATAGATTATCAAGCCGATTGGCCCAATGAAGTAGAGGGATGCCATATAAACTTTTTACTCAGCAGCCCATTGGATCCAGAGGGAGCTTTGGTAGACTTTTATAGAGGTCTTCATGGGCTTGGCCCGACAAGGAAGAGGGAGGCGATGTAGACGTTTTCAAAGTCTTCGGTCAAAGGCTCGTGGAGAGAGAGTCAAGATAGTGAGGCCCACAGACGTGTCCCACCTCTTTTATTTTTATTTTTTTCTTTTCTTTTCCCTTCTCCTTCTCTCTTTCCTTCTTAGCTTTTCCTTCTCTCTCCTTCTTCCTTTCTCTGCTCCTGATGCTTCCGAGAGGACAGCCCGAGGAGGAGCGCCGGCGGCTGGGGGAGGGCGCCGACCGGGCGATGGCGCGTGGGTCGGTGGCGGCGCTGCTCGCGTGGCCGGGGTGGCACGACTCGCGCGGCCAGGACGGCACGGCTGGAAGGCGGCGCTCTCGCGGCCAGCGTGGCCGCACGCAGTGGTGACGCCCTGCGGTGGGAGGAGGCCGAGGGCAGCTCGCCGGTGGCTCGGCTCGGCCTGGGAGATGGCCGGGTTGAGCGTCGGCCAGGTGGAGGCGGCGTGTGACGCGAAGCGGTAGTGCACGGCCAGAAGGCTGCCAGTCGAATGACGACGGCGTTCGGCTCATCGGTGTGATGGCAGCAGCCACGATGGTTTGGGATGGAGATAAGGCGACGACAGTGAGCGAAAAATGGCGGCTTTTATAGCCGTCGCAGCCGGCAGATGGCGACGAAGGCGGCTTGGTCGAGCGGGGCCGACTGCCCTGTTCGACTGACGCCATTGGCAGGGCAGCACAGGAGAGCGAGGACGGTGGCCGGTGCTGGACGATGTGGACTCGACGTTTGCTTTCGACATGGACGGCTGCTCTAAGCTTCCTTGGCTTGGTGCAACGGTGCACTGGACAGGGAGCAACGACGAGGTTGCCATGGAGAAGTAAATACGGTGGACGGTGGACAAACTCGTTTCTGTTTTCTCTTCTCCCTCCATAGTTTTTGTTCTCTGTTGCTGCCTGCGTTACTCAGGAGAGGTGCCAGAGAGATGCCAAACCCTCGTAAATGCAGAGTCAGAGCAGAGCTGTCGGCTGAGCTGCTTAGGGAGGTGCCTACCTAATTGTCTTGACGTGGTTAATGGGGTGTTAGGGGAGGCAGGGAAGATAGAGGAGAAAATGCATGCATGCGTGAGCAAAAGGGTGAACGTGCACATTTTATTTGCTTGCTGTACTAGGAAAAAGAATGTGTGCACGTATGTGGTATGTCTGTTGCTTTGCCCGTGTGTTATGAATAGTTTTGGACTTGTAAAAGAACTGTAACTGGACTGTGAATAATGATTTGTTTGGGATTTTTGGATAGATGGGAAATTGGGTTGGAGGGGTTTTGGATTTGGAAAAATAATTTGCAACGAATGGAACGAGTAAAACTTCAAACAAAATGATTTAGAACGGATAGAATTTGGGATGGTGATTTAGAACGCGATTCGGATTCCAAATTCCGAACACGGGGATTTTATTTGGAAAAGGATGATTGAAGGAAAAACTCGGCTTTTGCCAGTCCTGTCTGTGCGCGATTAAATTCAATGAGAGAAACGATCGTTGATTTTGGGTTGTCCGTACACAAAAATATTTGTTTTGATATTTACACGTATAGAAAATATTTGTCGGACGGTCGAAGTCTAAAAATAAACATTTTTAGACTCTTTGGATGGAAAGGAGATTATTTGACGACACGGTTAAAATCCCGAAATCGAAATTTCAACCGTACAAATTTTTGGAAAGGTTTAGGAGGGAAATTCGAACTTCAAAATTTGAATAATAGAAATTTAATTTTTGGGGAAAATATCGTGATCAAGGTTTTGGGTTCATAAGGAAATGAATCAATTGAAATCTTTGGCACATAATTCTAAATGCACTCAAAAAACCAAATTTTTGAAAATAAGATTTTAATAAAATAGATTTTCGACGGGGCGAAAATCGGGGCATTACAATAGGTTAATGAATGTGCCAAAAAGTTTACAAAGATATAGCATTTACTTGCTCCAAAAAATTCCCATTACCAACATCAAATGGAATTAAAATGGTTACCTTTACCATGTACCCCATATCAAGATCAAAATTCCTTTGATCTATAAAATTGCAAACCGAACCGTTGTTGATGCATCTAAAGTTTACTCGAGAAAAACAAATGCAGTCAACAAGCAAATCACAAAAAACAACATCCACTATCCCAAATCTGAGCTCACAAATACCGTTGCTATTTTCTGTACTTTTTTTTTGACCATTTCAATCCACAAAATATATCAACAATGTTATTGCTATAGCCGCATCTGAGAATATTTGGATAGCAGATCTTTGATTAAAGTTATGCACCCAGTAAACCCCCAAAACAAAAACACCAGTGTACCAAAACAAATCCACTCAACGCGTCATCTGTGTGGTGCAGAACCATACGAAATCATCAACTATTCATTTCTGAAGAGACGATTTATTCACCTCTTCACAAATCATTCCCAAATCAGCTGCTACAAGCAAAAACAAAATGCATGAATCGCATATCCTCAAACAAAATGCAAACGTACAAAACCATGCTATGTGATATGTAGACATACAGGGAGATTAACCCCCACC